>CM022673.1:28563635-28651135 GCA_012295275.1 Chrysomallon squamiferum | reverse complement strand
GCATATTTTATGTTAGTATTTATGTGTACGTGTGTATATGTGTATATGTGTGTGTCTGTGTCTGTGTCTGTATATATATTTGTCGTATATGTATATAGTTTTGGGTATGTCTATGTTTATGCATATGCATGTTGTTCATATATCGACCAAAACGATTTAGGGAATTTAAAACAAACAAACAAATAAACACGATTAAATTAAATTAAATTAAATTAAAAATCAAATAAAATAAATTAAATTAAAAATAAAGTAAACTAAACTAAACTAAACCAAACCAAACTTAAATAAAATAAAACAAAACAAATAAATTTATAAATAAAACTGGTATTTGATTACGAAACAACAACAAAAAAAAAACGTCTGATTTATCTCGTCCAGGCAGATGCACGGTGACTGTGAACGCGGAGAGCTGCAGTCTAGAAAAGCTTTGCTGTTTGCAGCAATCTCAGAAAGTTGCTGCAAAACAAACACGTTCCTGACTCGAGCACGTGAACGTTCAAAGATAGCAGCGGGTTGTTGCCCAACAATGCCGGCCTCTATTTCGTTATCAGTACATGTTCCGTACATTCACGTTCTCTCTTACCCAAACATAACGAAGAACAAGATAAAGGCTGTAAGTGGAATAATTCCCGATGCTTTCTATTTCAAGATCTTGTAGATCAAACGGTGATGTATTAAGAGCGTAACCGTTTAGTTAACAAATAAAAACACGTCAAGAACAGGGGAGTGGGGAAATTATAATTAAAATGTACTGAACTCTCACGATGGATTCCTGCATTTTGTGGAGGTCGCTTTGTACCGGTTGTCGTTCTTTCCTCTCTCTCTCTCTCTCTCTCTCTCTCTCTCTCTCTCTCTCTCTCTCTCTCTCTCTCTCTCTCTCTCTCTCTCTCTC
Organism: Chrysomallon squamiferum; assembly: GCA_012295275.1. Lineage (NCBI taxonomy): Eukaryota > Metazoa > Mollusca > Gastropoda > Neomphalida > Peltospiridae > Chrysomallon > Chrysomallon squamiferum. The sequence continues at coordinate 28,650,243 of CM022673.1, read as the reverse complement.
TCTCTCTCTCTCTCTTTCTCTCTCTCTCTCTCTCACTCTCTCTCTGTCCCTCTCTCTGTCTCTCTCTGTATCTCTCTCTCTCTCTCCTCTCTCTCTCTCTCTCTGTCTCTGTCTGTCTGCCTCTCTCTCTCTCTCTCTCTCTCTCTCCTCCCTCCCTCCCTCTCTCTCTCTCTCTCTCTCTCTCTCTCTCTCTCTCTCTCTCTCTCTCTCTCTCTCTCTCTCTCTCTCTCTCTCTCTCTCTCTCTCTCTCTCTCTCTCTCTCTCTATCTATATCTGTCTCTCTCATCTCTCTAAGTTTTAATAACAATGATGGCTTAGAAATGATGTGAAATAGGTTCAATAATCCGTAGTTACCCAGTGGATATATTTCCCATTCCAGTCATTACTCTTCGTCGACTGTTCAAAATATATTAGTTCTGTCTATGTCATAAAAAAAAACATAATGGAAGAGATTCGTTGATGTCGGTGGATAAGACTGCCGTATACGGGGTTTTGTCTGTTTCATACTGATAAAAAAAAATAATAAACCCTGCCTGAGACAAAATAATCACTTAATCAAAAAGTACTGAACCACTGTCAAAGAAAAATTAATTACTCCATTCATACATATCCTGTCTCTTCTTTTTCTTCTTCCGCATTAACACTAACGGTATGACAATTACCCAGCAGAAAAAGAATTGATAAAAAAAAAGAGAAAAAAAATAAGAGATAAGTCTCAGCTTTAAAAATAACTCGAACAATAAAAATAAACCCAACGTAATTTCTTTTTCACCGACGCATTAACGCAAGAACAAAGACTTATCCAATATTTGCGGTTAATCTTTTTTCAAACAGAACGTAACATCTATGCGGATTTTAATTTGCAGAATGGATACATACAGAAGACTAACAGCCATCAAGAGACCTCGCTAGCATCATTGATTTGTCGGATAACAACGAGTTCGGCTAGGTTAAATTTACTCAGCAAAATACGCCCGTCTGAATTTATGGCAAAAACGAGAAACAAACGGAAGTGTCGGTATTAGTAATGGATCGGGAAACGAAAAGTAATTTGTTTTTCATTCAAACGCGTCTCCATTAGTCATTGTGTCTTCATACATTGGAAATTTTCTTAAGCACCTATAAGCCTTTTTAATTTGTCTAGTTAAAAAACATCCATTCGAGCTTAATGAAATATATTTGTATAAGCGGTGCAGTAATATGTTTGCTTTTCGAAATAGCAGGCAAGGCCACGAGATTGGATTTTTATACTCGCGAACGTGACATTGTAATCTTACACATATTTACACACACACACACACATACAGACAAACACACACACACACACACACACATACACACACAAATACAACACAGATATACACAGACAGTCATCTTCGAAAAATCAAAAAAAAAAAAAAAAAAAGTTGAAAAAATCATTAATATTTCTAGTTCTAGTTCCAGAAAGTTCTTTGGGCTCATTGTCTAAGGGTCAAAGCTGTCTAATAAATCACAGTATCAGGAAGATTCCCTCTAGCTAGACACTATTATATCTAATTAGAATAATATACGAGGGACAAGTAATAAAAATATACACTATTATCAATATCTGATAGGTAATTCTCGATGTAATAAAGCTGCGAACATCGACCGCGGGTTAATCAGAATAAGAAAACAATTGTATTACGTGTCTTTTACACGCCGAGAATAAAGGAAACCAGCGGGCGGACGTAAACGAAGTATAATTAATGACGTATTCACGGCAGCCATTTTTTTTTTTTGTAGTATTCTTTTAAAACAGGACAATCCTGGTAAAAGCGTGACATCTTAATAACCAGGACAACGCTTGTTAGAGGTAAAGTGAGTAAAGGTGGCTTTTTTTTTTTTTCAGAGGAAATTATATCTATTTCGTAACATTATAATTAATTGTTAGCCAGTAAAAATATACGATAAAAATTATCGAATCTGTGAACGTAACAACCTAATCCGGAGTAGTTTTATATCGAACCACGATTTATACCGTCAGTTTTATTTTTGGACAAGTAACCTAAGCCAATAGGAAATACTTTGTCGGCGGTCTTAAATCATTTAACAGGATAGAGATATTTTTGAACACTATGAGACATGGATTACATTCAACCAACTGTTCAATTGCATTAATAATTGTATGGGTACTACTTTCAAATGGACAAAAATAACTTGCTTTATATATTTTTACTTCTCTAAGGTAATATACATACATATTAAAAAGGTTTAAAAAATAAATTTGTGTATTCTTTAAAAAAAACGTCTAGACATTGTCGAATTAATGCATATATATATGTGATACACATATATGAACATGTGTGTGAATGTTTAATTATTTTGTATGTGTATATTACATACATACAATACATACATATATATGTACGTACATACATACAAACATATATACATACACACACATACATACATACAAACAAACATACACACATAAATACATTCATGCATACATACAAACATATATACATACAAAGTAACATACATACATACATTCATAGATACATACATACATACAAAAACATATATACATACATACACACATAAATAATATACATACCATACATATAATATATACATATACACATACATACATACATACATACATACATACATACATACATACATACATACATACATACATACATACATACATACATACATACACACAAACAAACATAATACATACATACATACATACATAGACATATCCACACATATATATATTCTGACTGAATCTTTTCTGCTTTATTACCCAGCAAAACTGTACATGGAGGCACAATTTGAAAATATTAATTTTACTCTGAAATAAAAAAAATTAAAAAAAACATTTAAAAAAATTAAAATGCTAGCTAAATTGATCATGGTCGAATTAATCATAGCCAAATCACTTTATATTTAAAATGAAAAAAACAACAAAAACAACAAAAAAAACAACCAACAACGATTCTATGACGTAAAAAGCAGACTGTGATATATTGCGCAATAACAATCTTTCCTACGCCTTGCAATGGACGTCCACCGAACGCGTCTAAGCAGATCGATAGGTTCGACGGCAGTAAAACAAAATATAAGAGAATTTCTCTTCAGAGAGGGATTCTGTAGATACAACTTTTATCATCTATTAGAAACTGGGGAAGCATTGATTTTTATGCTTGGAGAACACTTCGTCCAAGGAATTTCTCCTAAGATGTCTAATCTACAGCGATACTTTGTTCAATATATATATATATTAGGGTATTATTGTTAAGGGTATCGAGTATAGGTGCAGAGACATAGAGAACATAGACAGACAGACAGAGAGACAGACAAAAGAGAAAGAAAGAACATGTGTATTATCAACGTAAATGAACGCTGTAATAATATTTTTTTTTGCTGATATATATATATATATATGTAAAGTGACATGTGTCCTCCAAGAATGTGCACTGACAAAATATATCTATACAAAAATAGCTTTATATTAAAATAATGAAACGCCCTCTCTCAGATTTCATTTGACACATAATAAAGGTGAACAGAAGCCATGTTAAGCTGTTATTTAAAACAACAACCAGTGATTCATTTGTTTCGTTCTGAATTAGTCAGTGTCGGGACACGATCAATAAACCTTTCGTCAAGGACGTTCTGTCTGCCTGTCTGTCTGTGTGTCTGTCTCTCTTTCTCTCTCTGAATCACCCACTCACTCTCCTGGATGTCTATAAACAATACAACACCAAAAAATATCTCGTACAGCAATGACGTTACTCTAAGCCAACGCAACAAACAGAAGACATGTAAAAACTGCTTTCTGAAACAAATGTATAAATCTAAAAGGCGACGTCTCATTAGTCGCTTTATTCTGCATTCATTCACATTCTGCTAATTAGGAATCCTTCTCTTACAGTCTCGTTTTATTCGTCACATAACTCAACACTAACAGTCGAAACAGGATGACTTACTTATTCATAAATCAGACTCAAACAGCCCACAGTTTCCTCTATACTCTCTTATTTTTGACTGATGTGTTGAAATTTGGGATCTTTCCGATGAATGAACTCTTAAACTGCAATATTTCTTAGTGTCAGAAACCAAAGAGAATACACCCGTATACTTTATTTTAAAAATACTCCAGCTTATTAGACAAAAATGATGTTGGTTTTAATTTATTTATTTATATATTTTTTTTTTTTCTTAAAAAGGTTTATATAGTGTACCACATGTTTGTAAGCTTTAATTTATAAGAATGCTTCAGAGAAATGGTTTATTTACAGATCATATAAATCACACACGCTCATTTACATAAATAAAAATAATCACATTCATGATGATATGACTACATGTAATAGAGAACAGAAATTAATTGCAGGATGAAATCTTACATGAAATTTGTGACTGTGTGAAAATAGAAAATGTTATGGCAAATATCCATTCGTGTTTGTTTTCAGAACATGATCTTATTTGCATATCAGTATTTGAGGTTGTATAAATATTCATGTTCATGTTTGTACTCATAGATTATGTATGTATGTATGTATGTATGTATGTATGTATGTATGTATGTATGTATGTATGTATGTATGTATGTATGTATGTATGTATATATATGTATGTATGTATGTATATGTATGTATGTATGTAAATATATGTGTACATACATACATATGAATGTGTGTGTGAATGTGTCTGTATGTATGTATTATTTACTAAAATATGAACGGATAAATATATACATTTTTGTGTTAGCATGTATATGTATTCTGTTTGTATGTTCATGGTTAATACTTAAATTCATTAAAAAAAAAAATGCTTTTAAAAAAATGATAATGAATGAATAAACTCACAAAAAGAGTTGATCAGAAAACCGATAACCGTTCATTTGCATGACGTGAAAAATAAAATAAAACTAAATACACGTCTAAGAATAAAAAAAAAAAAAAAAAAAATTATCGATAAATTCGAACTTCTTGGCACTAAATGTCTACACAGAGAAAAACCAGAGAGTAATATAAAAATATAAAAAAAATATAAAAATATGAAAATATAAAAAGAAGTTCTTACCTTGGAAGCCAGAGAGACGTCTCCCGAAGTCTGGGGACAGTATTAGCCGCTGCATCGCCCATCAAACAGACTGCGATGTCAACGAAGCCGCAACAACCATCGAGAGAGTATCCTCAGTCACAACAACCATCGAGAGCGTATCCTCAGTCATCCGAAAATGTGCATTTGTACTCCCTGCCTGCCTCCCTGCGTCGAACAGGGAACGAGGGAACGTAGAATTTTTTTTTAAATTTTTTAAAAATTATTATTATTATTATTATTATTATTTTTTAATTTCAGCTATTCAAACAGTTGGTTATCCGGTTTGGGGATCTGGTTCGCGAGGGGAGCGAGGGGAGCGAGGGGAACGAGGGGAACGAGGGATCTCAATTCCAATCAGACGCGGCATCGCGACTCCGCTCATTGAAGAAAACTATTTCAGTCTCCTTTTTGCCAATAAAACATCGATGGATCGATAACCGCTCTTGGGTTGAACTAATTAAGACATCTTCAGTGCTAATATTAAAACTAATGTTTTCTTTAAAAAAAAAAAAAAAAAAAAAATTTTTTTTTAAAATTTATATAATTAAAAAAAGACAATAAAAACAACAAAAAAGATATAATAAAGGAAATAAATATTTAAAAAAAAAAAAATAAAAAAAATAATAAAAACTAAATAGCACAGATATGTTTTGTTGAATTTGCAAACTGTATGCTGAAGAAGAATGTACGATAAAAACACAAAATTCCGTAACACAAGCGCAAGAGAGAAGAGAGAGAGATTTACGCAAATGTGATAACGTTATCGAGAACGTAGTGGAGAGCTTGCATTACTGAGAATCCAAGAAACCGCATACTTTTATTTGTTATTATTCTTCTTTTTTATTTATTGTAATAAATGGTGGAATCGGTGTCCGTGTTTAGCCATCCACTACCACTGTGTCAGACATGACAGTTATCTCAAAACATTTTTCATTAACGACAGGTGTAAACCATTCACTGACTGCGGTTTCCAAACACTGTTAGAAACATCGATCAAACTCTGCTATTTTTTTTTCTCTCTCTCTCTTTCCCACATTCCATTGAACACACACCGATCAATGCTCGATATTGCACATTTACTCTGAAGCCGAGAGTAAAATTCACAAACATGCGATGTGTGAAAAGAAAAATCCTTTTTTTTTCTCGAAATAAATAATGGACATTTTATTCCAAACAGCGAAAGTTAATACGGTACGCAGACATCCATGATAAATTACCTAACAAACAAACAAATAAATAAATAAATAAATATAAATAAATATATATTTTTTTGTTTATCCTTCTCTGAAATTACTCGACGAGCGTGTTATTATTACGACGATGTCTGTTGGAACTACTGCTCATGTTCTTGTCAATCCGCCGTTAGTTTGTAAGTCTGAACGTAGTTCTCCGCCGCAGCCTGAGCTAACGACAGAGTTCCCAGTCTAGTTGGGTTTGCGAGTATCGACAAGATTGGCACTAACGCAACAGACGTTATAAAATTCCAATTAACTAGGCGGATCCGAACGGAAAGCCAAAGCTGCCTGCAGCTTGGGATTATCTTTTCTTTTTCACTCGCGGACTTCTACATCATCATATTATTCTTCTCTGTCTGCTTTAAATTTTTTTTTTTTGTTTTTTTTAAAACATTTTTATTTTTTTATTTTTTCATTTTCTTATTTTTTTTCTCTCACCGTTACTTAACAAATCAGCGCAAAGTCGTAAAAATAATCATTTGCTCTCTCACTCGGCTGCAAATTAGATTATCACCACGAGTGGAACTCGGTGAAAGGGTGTTAGACAATGAATGCTTACAAGACACATTTTCATTCTGATTTAATCTGCTCGGTACTCAGGATTCGCTGTCTTCCTCAGAAGTGAGCCCACTCTGACGAGAAGCAGGAGAGAGAAGAAGAAGAAAAAAAAAAAAAAAAAAAAAAACGTGTAAAAGCTTGTCCAATGGGGCTCAGCGTAGATTACAGCTGCTTGCCAAAGAGATGCGAGAACGCGTATACGAAACAGAGATCAGACGTTTTGTGAATTAACGTCAGAGTCGTCAGTTGTTTTTTTTAACAGGTTCTTCGTTGTCTGAATCGGCGAATAGAAAAGGCGAAGTCAAAGAAAATTAAATACATAGAATGAAAGAAGAAATTTTAGAAAGTGAAATTAAAATAAAATGAAAACTGAAACATATTTTGTACATATGAAGATCTTCTTCGTCATGTCATTGTCATAATCGATAGCAAAATTATGATTATAATGATTATAATTATTATTAGAAGTAGTAATCGTGGTTATAGTAACATTAGCAGCAGCAGTAACAGGGGCAGGTTTAATAGTTGTGATAGCAGTGGTAGTACAGCAGAAAAGTATTTACTGATAACGACAACAGCACAAAATAATAAGTAAAACACAAAAAAGAAAATACATATCCCCGAAAATAAATCAATCAATCAGGGAAAACAAAAATATAAAAATAAATAAATATAACAAATCACAAAATATGCAGAATACAGTAGCATGAATGAATAATAATAATACAAAAAATTATCAAAAGAAAATATGAAGGAGAAGAAGAAAAAAAAAAAAAAAAAAAAGATTCTAAAGGTCGATCGCTAATTTACGATTAACAAACGCAATACTTTAGCCGGTTTTCATCACGTTTTTGACTTTATTTCAATCGCCATTCGTTTGTTTGTTTTCGATGAGATCTGCTTATTTAAGAGATAACTTATATTGATTCGGTATACCAGAGAGAATCTCTCGGTCATGTTCGTTCATTCGACGTCGTTGTGTACAGTGAAAGATAAGCTTTGGTCATTCCAATAACCTTTTACGAGTTTGTTACAACCGCGATGACATTTAGAGACTTCGTCTTGCAAATCTCTTCATATCTCTCTGCCAGTGACGTTATGTCCGATTTTATTCGGTCCACCGACTTTAATGTGTCCATTAATGACGACCAATACTTTGTCAGTGGGAAAGATAAAACAATCAAAGCAAACGGGAAGAAGGCAAAACGGTAAAATTAAAAAAAAGTCTTGTTTCAGTGTGTTTAAAAAAATTCAGATTAGAACGAGTAAGTAAATAAGTAAATAAAGCAGAGCAGTTATATGGATAAATGTTTGAATCTCGGTTGTTAAGTACTGTTGTATTGTTCCTAGTCCATTTCGAGTTAAGATTACTTTTTTAATTTTGTAGCTGATATCTTTATTAAATGACAAATGTTTTAGGTGTATTCTGTAGTTTAGGATATATGATTGATAATTCTATTTAATTTAATTTAATTAATTTATTTATTTTTTGAAATCCCATTCTCGTGTTGGTCCACCCACATACACATGCATACAAACACACATACAGAAACATACCCATAATTATACACATACAGACACAGACACATAAACATATACAGAAACACACATATAAACACACACACACACACTTACTTATACATTCATACTCCCAAAACGTGCATTTCTAAATATAACGACGTTAATAACAATACAGCTGAAAGCTATACAGGTTTGCTCTGGTCTTATAATATTGAATTTAAATCATCTTAATAATAATAATAATAATAATAATAATAATAATAATAATAATAATAATAGTGTTAAACGTTTTCTGTTTAATATAGTCACAGCGTAATTTCTGAAGGTGTCTTCTAAGCAGTTATCAGCGACAGTGATAAGTAATTAATGTTTTTCTTAACCAGGGACTACGACACGTTTTTTTCGTGTTCACTACAAATTAAATTCAAACGCAGAAAAGGCCACTGTGGCATCAGTAATTTTCACATTTCTTTCTGCACGCGGAAATTAATTTTGATAATTATCTTTTTTCTTTACTTTTCTTTTCTTTTCTTTTCTTTTTTTTTTCTTCAGCAACCATTTTTTTTTAAAATTTTATTAAAAAAGAAAAAGAAGAAGAAAAGAAAAAGAAATTGTCATTTAAAAATCATTATTATTTTTTCTTATTATGTCTAAATTTAAATATTTCGTTGCTTTCCATACATGCATGAGATTAAAGTTTCTTATTTTTGCTTAAATTTAAATGCCACTCATTTTCTAAACATGTGCACGTAAACAACGTAATAATTCAAATTTCAATAAACTAATAACAAAAAAAAAAAAAAAAAAAAAAGAAATAAAAAAAAAAAAAAAAGTTTAAAAATCATATTTATCCCTTTATTAAAAATAAAACTCAACAAGAATGGGTCCCGCATTTCACTAAATGTCAGAAATGAAATTATCATTAAAAAGAAGATTCCGCACACAGAATTAGTGTTGAAACTTTCTTTTTGTACCAGATATGCGGGTTATATTGTGGAGAGAGATTTTTAAAAATTTAATGTACGTCTTCTACCGCAATTGCATTACAACATAAGCATAAGCAATACAACTCCAAATAAAAATGAAATTTGATTGAAGATAGGTACGAACTTACATGAATGCAGTTTGTTCAGAATATATATATATACATTTACATGCATATATACAAGCATACATACATACATGCACACACACACACACATATATATGTACAAACACACATACGTACATGTATGTACATATGATATGTACTTATGATCGTATATACGTATGCATAGATATACATATATATATATATATATACACACATATACATACATACATATATACGGACATATATGTGCATACATACATACATGTATAAGTGCTTACGTACATAAATGTACATAAATACTATATACATATATATGTCCATGTATTAACACACACACACACACACACACACACACACACACACACACACACACACACACACTTAAACACGTACATTCTTTATAACTATTGCCTTTCAGCTATTTCTTATCTTTATATTATTCAACTGTTACCTTCATCACCGCCTTCTTATAATTCCATTTACACACGCCAGTTTTCTGCAGCAACCTGGCATCTTTTTATTGCGTTTAAGACATGGATATGGAATTAAATAATTATGTTAATGGGGGTTAATAGTTTGAGAGGTCTGAGGAAAGCAAAAGAGAAATAAAAAAATGAATGCTTCATCCTCTTACAGATGGATGTGGATTTTCACTGCGTAAAATTTGACAAGCAATAAAGACGAATCTAATATTAGTAGAAGATGGACATCGAAACAGAATAACAGCAACACCCTTACAGATAGGATCAATAGAAATTAAGAGAACTATGTCAGTGGTGACAATATTGGTTATTTGTGGCTTGGGGAAAAGCCATAAATAATAAAGTGATGAAGATTATTTCGTCACTGGCTCCTTCGCGTGTTTGTTGTTCTGAAAAGCTGAAGCAATTTTGTCCGTTTAAACAAATAAAAAGTTTAAAAAAAAGAAGAAAGTGATAAATAATATAAAAGGAAAGAAAGAAGTTTTGTACGAACTTTTAAATATGTGTACGTGTGGTTTTGTTCTTCGTTTGTACTTTTTATTTTAGTCGTAGACTACTGGTCAAATAAATAGGACGAAAAGAAGCTATTAAAGAATAACAATGCATATATATGAAATACTACTACTACTACTACTACTAATAATAATAATGAAAATAATAATAATAATAATAATAATAATAATAATAATAATAATAATAATAATAATAATAATAATAACGATAATGAGAATAATAAAATACTGATATATCTAATACTAATAATAAGACTAAAACTACTACTAATAATGAAATAAAAAAATTCATTTTGATCTTCTTTTTTTTACTACTTTATATACTGTATTACAACTGTTGTCTTGTTTCGTTTGCTTTTTTTTTAATTTGTTTTTTAAAGCAGTATTTTATATTACAAAACTACTCACTATAAAAAAATGCTTCTTAGAAAGAACTAATCTCGTTTCATTTTTAACCAGTCGATGTTTGTTTTTTTCCCTTTATTAACAAATCTAATTTGATCTCAAAAGTTATAAGATAACGTAATGATGATGTTTCTTTTTTTCCCTTAGATTCAGAATACACCCCTGCATTAATAACATTGTGTTCATATTTTATTAACTCCATGTTTTTTTTAAATTATTTTTATTATCATTATATAGTTTGACATATAACAAAAAAATATTTAAAAAAAAAGAAATAAATAAAATATATAAAATAGCTAATGCATTTTAAATGTCACCGAACTTAATTTAAATTTTTTCTTTTAGCTAATTAAATTTCAGTATCCTACACAGTCGTAGAAAATGATATTCTAATACCATTTTCTTTTACTTTTATTTCCAGAAAACTAATGTCGATGATGATGATGAATGTAATAGAAAATGATAATGATGATGATAAGAATAATGATGATCAGGATGAGAAGGACAGGGACAGTTTACAAACTCAAATGATAATCACATTTACCTTTGTCGGTTATTTTTGCCAAAGTCCATTACACTTATCAAAAACCCTTTAATTTTTTACAATTCCATTTTGCAGTGATCATTCATTTACCAAATACCAATATAGTTTTACCAACGACGACTGCATTTACCAAACACCATTCCATTTATCAGTGACAACGACATACATCAACCATCACCGAATTTGTTTCAGTAATTCGTTTGTGTTATGCTTGGATCCAGATAAACGGCGAAGCTATCAGATGATGACTTCCTGTATTAACCACGACCCATCGACATCACCACGAGATCAACGATTGCATTTATCAACTGCCACTACATTTACTTCATTATTTCTTCAAGACCAGATACACCGAAAAGTTCAAAAGTCTCCAAATCGCAGAACAGACATCGTCAGAAGATAAGTAATGAAAAAAAAAAAAAAAAAACGTTTCAGTCTTTGACCGATTAAAACATATTAGGAAGGTTGGTGACTCGTTTCAGAGTTATTCTGAATTATTTAACACCGACAGTCATAATTGTCGTCTGCAATGCAGAGTCATCGTCCGAATGATTGTATTGATTGTACCGGGTCTTCCGTTGTTTTATATTTTAAGTGTCGCAAGCTATTTGAAGAATTTGCCCCCGCATGGACTTTCAGAAGCAAGATCTTCGACACATGCTGATGTATCGGCGAAGGTCGCTTAGGTTCTTTCAAGTAGTCTGTCTTATCTGCGATTCTGATGGTCACGACAAACCATGTCAAACATTCATTCTGAATTGGAACGACCAAATTATACAGCGTTTCGTACGTAAAAACAGCGCTAAGAATGTCTGAGCTTACTAAAAATTATAGAAAGGTATTAGTTGATCAGTAATTAAGGTAAATAAAATAAACTAAACTAAAATAAACTAAACTAAACTAAAATAAAATAAAATAAATCAATAAATAAATAATAAATGACGGCAAAAAAGAGGAATATATATCTATATAGATAAGCTCTCTCTCTCTCTCTCTCTCTCTCTCTCTCTCTCTCTCTCTCTCTCTCTCTCTCTCTCTCTCTCTCTCTCTCTCTCTCTCTCTCTCTCTCTCTCTGTTTCATTCATAATTTCAGTCTTGTCCAAAAAAAAAAAAAAAAACGAGTTGTACATTCTCGACTCACTAACCGATCTGGCTTCCTCTTGAAACACAGAAGCAAAGATAAACACTGAAAAATTGCTCTTCGGGTCATATTATGACGTACTAAAATAAACACTGCCAGGCAGTAATTGTGATTTACCACGATTTAACATACACAGTGGCGTGTGCTGTTGTAGAACATCGCATACGCTAATGGTATTTTTTTTGCACAATAATTTAATCACTGGATGCAATAACATATACTGTGATCCGGTCTGCTACTCAGAAGTTTGTCTTCGCGTACGTAACTGTTTGTTTATGAAGTCTCCAGATATCAAAGCACCGACGTACTGGAAGTTTATAAACTGTAGTTCGATAGGGGCGGTGCCAGGGTTTCAGAAAAGAGGGGTGGGGTAAGGCGTTGTCATTCAAGAAAAAAAAAAATCTAGAATGAATGAATGAATGAACGAATAAATAAATAAATAAATAAATAAATAAATATATATATATATACGCAGACAAATACACAAATTCCTGTGAAGCAAATTTATCTAAAATAAGTACGAATGTTGCATTTGATTATTATTATTCATCTTCTAAATGTCAATTATATCGATTATTATCTTCTTTCACAGCTATTTTCTGTCATTTTACAAGTGAGCTCGTCTGCACTTTTCCAAAATCGCTGAAACACAAACGAAGACAAAACTGGGTCGAGTGAGCAAAATTTCCTTGGCACAGGATCGAGCGAATGGCCGGAGAAGTGGCTACTCATCCGCTCGCCAAACTCTCTCCTGCTGGAGAAGGAGGAAGCACACGACGCCAGAAAGCTACAATAAAACTAATTGGTTCACTAGTAACTACATTAAAAAAAAAAAAAAAAAAAAAAAAAAAATTGAGTGTAATGTGTTATACAATGGTAACATGTCTTTTTTTTTTTTTTTTTTTTTGAAAAGAACAATGAAACAGACTGATGCTAGTAGAAAACAACAAAGTATAATTTAACCACTGGAAGCAAAATCATATTCTGTGATTTCTTTTTTTCATTTATTTATTACGACGATTCATGATATTTATAGACAGATAGCCAGACAGTTCCATAAATAAATAAATAAATAAATAAATAAATATATATATATATATTTATTTATACTTAAGATAGATAGATAGATAGGTAGATAATCATATATATATATATGTATGTTTGTATGTCTAAAATCACTGGGTGAAATTAGTTAACGAAAAAGTGCTATTTTAAACTCAAGAGGAACGAAGTCAGCACGTGGCAAATAGAATTAATTGGACTGGGATTGAGCGGAGGTAGAAAAATGAGTTTGCTGACAGAGTTTTTTTATCCGCCACGCCCCGAGCATGCGCAAACAGGTGAAGGTCGTTGATGAAATCAGCAGAAGGCGAGCAGATTCCCTTCAGGTTTAAACAAGTTTTTCCTCTCCTCGGCTCTTTTAATTAACATCATATAACAGACGATTTACCTTTTGTGATGCCATTTATTTGGCTGCCACTTGTTTATTTAGATGTTGTTTTTTTCTTTTTCAGTTTTCTTCGTTTTTTATTTACAGAATCGTTGTTGTTTTTTCACCGTAGTTTTTTCTTTTTCTTTTCTTTTACTTTTCTTTTTATTCTTGTTTCAACCTTTGGTTTTCTTTGTACGTGTATGGTAGTATGGGTGTTCGTGTGTGTGCATGAATGTTTGTTTGTGTGTGTGTATATGTATGTATGTATGTATGTATGTATATAGTATCTATGTATGTATGTATGTATGTATGTATGTATGTATGTATGTATGTATGTATGTATGTATGTGTGAATAATGTATGTCTGTAGGCCTATTTTTTATGTATGTATGTAAGTACCAATAGGTAAGTATGTGCGCATAGGATTCTCTGATAAGTAAATTGCTTAATATTATATATATATATATTTTTTTTTCCCAGTAGTCTTTTCTTTTTTCTTTTATCTTTGGTTTTCTTTGTACATATCTGTGCATATGGCTATTTGTGAATCTCTGTCTGTTTTTCTTCAGTGTTTGCATGAATGTTTGTGTGTGTGTGTGTGTGTGTGTGTGTGTGTGTGTGTGTGTGTGTGTGTGTGTGTGCATGTGTAGACTCGAATGTAAGCCTGTAGACATTTTTTTTTTTGCACACATAAATAACCTACACGACAGTATTTATTTGAAACGTGTGGAGGTTAGCAAGGACCACGAACATGATATACGATGTAGTAATCTTAATTTTATAACGATTAGAATCAGTTTAGCTAAATTAGTGTCCGATTAAAGCTTCTTCTGCCGGAGATAAATTTCTCAGCTTGCAGTTTGCTAAGATGGATGGCAGCTATCCAGCGCCTTAATCTCTTCTGTTAAAGTCGTCTTTATATCAGCTTATTAGATAAGGAAGCTATTTCGTAATTTATCTTTCTGCATAAGCTGGTGCAATGTTTCCATCTCTGTATTTAGCTGGTCCGAAACATTGGTGTTTGCTTACATTACCAGAACTGTGTTGGATTAGGAACGCAGATTACACGTCGAGAATTAATTTAATGAACTTGCATAAAAACTCGTATTGAAAAGGTAATGAATGGTATTTGTTATAATTTGTTTCTCTCTCTCTCTCTCTCTCTCTCTCTCTCTCTCTCTCTCTCTCTCTCTCTCTCTCTCTCTCTCTCTCTCTCTCTCTCTCTCTCTCTCTCTCTCTCTCTCTCTCTCTCTCTATAAATAAAATGGCAACATAACTCTAGTTTGTTTCGAAATGCAGGCGCTGAACGGAAATCCCACAGTGTCGGGATATTGGTCGTATTTATTTTTCGACTGGCTGAAAGAGTCGACGCGATCGAACGTAAACACGAAAAGTCAGAGCGACATTGGAAATCATTACGTCTTACGTGTCTGTCATTTCGTGCGTTTTCGCCAGCTCATCAATGAAGCTGAAACGAAACTAAAATCATGAAAGTCTAATGTAGTCAACGTACGAGCCACTGTTTATCTCATACTTGCAGTGATACATTTTATCCAGCCGGCATAACTAACTAAATATTACGCTGCTGCTCACTAAATCGATGGCTAATTGCGTCACTCTTTCCGTCTATATTCGTCATCGGCGACTTTCGGAAATCGATGATATAGGATTTAACGTAAAGTACTATCTGGGAACCCGTAACTACCGGTCTGAGGCAAAGTGAAATAAAGAGTAACAGTTAATTTCTATGTCAGATATCAGACTGGAAGATGCTGGGTTCATTACGCTGAGCTGGTTGAGTGAAATATTGAATATCGTCCTCGTAACACGCGAAAAATAAAGACCCATGATATGCGTATTTATTTTAGAAATATTTTATTAGTCATATAATAACATCTAGATGTTCATAGCATTGTGCATTACTTCTGTAATGATCTTAGAAAATAATTAAACCTCGTTTTGCTTCCAGTAAATTAACTGAAAGTTTTACAGATTGGTACTCATCCGTTTATTTTTAACACACTTCCAAAATTATCTGAAACAATTTTTTTTTTTTTTTTTCTCTGCAATCATAGCTGTAATTTGAACTTCAGAAGGATGAATTAAAGCATAATTTTTATACCTAAAATAACGATTTACGTGACAAAAACGGAATATCAGCGAAGTAAATTAACACAAACCAGCATTTTAAAGTCAGTATCAGTGAATATCCATTTTCACGTTTACCAGACCATACGCAACTATCACCGTGTTTTAACATACGCTGATTAAACATGGACGAAACAAAAATAGTTTCTAGAAGTTTACAGTCTAGATCATTTAGAGCTATTTTAGTAAATAGACCCATTCAGAAGAAAGATATCTCGTATAAGACAATATAACAAAATGTTTCTTTTCATTCAGATTCTAAATACCAGAGATGACTGGAACAAAGACATTGGTTTCGCATTTCTTCTTCGTTTGAAAACACTAATATTTATCATTTGGCATATCCTGTGCCTAACATTCTCTAATAACACATAGATAACGTTTCATTCTTTTCTGAAGCTTTCAAGCAATTACCTCAAACGTTTTGAAATGATAATCTTCTAAACCCTCACGTCAGTGACAAACATAGTTGTTTTTAGTGCTACAAACAGAAACACGCACAGAAAGATACATACACACGCGCGCACGCACATAGAGATGTGCATACATGCACAAACACACACGTAAAACACTAAACGCTTTAAGATGTAACTTGTTTCTTCAGTTGTTTTCATACTGCGGTCAAAACAGATCTTCTGTTTTTGTCTGTTTTCTAAGCACATCTAATTTATTTGTTTATTCTGTTGGTATATTACCGTGGGAGTAAAATGCTTGTAATTTACATATTTACCATCTTTACTAGGAACCACGCAACATAATTTTACACAAATTGTAAATAAATAAATAAATAAATAAATAAATAAAAATAAAAATAAAAATTATAATAATAAATAAATCAATATGTATGTATGCATCTATCTGTGCATGTATATATGTATAAATGTATATGTAGGGAGTGAGTGTGTTTGTATACGTACAATTATATATATTTATATATATATATATATACACACATCTATATACATATACCAATTTATACATACATCTCGTTGTCTAAACACGTCTACGTATAGAAATATCAACAATTATTTTTTTTATAATAATAAAATGTTGTTTCAAAGCTGAGTCGGCCGAAAACGAAAATTATCCTATTTTATAAATAGACGTAGAATCTCCGATTCAAAAAAAAAAAAAAAACCTGACCGAGTTCTAGATTGCTCAGCTGTTACACCGCTGGTCTAACGTTAGTTACGGATTCAAGAGTCGATTCCATTCCGCGATGGGCAGTTGATAACGTGACTGTTACGTAACACCAACGAACTGTTCATTTCGTAACAGACACGGAGAAGCTAATTATACGCTGTCGAAGGCGCAAGTCACGTAATAAGCCCGACAAAACCGGAATAACGTCAATACGTCACCATGACGTAGTCAGTAAATACTTTGGCAACGCAGTCAGGAAATACAGTTCAAGTAAAGGTTTAATTTCTGGTGTTTACGTAAACGGTGTAATAATAATGTTAACACCGTAATATTATTATTTTTTTTTTCTTTCTAATTCTTGGATATTTTTCAATTTTCAGGACGTTTATAAATGCTTTTTCTTTTTTTTTTTTTTTTTTTTTTTTTTTTACTTTTATTAGTTTGCCATTTCTGTCTTTTTATTTTATAAAAATTCAGAGTGTTCGATTTTTTTTCCATGGATGTTCCACTAAAGTATAGGACACAGCTGTAGGTAAGTTGGCTAGAGTTGAAAAGCAACGTATTGTCTTACCTATTAGCTTTGCTCTATTTAAAAAACAAATTCTTGTTCCAACTAAACTCCATGACTTTAACCTCTATACGTTTCTATCTAAAGAGAACTGCTTTTTATAAACAAATATAAATGGATTCTTCTTCTTCTTCTTCTTCTTCTTCTTCTTCTTCTTCTTCTTCTTCTTCTTCTTATTATTATTATTATTATTATTATTTTAAATAATGGAAAGCTAATATTATACTCAGGAATTAAAGTTAAAGAAAAAGTTTAATTAATTAATTCAGTAATAATCAAATTAATCCAAAGGAAAAAAAAAAATAAAAGAAAAAAGAAAAGTGAATGAATGAATGAATGAATAAAAAAATAACAACTACCTGAAACAGTTTTGTATATAAAAGAAAGAACAGTATTATATATAAAATGAATTACAGAGATGGCCTTCCAAAACTTCCATTTAAATACAACTGCACCTGAGTGGAATTTTGTAATCCTATTTTTTTTTTTTAATGGAAAGAATCCATTACAGTAGATAAAATATAAACCTGACATCTTTAATTTATCATACATAACTTACACGAGATCAGAGATTACGTTATTGCAATATTTCTTTCATTCTATGTGATTTTTATCGTAGTCTGATTCCAAAGTATTTTAAAGATGCATTGGATTTCAAAGTGGCTCGTTCCCTCTGTATTCCTCTATCTCCAGCAAGGAATTTCTCTCTTCAGTTGTGATAGATTGTGCAAGCACACACAGAGATATTCGTTATCATCTGATAAATTGCAAAAACAGAATCTTATTTTTTTTTTTTTTTTTTTTACGCGGTTTGATGAATTGCGCAAACATTATGAAGTTATGCAAACACACACGGACACTTATGTTCGTTATCAGTTGATAGACTGCACAAGCATACAGAGGAACGCAAGATATTTTTATAGGTTTTCATACGTTTAGTATTATAATATGGCTTCGTGCAGGTATTTAGCATCTTTATTTATTTTATTTATTTTATTTATTTATTTATTTATTTATTATTAGTAGTAGTAGTAGTAGTAGTAGTAGATAGAAGTTGTTGTTGTAGTAGAAGTGGTAGTAGCAGTAGTAGTAGTAGTAGTAGTGGTAGTAGTAGTAGTAGTAGTAGTTGTTGTAGTAGAAGTGGTAGTAGTAGTAGTAGTTGTTGTTGTTGTAGTAGAAGTGGTAGTAGTAGTAGTAGTTGTACTAGTAGTAGTAGTGGTAGTAGTAGTAGTAGTATTTATGTGTGGAATGTATTTACAGTATTTATTATTAAACTGGGTTAAACAGTTGAAAGTGTAGCAAATGTGTTTTGATCACGATCTACTAATGAAAAGCTATTGCCCGTAGTATTTTTGCAACAGATTTCACCTCTCTTTATATGACACCATAAAACATAGAATCTCTCTCTGTCTCTGCCTCTCTGTAAACAAATAGACAGACAGACAGACAGACATAGAGAGAGGGAGGGAGGGAGGGAGAGAGAGAGAGAGAGAGAGAGAGAGAGAGAGAGAGAGAGAGAGAGAGAGAGAGAGAGAGAGAGAGAGAGAGAGAGAGAGAGAGAGTGTTGATGGTTTGTTTTTTAACACAAAACACTGAATCATGGATTAAATATAGAAAAATGAAGTGGGAACGAATGATGCAGAAACTTTCAGGATTTTACAACTTTGCTAAAAATACGTTAATAACTTTTTGCTTTCACAGCGTTCTCCGAATTAAACCAATTCTACGGCGCTGTCGGACGCTGCTGCTATATCTAAGAAAACCCACAGGAAATTATCACCTCTGCTAGATTGACGGTTAATTGCGCTTGTGATCAGCTGTCTTAGCTTCTCGTGTAAACATCGTGCGGATCTGCTATCTAATTCCAAAGGAACTGGGTCGCAGTTTTGCAATTTTCGACGAAAAGTAGGCGCCCAAGAATCGCCAGTTCCTGAGAGCTTGGCGTAGCACTCGGAAATGGGAATCAAAAAGAGATTCCATTCATTAGCTGTGTTATGAAGGTTTTCAGTGAGAGTAATATAACGGATTAGTTCGTGAATGGAAACCAAAGGACAGGATTAGGTCGTTTGACAAGCGTATCTTCATTTCAGAGAAGAACGGCTGACGTCATTAACAGAATAACTAAAAAAAAAATAAAAAGGACTGATATGACACAGATTCTGAAATCAAAGAGAGAGAGAGAGAGAGAGAAGAAATAAATAAATAAAATAAAATAATTAAAATAAAATAAAATAAATAAATACCTAGAAAAACACAATGAAATTACACTTGTTGGAGCTATTACGTCACCGAGTTAACTGACGTGTTTGTTAATAATATTAATGTAAACAGTAAAATCAAACTTTTGACGATGCATAATTATCGTCATCTATGGAACAGGGTGATGAATATAGAGATGATGTCTGCGTGCGTGCGTATTATATATATATAAGCATTTGCTTTTTTCATCATTGGACCATCATCATCATAGTACTAGCAGCAGCAGCAGTATTCTTAATAGAAATAGTTGAGATAGTGGTGGACATTGTAGTTGTTGCTATTATCATCATCATCAATATTATTATGTTGTTGCTATTGTTGTTACTACTATTAGTCTTGCTATTTTTATTGATTTATTTATTTATTTATTTATTATCATCATGATCATCATCATCATTGCAAAGAAATACAGAAGTATTAGCGAAATATCACATCATAAAACAGAATAAAATAAACAAATAAAGTAAATTAAGACATGTTTGCTATACTGAATAAAAACATATTAACATCATATAACGTCGGATCTCGTCATAATAATTGCATAATTTAGTGGGTTTTTTTTAATGTTTTGCATTTATTGGCAAATATTTTATATAACATAAAATATCATATGTAAATAAATATACAAATTCATTTGGTGAAGGTTCCGTCACGTTACATAATGTTTTGCCCTTTTGCTCTTGTTTGAATTCTGCTGTGATTGTTGTTATCTAATGGTTTGATAAAGCGTTTCTGGGTACAAGTAAATAATATAATAAATTAAAATATGTGACTTTACATAATATCGTATCATGGTTTACAGTACATAATATAAAATATAATCTGATGTTTTATTTTATCGCATTAATTCATGTTTTGTCACGTTTTAAGACGTTTTTAATCATTTTTATCACGTTGTATATCACGTTTTGTAGATGTTAGATCACGTCGCGTCACGTCGAGTCACGTCAAGTCATCAATTGTATCACGTTCATTCACGATTCTGTCACTTTCTTTCATGTTTTGTAACGCCAGTCATGTGCTGTCACGTTGTGTCAAGCTGAGTTAAATCGCGTATTTTATTAAGCGTTTCTACGATTTCATTTCGTGTCTCTCCACTCACCCACCTGTCTTCTCGTGTCAACAACAACTCTCGTCAGTTAAACAAGACAAACCCACGCAAAAAAAAACAACTCTAACTTGATCCTCGTAGCAGTGAAGGGGATGTGTCTGACACGGATTATGCACCGATTAACAAACTGTCTGCTAACCGTCGCTACGCAAAACATTTTCTTTTTTCTTGAGATTCCAGCGAGCACGACAGTTCTGCGTTCATCATCAGCCTCGCCAGCGCTGACGCATCACTTTGCTTGTCCAAACAGGAAAGAGTTCTAATCAAGACTTTGCGCGCGGAGGCTAATTATAGCCAATAATAAGTTGCACAAAGCGAGTAACCGACGCGATGGTTTAAGATGTTATCAGTCGTCTGATAAATTGGCTGTCTTTCTGATGTCATTATTTTTTTTATAATTTTTTTTTTTGACCCTTTGCGTAGCTGGTGATTGTCCTGTATTGCGATCGGTGTTGGAAGCTAACTGGTCCCAAGTCGGTCCGATCGATTTGCCTGAGAAAGGAAAACACACCCTGTTTCTTTTCCCTGCTGTTCTATACTTTGATCACCCCATTTCAGAAGTGAGCCGTGGAACAATGTGATTTATGTGTGCCAAACAACAGCGAAGAACTAGGTTTTTCAAACGACGAAATCAGCGACCGGAAATCTAGGTCACAAGCCGTAGAACAATTGCTCGAATATACTGAACCGACCATGTTGGGGTTCCACGCGTGTTACTCCCATTCAATCGCGATTTAATTAAAACACACACGTTTGATTTCCTGTGCCGTAAATCACGAACGCTGGATGCAGTGGTAGTTGTAGCATGAAAACAAAACTGTCCATGTGAAATAACACATTAAGAACGGTTAGTCGAAAAAATAATAAACTGTAATAACATCAGCAATGTAAATAACTTTGTTATAAAGGACATCTCTCGAGTCATTTGAGGTTAGAATTTTGTTTCTGTTATTACTTAATAAATTACAGCAAATCATTTTCCGAAGAACTGATCTAAGGATAAATCTAAGACGTATCATAGATATTTATTAGAACTGTTATCTCCAGTATAAATAAAATACAATCTTTGTTACTTTTTGCCAGTCTCTCACCCACAAACATACACCGTCTACCTCATCGTCATTCCCTCTCTGTCTCACTCTCCCTTACTTTAACACGTTCTCTTTTCATCTGTTTCATTACATTATTTAATTTCTCTTACTCTATACAAGTAATATTATTATTATTTTCTTTTTACTTAAACTGTAAAGCCACGCTACGTGTTTCTATCAAAATCTGAATACATCGATACAAACTGAATGTGCAGACTGGTAAAGAAATGAGGTATAGTATCTAACTGCATCAGGCTCAGTGAGTCTAGTATCAGGAAGCTTGAAGTCAGCCAGTACGTGAAAGAAGTGGGGCAATTAAATCGTGAGAGGCGCACGTAGAAGTCGTTAAATAAAGATACTTCATATCCTGACCTGGTCAGCTAACTAGCACGACACCGGACAACTCGTTAATACTCGTCCTCTCTGTGTTTTATAACATGCCACTGATTTATGTTTTTAATGGAATCCATCCTTTAGTCTTATCAACTCATGGATCATTTATCTATCTTATCTATCTATCTATCTATCTATCTATCTATCTATCTATCTATCTATCTATCTATCTATCTATCTATCTATCTATCTATCTATTCATCCGTACATCAGTCCATCCAGTCAGATAAAACATGCACCTGCAAACACATAAATGCATACATAAACACATAAACATACACATATATACATACATGCTTCAAATCATAAGCACACATACCTATATTTAGGTAATTTCTCGCGTGTTGATTTCGTTATACATATCTGAAAAAAAAAAAATGTTCTTAAATAATAAAAATATATATATATTTTTGTTAGTGATGCTATTTTCGAAACTGTCTTTTAAGTTCTAAACCAGCTGTTAAACATTACAGAAGTAAATTTAAACGTGAACGTAACTCATAATTAATTTATCGACGTAAATACAGTTCCGTCCCAGAAATATAGAAGTGTATCTAGTTACCAAGTCTTGCCACTGCATACAGTGATTAAAGGATAATACTATTTAATGGACATCACACTACACGTACAGGTTTGTAATCCTAGCGTATGCAGTACTATATTTCACAAATTTTTTTTTTTTTTTTTTTTTTTTTGTATTTGTCTTGATATTTCAAACTTTACAAAGCTTTGTTTCAACAGCAGAGGGGCTCTCGGCTACATTTTTCTCATCTCTTCGATCTTGATTAAAGCACTTGAGAATGGCTAGAACCAACATGCTGAGTTCATAATATTTTACAACAAATTTACTTTGTACTGTCGAATCAATTCCATTTCTATATGAACCTTATCAACAGTTCCACGATTTAAATCTCTTCAGCATGGAAATCTTTGCCAAAGTTGCTTAGAGAAAAAAAAAAAAAAAAAAAAAAAATTCCCCCCCAAATATTCAGACCTTTAAATAAACAAATGAATATTTAATGTAGGAAAATCGTCAGAGGTGGGTGGAATAGCGAAAATAGAAACAAGGGGACATCTACTATTTCCAGCGTAATAATTTCTCACCAGACAACTGCAGATGGTATTGATTGTCTATGCAATCAATTTTCCTTTGTGAAGCAATGTTCTTTCACAGGGAGCGATTTTAATAGCTGTTATTATCTTTCACACACACAAAAATATCTAATTGTTGTTATTATTACAACCATTTGTTTTCTTTCAGTTTCTGTCCTCGTTTTAATTTCGTGGAATCAAATGAACTCCGAACGAGCGCATAATTTTAATAATTACGATTTGACGGTCAGGTGGGATACTGCAAGTCGGACTGTGTGAACGAGGCTTAATGTGTAATATTTCGGAGATAAATACATACAAGGAAATGATTACAATAGTTCCGTGATTTACAAACACCACAGCTGGCAGTGACGTGTCGAGAAAGCGTGTTTCCATGATACTCAGACACATTTGATACAGCGATTTCATTCCTTGTCAGGACTTAAATAGAATATAATAGATAAATGTCGGTAATTTTTAGTTCAGCCATCTATTTATGTAACTTCTGTATTTATGCAGCATTAAAACATACACGAAAGCAGATACACACATTAAATTAAAAAAAAAAAAAAAAAAAAAAAAAAAAAAAAAAAGAATACGTCTGCAATAGCTTTTATGTGTAAATGTGAAACTACACTGAAATAAACTAAATTACTATTATTACCGTCGTCATCATCATCATCATCATCATGATCATCAACATAATCACAGCAACAACTAAAATAACAGATGCAACAAAACCTGCAGCAGAATCAAAACCATTAACATCGTTATGAGTATCTAGAAGAAGAAGAAGAAAAAAAAACAACGTAAGGAACGTTTGATGATCATGATAGTAAACATCATTTAAATAAATGTATTATCAGCAGTATTATCAAAACCAATATTATCATTATAATTATCATCAACAAAAACATCAATGTCATCATAACATAGCCATAAACAAATATATCATCATCATTATTATTATTATTATATAACAATAACAATCTCATCATCATCTTCATCATCATCATCAACATCATAAATCGTATACACAACCATCTTCATAACAAAGAACCAAAAACATCATTACTTCAACAGCAACGGAACATCATCGCCGTAACTATTATCAAGCAGAACGTCATCAGCAACGTCAGCGACATTATCATAAACAACAATAACAACAGCGGCAGCAGTAACCCGCCAATCGATGCGGTTGTAATGAATGGACTTGGAGGCTGGACGTCGAATCACCGGGTTTAATTCTGTCCCCAGTCTGAGGGAGTAAATGCATTTTTCATTAACCTGTCCAGCTAAGTCTGGTCGTCACGGAGCACTGAAATCAGCATGCATTGCGGTTAATACGTCGATGAATTATTAATGAAAGTCATTCACTGCAAGACCAAGGCCCGAGTAGAGAGAGAGAGAGACTTCCTCGGCAAATTGTCTTTTTAAAAGCTAACAAGAAATATTCAAGAAAAAGTAAATAAAAATAATTTAAAAAAAAAAAAAAATTGAAAAATAAAATAAAAAAAAAAATCATTGAAAAACAAACGGTAATTGAAAACATTATTGCTTTTAGTAAAAAAAATAAATAAAAATAAAATGTTTTAAAGTGAATGGATAATGAAGGGTTGGATCGATGAATCAGTGCCGAATCAGTGAATAAATAAATCACTGCTTCTGTGAACTAACTGATCAGTGATCGAATCGCTGAATCAATCGATTGATGTATTAATGAATTAGTGATCCAACGAATGAATCAGGGAATAATTAACTAAATCTGTGAACGAAAACATCAGTCAGAGACAGAACGAATGAATTAATCAGACAGTCACTTAACACAGATCATTACTAAAGACAGATTATACAATTTTTACAATATTACGTCAAATCCTATGACATCATAATTATTTTATTATATATCAAAGACGCTGCAGATAATTGTTTTTACAACATATCGAAGATTAAAATAAATTAATTAATAAATACAATTTAATAAATGATGATAAGTATCATACAGATTTACCACATTGACAGTACAGTTCTTTAAACGTATCAGTGTTTGACTTTTACTCGAATTCGCTGCAGTAGAACAACACTCAGCGGTTTGCAGTTGTTCACCTGTTGCCTTCACTTCCTCATTGAATCCTTCCACCAGCTGAAACAACCGAATCCACCTGCAGAAAAAAACACAAGTGATAAAACACATGCTTGCCTACATTTTTCTCATGATTCAGTTACCAGCATAACGACTGAGTTTATGCAGTGTTAATGTCAAGTGAGTGAGGACGTAGATTTTAGTTTTAAGGACATTAGGTAAACTTAAGTTAAAAGCATCTTGCTCTGGTGTAGTTTTTTTACTGATAAATATCGTCAGTGCAGAGAGATCAATACTCTCATGCAAACCATTATCTTCTTTACCTTTCTTTATACAGGTGAAAATATATATAATTATAAATAATATTACACCTAGGGCAATATTCCCTAAAAGGTATCATTTTTCGTATTGGAATCAGTTCTAATTTTGTGATGTATACATTATAATCGCTGATATATAACATTCATGAAAATAATGCATTTTTCATTTTGAATACATTTTTTTTCAAAGTTAATGCTTTAATATAAGATTATATTTAATCTTTAATCCTACTTCTCTCACTAAATGTCGAAAACATGATCGCTGCATTGATTGTTCAGTCTTCTTCGTTTTCAAAATGACCCTGAAATCATCTTCAGTATTTTAGCGAAAATCGGGGAAACAAAAAAAAGAAGAAAAAAAAAGATCTCTGAAGTTTAATTATCTATGGGAGAGTTAATGTTCTTCCATCGTATTTGTTATTTTTTGTTTTGTATTTTTAACTTTTTCTTTTCTTTTTTTGTTTTTGTTTGTTTGTTGTTGCTGTTATGGGCATTTGTTATTTGTTTTTATTTTTATTTTATATATATATATATATATATATATATATATATATATATTTCATTTATTTATTATCGCTTTGATTCAAGGTAATAGGTAGAAACATATTATATTACAACAAGCGAATGTTGAGATCTATCTATCTGACGTAAGGCAACTGTAATTACTTCTCTTTTTCATCTCAAGTTTTATGAATCATTTTAAGACTTCTAATAATATTTAATTACACGCATCTAACTTCCTAACCTGGTAACCTACATCTGAGTACACTGATATTGCTACTCTTTTCATCTTCGTTATTTATTTTTAACCCGTTGACCTATATCTTAATATACTGTGTCAAAGTTTGCAGTCGTCATTATTTAGATTATTTTTATTTTTTATTCTATATATATATTTTTTTTTTTATGGTTTTATTTATGTTCTAAAGAAAAGAAATCAAAACGACGCCAGCAAAAATTTTAATGGCAAATGATTAACCTAGAAATGTCAGCTCAATAAAAAAAAAAAAAAAAAATCTGCTGCCAAGGTAAAAGATTTATTGGTTATTCATTGTGTGTCGGTCACATCAAAAAATAATTAGTCAGTCCAATTAAGAGCTGAACTGGCACGTACCTCTGTGAAAAAATTGTAAAGTAGCACCTGGTTTAAGCAATGCGTGTGGACACTGGTAAAACATCCCGCTGACTGGCAATCGATGCAGTTTGGATTGGTTTGGTTAGCGATAATTTGAAAATTGCGTGTTAATTTATTAATCACCAGTTCTACCAGTTCGCAGTGTGGTGCGCATGCTAAAGGTGGAGTGACCGTTACGGGAAGAAAGTCAATGAGCGAAGGCGATATGAACGTAAATTTGAAATGTTTTGTTGCTTCCATGGTTATCTGGGTTAATAAAATAATGACATTTTTTTCATTTAAGTAACAAAACAAACAAACATACAAACAAAGAATAAAAAGAATGAAAAAGCAACAAAAAACGACATAGATGCAGAAACACAAACTGTAGACTTTTCACCACTGACCCTTAGTTACATTACCACTGTAAGTTTCCACTTCAAAATTCTAGCGAGACATTAGATTTAAATAACGGAAGTTTCTTCTTCTTCTGTACTTTTGTTTTTCTCCTTCGAATGATTTATAAGATAACAGTGAATTAACTGGGCAAGCATTATTAGTAGTTGTTCAGTATTACAGTAGCCTTCACGACCACAAAATATCGTAAAGGTATTCTGAAGTTAGAAGTGAAATTTAAAAGTTGATGCTTTTATTTCATTTTTAGTTAATTATTATTATTTTTTTATTACTATTATTATTTTTCTTTTTGTGAGTGTAAAACACTTATTCAATCAAGGAAGTGTATTGCGTATGAGTAGCTATTGGCCATTTGAGAGAGTTTGTTGCAATCCTCCGTAGAAAAAACAAAAAGCAATATATTTACACACACACACACACACACACACACACACACACACACACACACACACATCTATATATACAACAACAACAACAGATATAACTGTGCAAGCTCCCCGCTTCCCACTCTCTGTCACCGAACTTAGCGAACTCCTAGTTTCTAAAACGTATTTCAATCACTGACCATTAACTTATTATGTAAACAGTGATAGGAAAGTAAGTATTATGTACTTGCAGATTACTGCAGATACTTCGTTAGTGAAAATATGCATTAAACGAGGAAATGTTTTGTTATTTAAATCTAAATTCTCTTTTGTCATTTGAAAAGAAAACATACGTAGATAATAATAGAAACTCAGTACAGTTGAAGCTTACTTTCGACTACTCTGACGCAGAATGAAAAAACAAAAAAAAAAACGTATGTTAAAACAGAAAATGTTTTATTATTTAATTCTGCAGTTTCTGTCGTCATTTGAAAAGTAAACTGACACAGATAATAATAGAACTTCTGCGTAATTATAGCTTAGTTCTAACCAGACTAATACAGAAAAAATGTGCGTTAAAGGAGAAAATGTTTTTATTTAAATATCTACAGTCTATTTCGAGATTGGAACAATAAACGTAAAAAATTGTATTTCATTAATATTGCATGCAGATATTCGGATGCCAAGCTAAATGACTAAATATGTAGGTTAGTTTAATTTACTGTGAGATATTTACGTAACAGAGGTTTAAAAGGTTTAAACATGCAAATCTGGACACGCGACTTAGGAATTAGAACACAAGGAAGAGACAATACAGAAATTTTCCCTTTATTACTCTTGTTGTTGTTGTTGCTGTATTATTATTATTATTATTGCTTTGCTGCTGCTGCTGCTGCTGCTACTACTACTACTACTACTACTACTACTGCTGCTGCTGCTGCTGCTAGTATTATTATTATTGCTGTTGTTTTTGTTATTGTTAATCGATTTTTATTTTTGCGTTATTTTCATTATCATCATATTCACCATCATCATCAGTAATATTAATGTTTTTCTGCTCTGTTAGTCCCGTAGTCTCTAAATAATGTAGCTACTTACTCGCAAACATGTACATTCATAGGAAAGTACAACAAACAATACACAGAAAACAAGTGTATAATGTACGTAAATACAAAGCTCTTTATACATATAACAATTAACAGACTCTACAACCTTGTCAGCCAGTCCTAAAATCACATCAACAACAAAATTAGAAACAAAGCTTATCACAATTAGGATCTGTTTGAAATAATTAATGTTAAAACCATATTAAAACACCATCATGCTAAATAATTAGAACGAAAAAAAAAAAAATTAAATACGTCTGTCTTCAGTTTTGCTTTATTCAGCACACACTGAAAACAATCTGTGAATAAAAACTGTGGAAATCATTATGTTTGGTTTGCTCTGATAACAGTACTTTTTTGCGACCTCATAACAAAAAATACTTAATAATAAAAATATGTTGCTAAAAAGGAATAATCAGATATTTGCAGATAAATGCCGCCCACACGAAAGCTATCTAGCTGCCGAGAACAAAAAGTCTATGTAAATATGTCGAGTAAATCTGATATCATTTTAAATGCTTCACAGATTTTTCGGACGTGCGTTCATTTCTTCAGGGAAAACAAAAAATAGTGATGATATTAGATTATTTGTTTTATGTGTGTGTGTGTGTGTATATAATGATCTTATCTATCTATCTATCTGTCTATCTATATATATATAATCTAAATCAAACAACAAACACAACAACAGCAATAACAATAACAATAATAATAATAACAATTCAAAAGCAAAAAAATAAAGATGAAAATGTGTGGCAATCAAAAATAAAAATAATTATCGATAGAGGTTTGATATGACTTTTTTTATACTGTTCTAAAAGAAGCATTAGTTTTTTTAAATTCCATGCATTGATTGCCAGGCTCTAGGACAGTGGTTAGAGCGCTCTTCTGAAATGTGTGTGATCGTTCACTAGACAATTAATTACCCATTAGAGCCAATGTCTTACGTCTCATTTACAACAAGACGGATTAAAGACCATTCCTCTTGTGAGAAGGTACCTGATTACAACTACTAAACAAAATATGATTAAAACAAAAGTGATCGTCAATATTTAAATATTTCTTGTCATTAAACACTCATTGCTTGTTAGATTTATTAACACCTTCCACGCTGAATGTTCACATACACAAGCAACAAACTCAACTTACATACACACACATTCACACGCATACACTCATATGTATGTATTAATGCACGAACGTGCGTACTACACACAAAGTACAGACAAAAGAAAAGAAGAAACAAGAAAAACACAAGAAGATTATTTCAAAGTAGTTTATAACAAAGTGTAGGGTAGATAATCGCGTAAGCAAATCAAATACTGGAGGAAGAAATGTTTAAGGCTCTTGATAATGTTTTACAATATTTGAAAACACTCGCCTGTATGCAGTTATTTTTTTTTGTATGAACATGAGCTATAATTATGTGACCCAGAAAAGTTGTTGATAAAAAGCAATCTCGTACAGTATTATTATGTGGAGTCACCTATTTTCAGATGAATGTCGTTGTTCTTCTTGTTGTTAAAAAAAGAAAAGAGAAAAAACAAAATGAAATAAGAAAGAAGGATACTGAAGGGAGATAATAATGTCGAAATACTGAACTTATGCAATCACTGATTATCGGCCTTTGAGTTGAAAAAACATTCACTTTGAATGAGGTTGTATTCAATTGTATTTCTTTGCTCTCTCTCCCTCTCTCTCTATATATCTAATACTACTTCAACTACGTCCACCACAGCATCATCATCAGCGATCATCATCAACACCCCACCATCATCACCACCACCACTTTAATCCTTTATAATAACTAATAATGACTACGACGTCATCACGTTTCGGACACATTCCACGCGACACTAAATAACGTGCGCAATTATTGTGACTTTGAGCTATTTTCTGTTACATTTACTTGTGATCAAAACCAGTGCAGCATGTAATGCAGCAGTGCTGGGTTATAGACTGTTGTTATTGTCTGCTGCACGTATTGATTTCAACGCGAAGTTTGTTTTTGTCAATTATTTATACGCACGTAGAAGATCTTCCAAGACTGCGATCAGGCTGTTTAGTAATTGGTTATGCCAGCTCGTGACTAAAACAATGCGCGTAGAATGGTTTTGGGGGAATTTTTGTTTTGTTTTATTATTATTAGTTTCTGTAATATTGTTTCTGAATATTATACGCAGTTGGATGTGGTTACTGTCACTTTGTTTTAGTTCACAATCTGACTAGAATGATGCTGTCGTTAGAAGAGCAACAGTTATCGTTTGGCCGCAAGCTTCGTCATCAACATCCTCACACCTTTAATAACATTATTATTATTATTATTATTATTATTATTATTATTATTATTATTATTATCATCATCATTATTATTATTATTATTATTACTATTACTATTACTATTATTATTATTATTATTATTATTATTATTATTATTATTATTATTATTATTATTATTATTACTGCTGTTGTTGTTACAGGCAATATATATATATACACACACACATACACATATACTCAGATGCGAATCTGAGCTAGATTAGTTAATGTTTTACTGATACATGACATAAGAGAGGCAAATCATTACATCACACAATGAGCTACTCCTACCGATTAACAGAAAAAAGGTAATTTTAATATCAACTACATCCACAGACAGGACGAAAATACCACAGCCTTTAATAAAACATCAGAACATTGGGCAGACAGGAGTAAAAAAAAAAAAAAAAAAAAAAAAAAAAAAAGGAACGCTCTCAAATGGCAATATATAAATGTTTCCAAGACCTCTACCTACTAAGAAATCTTAGTTTAAACTCAGAAATGATCAACTACGCGGTATTCCAGTAGTATTTTCTTTAACAACTCTGTTTTTCCGTTCCCATGTAAATACTCTTCTGACTGCGACCTTGCCTGCTCTGTCAGCGTTTTGTACAAGCTGTCAAAGCCAGTGTTTCTCTCGTGTTGTTAAAGCAAAGACATGCCTGGTCAAGTGCTGTGATTATGTCCGGACACGCCTGTTTACTGGCACCGTGTCAAGAGGTGACGACCTGAAGCGCTTTTGTTAGAATCTGCCAAAAGCAAAGCGAGTGAAAAAGCCACGTTTGAGTTTGAGTGCGTTCTTAACGTAACCGGCTTCAGTTTGCATTTAGCCGCGTTAAAATTCACTTGCAAGAGGTGTCGAAAGATTCAGCTCCGAACTAGAAAGTAGATGGAATGTTTTATTTTTTATTTTATTTTATTATCATATCATTAGTATTATCATCAACGTTGTCACCATCAGCATCATGACATGCGCTTTCTTTGTTAGTTCTTTATATTTTCCTATATTTCTGGAGAGAAGTTCTTGATGGTAATAACTTTCTTTTGTAAGTCACAATATTCACTAAATGTCAACGGACGATGTCATAGGCCATAACGTCAGCGGTCAAAATGTCTTCGGTCATAATAATTATTAATTTAAACAAAATGGTAAATAACAGTACTAATATTACACGTTAGTACTGATACAAATATAGATGCTTATTGGTTGTATATTTTATCAACGAAAAATGTATAATTATTGTTTATTTTGCATTCAGAATATTACATCTTTCAACTAGTGCTGGCCTCCTGTATCGATCCTGTTAGGTGACTTCATTAAGACAATTCACACTCCAGCCAATGTACCAACGTCGTATTCAGAAAACGTATTTATTTTTTATATTTGTTGACACTGACCTCATACAGCTGAAACATTGCGCAAAGTTAGCGTTATCGAATCCAAGCTACTATTGCTGTGTTTAATCTCTTTTCCAAAAAAGAAAATAAACGCGAGGTCCAGTTTTTATATTGTTAACATTTTTTGCACTGTTTAATTTCGTACTCACTAAAGATGAGGCGTTATCATTATAGTGGATGTAACTTCAATATGCAAATATCTTCATTAAAAACGGGGGTAAAAAAAAAATCACTGGAACGATAAAAATGGGTTGGAGGTTCGTGTACCAGTTGTACTCCCCCTTGGATTAGGCTGTGGATTTAGAACAGAAGTGATATCGTAACCCAACATGTTCTGGTGTCTAAAAAAAGCGGAGATAATGTTCAGAGCTGTTCGATTCCCACTGGAGATAAAGTTAACGCGCTGGAGTGAAACCCAATCTGAATTTCAATCACCGAGATAGAGTGTCTTACTTTGCAGTTAATCTTCTTGTCATACTTCATATTTTATACCCACTGCAGCACAGCGATGTGCTCAGTTTAATAACGTTACCTTTATTTGTACATACAAAAAAAATATATTTATTATCTTAAACACGTTTTTTATTTTTATTTTTTTTTATTTTCTCTTTTCTGCATACTCTAAAAGAGGTTGTTTTGTTGAAAAAAATAAAGTTAATATATGTTTGGTTTTGTGATGGTCAATCATGTATTCACTGAAACTTGTCGTCGTTTTTAATTTGTTCTTGAAACATTAAATGAAGTATATTTTGTTTAACAATACTTTTTCATTTTCTAAATAAATTGCTCTCTCTCTCTCTCTCTCTCTCTCTCTCTCTCTCTCTCTCTCTCTCTCTCTCTCTCTCTCTCTCTCTCTCTCTCTCTCTCTCTCTCTCTCTCTCTCTCTCCATTCAGTATTGCGTGACCAGAAATAAAAATTCATTGTCTTCCGTGTCGTAAGTGTTTGGGTCATAAATGAAATGAACTCATGCATGACGGGTCACATGATCTGTTCTCCCCCCACTCTGTGCTCGTGTTCCAGTTAATATCGCACGTCTGTTTAATCTGCTTTCCTGCCTATGAGAAGGTTCGTACGAATGAATGCTTTCTGCTAATTTACTGGCCGGTGACCTTGCATATGAAATCATTTGATAGCTGATAACAATATATAATAAACTATTTCAGTCTTACTTAATTATTTCATACATTCTCTCTGAGACGTGAAGTTGATAATCTTTGTCAACTTTTATGACGAAACAGAAATTATAATTCAGATAATTTTACATCAGTAAATCATCATGATACGTCATAGCTGATAAAATTAGCTTATTTACATCGTGCGTCTCTTTTAATGAGTATACTAACTTCTACAACATAAGACTCGGCTACGACTATTTTCTCAGATTTAAGATGAACCCTTCAAGAACGATAAAGATAACTGACCGACACGGAAAGTTTTTGACGCTACATAATTTTGATGGTCGTTTGTTCCCAGTGAATGTGACAGAAGAAACTATTCGAAATATTCCCAACCTAAAAGTTCGTGACAGCGATGTTTTCCTTTGTGGAATGCCGCGCTCAGGTAAGTAAACTTTGCCTCTGTTTGTAACAAAGAAAACTGTAGCAGGTGTCACATACAAGACGACAACAAGAAAGAAGTACATAACTCAGGTATGTAAAACTAAACAATACAGAATAATAAAACAAACCGTTTCTTTAAAAACTTACTGATGTTTTTTGTTGTTGTGATTTCATAATCATCGAATCATCATCATCATCATCATTATTATTGTTGTTATTATTAATATCATTATTATTATTATTATTATTATTATTGTTATTATTATTTCATAATCATCGACATCATCATCATCATCATTATTATTATTGTTATTATTATTAATATTATTATTTTATTATTATTATTATTACTATTACTATTATTTTTATTATTATTATTATTTCATAATCATCAACTTCATTATCATCATCATCATCACTAATACTGTATTATTATTATTACTATTATTATTATTATTATTATTATTATTATTATTATTGTTGTTGTTGTTGTTGTTGTTGTTGTTGTTGGTATTGTAGTTGTTGTTATTACTATTATCTGCCAGGTCACCACTGGGTGTATGAAATGGTGAGCATGCTGTTGAGTGGGAAGGATGATGCGGTGTCACAGTCCATGGATGACGTTGTTCTAGAGCTGACGTCCACCACGCAGCTGGACACTGTCCCCTCTCCTCGAGTGATGACCACTCACATGTGTTACAGACATCTACAGTCTGCTGTGAAGGTATCTGCTAAAACAGTCACACGTAAGACTGGAAGTAAAATGAAATGAAAAAAAATAAAATAAAAAAAAAAAAAAAATAAAAAAAAAAAATAGAATAATAAAAAAAATAAAATAAAATAAAATAAAATAAAATAAGATGAAAGAAATTAAGGGAAAAAAAAAAAAAAAAAAAAAAAAAAAAAGAAGAAAAAAAAAGAAAACAGCTGAAAAGCTGCTACTACTATTACTACTAATAATGATTAATAATAATAATAATAATAATAATAATAATAATAATAATAATAATAATAAATAAATAAATAAATAAATAAATAAATAAATAAATAAAATTAATAAAAAATAATAATCTGAATAATTAAGTATTTCACGCAATTATGTATATATTGATGTTACGAAGATCAAAGTGCAGATACTGATAAGTAAATTTCACGTATCGATTATGATTACGATAATAAACATGAATGAATTATGTATTTCTCAAAAAAAATAGAAAATAAGTGAAAAAACCCCCAAAAACAACAATAATGAAAAATAGTTACCACAGTTATTTACATCTTCAATAATTGTAAGAAGATAGATACAGAGAGAGAGAGAGAGAGAGAGAGAGAGAGAGAGAGAAGAGAGAGAGAGAGAGAGAGAGAGAGAGAGAGAGAGAGAGAGAGACAGACATAACAAGTCTTTAGTATGGCCTGTCCTAATCATCTCGAGTTTTAATTAGTTTAGGATAAGTATATTTATTATTATTATTATTATTATTATTATTATTATTATTATTATTATTATTATTATTATTATTATTATTATTATTATTATTATTATTACTACAGGAGAGGAACATTTCAATCATCCACCTGGTCCGCGACCCCCGGGACGTGGTCGTGTCCTGGTTCAACCTTTACAAGGCGTGGCCTGGCGACGACTACGACGGAACGTTCAGCGATTGGTTAGATCTGTTCAGCAGAGGACGTCGTAAGTAGGAGCGGGACGTAAATCCGTACCGACCGCTTTGGTTTACGATCACCTCTGTCGCTTATTTCTCGTTCAAATGCTGCTTTATTATTACCAGTATTTTTCATGTTCTGCGATATGCGTGTGTGAAAAACTGGTTTGCATGGAAGCTCTCAAATGACAGCGTTCATAAAATGAAGACAGTACTAAGGAAACTTGATTTATTTATATACCGTACCATGTTGATTTTGAGATCGACATATCTTAGTTACTGCAGAAATTATAGAAGAGTAAATTACTAAGGATAAAAAAAAAAAATAAATAATCTAAGTGATAATTAAACATGACCATTCGCGGATGTTCTAATCTGGTACAAATGCACGTGCTGGTAGCGAGACAGAATACTCCGCGGATAGAGATTCATTTATCCACCAATTACGTTGGCAATTCCGCTGAAGGGATTAGAATGTCAATGATGATAAATCGAGGTAGTCAGCAACACTGTGGATGTAGACCTATCTTGATAAATTCCCCCCAATGGCGAAGGAAAATGATGTATTGCTTCAGCTGGATAAACAGTATTACGACCGATAACAATGATTATAGGACATTTATTTTATTTTATATTTTTGTATGTGACTGAATTTGGCAGTAAAAACTGCAGATGTCTAAGTAATGAAATATTTTTAAGTATAGAGAAAGGAATTTACGAGTGATTCGGGGGAAAAAGTTGTTTTTGTATTGTGCTTCACCCTGTGAATATCATTTTTGTCCGTTCATGCATGCATACATACCACTGTCTGACCATCTAGTAATCCCTCGGTGTATTATTATTATTATTATTATTATTATTATTATTATTATTATTATTATTATTATTTTTATTATTATTATCATCATTAAGTTACAAATAAAACATATCACATATAGTTATCTGTAAAAATTAGTCTATATTTCTTTCAAATGAAAGTCCTGTATTAAAACTAAATTATCATCATTCAGTGATGAAAATTGTTTTTTGTTTTTCACAAAAGTACCCTGGGGCTCATGGTTCGACCACACTAAAGACTGGGAGAAGGTGTTTTCAGAGAATCCAAACTTGCATCATCTTAGAGTAAAATACGAGGACGTCAAAGCTGTAAGATATCTTTTAAAGCTGTTATATTTTTATTCCAATATATATGAAATAAAAACAAATATATATTGGAATAAAAATATAAAATCATATATATATATATATATATATATACACTCACATACACACATACATATATATATATACTTGTATATATGAAATACCGAATATGAGAAGACACAGTAAAACAGTTATTTATCTTTGCATCTGATCCTGAACGACAACATACAAGACAGACTCTATGCTCTTATATAGTATTTAATGATAAATATGCCTAAAATATAGTTATTTCCCTTTTAATGACCTTGCCAGATGTTTACAGAACACCTGTTTATTTTGTGATATTATCAAGCTAACAAAAGATAGGATTTAAGAAAAAAGAAAAAAAAAAAAGAAAAGAATTCCTGTCTTTCTCTCTAAATACATTACATTCTCTGATCTCAGAATACTCTCCAAGTCGTCAAATCACTGTCGGAGTTTCTTGGTGTTAACTGCACTTCTGAGTTCTGTGAATCAGTGGCAGTGAAGTGTCAGTTTGAACAGATGAAGAAAAGACACGAAGACACTGCTGTTAAATGGAATGGACAATTGGTTCATTTCCGAAAAGGTAAAGAGCATGATCATTTAACATTCATGATCTTTCCTTAATTCGAAAAGAATAAATTGTTCTTATAGAACATGAAATATGTATACAGTAAGAGTTTAATGAACAAAACAAGCCTGATAGAAATGTAGATAAAAAAATAAATAAATAAAATAAAAATAAAAAAAATTCTTACGGAAATAATTATAATAAAAAATATAAATATATATATAAATATAAAACTTCGTTAAATATCCAGAATAGATATAATTATAAGCTTTTACATCTTCTTTATCTGTCTCATGTATATATATATATACTATTCTGGACTATTCTGGACGAAACGACACGGAGCATTCTTTGAAGAGAACAGCTAACGAACCAGTCAATACAAAGTCACAACGAATTCTTACGTACAGCCGCAAACAGAAGTACATTTAACGCAGATATCGAACTAGCTTCAGACCTGACTGACAGAAGTATATCATGCTGACCTGCTGACTCATTATTCGCGTCATATTCATAGGGCATTGTCCACGGTTCCTGCTCAGAAAGGCTTTCATAACGTAACGCATGAGTCATTAAAGTGATGCCTGGATTGGACTCCAGATTATCCTGATTTAGATCGAAGTTACTGTTACAAATCGCGCTGATGGAAAGGATTAATTTGAGCTGTAGGTATCATGCAGTGATTTTGGAATTAGGTTCTAAGGAATATTATGGATGTGGTTATGGCATACATTGTAGCATATATGTGCTTATATAGAATTTGATTTATGTATAAAGTAATTTATACAAAAAAAACCCCCAAAAACCCCAAAACCCAGAAAGAAAAAAAAAAAAAAAAAAAAAAAAGAAGAAAAATGCACACGCTTTCATATATAAAGTTATTATTTCTGTAAAAAATTAATTATTCATGGTTTATTTTCCAGCGATCTATTTAGGATAAAGACATAGATGAGGTTGAACAAAAAAGTAGTAGTAGTAGTTGTAGCGGTAGTGGTGGTACTGGTAGCTGTAGTCGTAATAACAGTTGTAGCAGCAGTATCAATATTAAGATGAAGATGATGATGATAATTATCTTTACCATCATAATGTAGAAAAAGAAGAAGAGAAAGATAAAAACCACACTTTGTGAAAATAATGGAAAAAGATTAATGACAATGGTGGTTTTATTTCTATATATATATATTAATATTTCTATAAATATATTTTGATTTCTTTATATAAGGTAACGTACTGTAAGAAATTAATGGTTATTAGATACATCTTGATTCCTTCACATTACGTTTCTGGACCATTCCCTTTTAACATTTAACACCAGGAGCGCAACCTATCGCAGTCTCAAATCTGAGCGAAGATGTCTCGAAATATTTCCTGTTTAACACACGACAGAAGAAAATGATCTGATCTTAAGAAGTGGAAATCCATTTGCGTTAGCGATTATGTCAGCCGAAATAGAAAACACAAGACATATGTTAATGGTTAATATCCCCGAAGACTAGTGTATAAACAGATTTGTCGTTAAAGTTCGAGGATGGTAATTTTGTACATGAATGAAAATAGATAGCTTTCTGACCAGTAAATCCCACTGCAGCAATTTTTATAAGGTTATATTAAACCTTATTTTGTACTTTCTCTCTCTCTCTCTCTCTCTCTCTCTCTCTCTCTCTCTCTCTCTCTCTCTCTCTCTCTCTCTCTCTCTCTCTCTCTCTCTCTCTCTCTCTCTCTCTCTCTCTCTCTCGCGCACGTGCACACAAACAAAACACACTTCACCTATACACACACACAAACTTAGAGACACCAAGAAACCCCATTAATATATCTCTACATGCGTAAATCAGTTATCGACGCAAAATGTTTTTAACGTAAAAGAAATCGCAGTTTATCGCAGTTCAAAACGTTTAGTTTGAAATATTTTGTTGGCTTCTGACACCACAGGCAAACTGTCAGTTTAGAAGCAAGTGAAAAAGAAATCTATATCTATGTGTTTGGTGAAATATTATACTGATTCGTTTTTTCAGGACAGCCTGGTGAGTGGAGAAATTGGTTCAATCTAGAAGACACGGAGGCGTTCAACAAGTTATACAAAGAAGAAATGTCAAATACTTCGTTCCAGTCAATGTACTGCCAATAATATAATCTTGTTTTTCTGTCTAGCTCTTCCTCTTTCTGTCTTTTTCTCAATGGCTTTCCCTCCATCTCACTCTCTTCCTCAGTAACGCCTCTCTCTCTCTCTCTCTCTCTCTCTCTCTCTCTCTCTCTCTCTCTCTCTCTCTCTCTCTCTCTCTCTCTCTCTCTCTCTCTCTCTCTCTCTCTCTCTCTCTCTCTCTCTCTCTCGTTGTTCAAGTATTCATTATGCAGCGTTAATAAAATTAATAAATAAAGTCTAATATCTATTTATTAGTTTGGATGTTGTTCTTTTCGGTTTGGTAAAGTAAGCTACAAAATGTAGTAATAGTTAATGTTATTTAATCGATTGTTTTCATAAATGTATTATATAACAA
Source organism: Chrysomallon squamiferum (assembly GCA_012295275.1). Classification (NCBI taxonomy): domain Eukaryota; kingdom Metazoa; phylum Mollusca; class Gastropoda; order Neomphalida; family Peltospiridae; genus Chrysomallon; species Chrysomallon squamiferum. The sequence goes on along the minus strand of CM022673.1, from coordinate 28,609,857 downwards.
CTGAAATAACTGACAATAGTGATAACTAACAAATTAGTGAGGTTCCCAGTAAAATAAAATCTTTCGTTGAAATTCCTATACTGATACATCATCTTTAAACAGATTATAATTTATCTTGTTTTTTCGTTTATTACTATAAATATTTTCACGCACGAATTTCCGACATTTCTGCGTATGACAGTTCGATCTTATCAGTTACTGGCACTGTCCCTTCTCAAACTCTCGCCAAAAAGTATAACAGCATGGACAAAAGTTACCGCAACGAGTTAAACAATAGCCGACCTGGATGGATCGGAAGACTTCCAAACCAACCATTGACATCCGAAATCAATTTCATGGCGCGCTGCCCACTTGATGGGGGCTCGCGGGATTTCGGAGATTACCCCCCTCCACACTCGAACACGCCAGATATTTAGTCAGGCGGCTGTCTATAAACTGACGTTGACCCTACGTCTGTTTACCAGCACCAAACACTCGCTTCCCCGCTTTACCAGCACCAAACACTCGCTTCCCCGCTTTACCAGCACCAAACACTCGCTTCCCCGCGCCACCTTCCCTATGTTCGCTGAGTATAATTTGACTGTCAATCGAAACGGCGCACATAACGGTATTTTTCAGAAGTAATTTCCAATGTCCTTCAGAGCTGAATTAGATTGCCTTATCGACAGAAATAAAGACATGGCTGTGTTCTACGAGTCCTTATATCTCTGAATGGTGTCCAGATTTGACCAATTTCTCATTTGTTATGGAGTTCATGCTTGTATCCACTTTAGATCCTTGGAGTAAATTTCGTACTGGTTTTTTTTTGCAAAATTGACAGTGTACAGTGATTATACGTAATATCGATTCAAAGTCTTAAAACAAAATCCAGAAACACATTCCACTACTACTTAAAAAAACTGACTACAGACTGAAACGGGAAACAACAGAAAAGGCAAAAAAAAAAAAAAAAAAGATTCCTAAAAAAATCCATATAAACACCCAAAACAATGCTTAATCCATGAAACAGTGAAAATGATTTATTACCAGTTTCACTGCCCTGTGTATTGATCAGGGATTAAGGTCAGCTGAGTCTTGTTTTTAAATTAGGTTTCGGTTTATAGATTTACGACCTCGTCTTCTCTGAGTTTAAACACAATTTAGACAATTTACAGCTATATTACATATAATATAAAATAATTAAATTAAATATTTTGAAATATTTGCAGACTGAAAAACAGGCTTTTATTGAATTTTATTGTCTTTTTTGTTTTCTTCTTCATGTTACAAGTATTTCATTTTTCTCGCGTGGCTGCTATAATGAAATCATTAGGGAAATAGATACTGGAAGAATTTGTTTGGGTATCAAAAATATATTGCACAATTACTGTTTAAGCTGGATTAATGAGTCACGGCTTATAACAAACGGATGATAAAACTTTCCCTCTATCTCTTCAGTACATTTGTAATATTATATTTGCGATTATATTACAGAAGATGAGAAAAAGAAGCGGAACACATCCACAGAATATGTCATAACAGATCGAGAATAAAGTCATCATGTTTCTCTTGCTTTTCCCTTGAGTAATAACAGTTTGATATACGCAGGAATCTACTGTATTTGTGCCGAGAACTTGGAATTTGTATTTCAGTACTACTTGTTTACATATATACATACATACACAAGACAATTCATCGTAGTAATATATATTATATGCATTCACTAAAATCGGGGAAATGTATCTACAAGTACTAAAAAGACCCCAGCTGTTTACGAATGTTTGACTGATCGAGCGGTTACATCTTCATAAATCCTACGGAAAATAACGAACAGATCTTCAAGGCGTATTTTGCATCATAGCTAACATCAGACTTCACAGTCAGCATTGTCTTTGCTTTGACCCTTTTCGTGACAGTTCCTCTGCTCGGCACCATTCTGCTGTCCCCGATTAACCTACTTTTACTAACACTAATCGCATTGCAAGTTATTTTCACCAATGATTACTGTAGAATACTGTTAGTAATAAAAGTGCAGTCACGAACAGATAGACATAAATGGTAAATACGACCACGTTTTTTGTTTATTTTATTACCAGTCACAAAGAGAAATTAATTAAAACATGTCTCAAGACTAGTTTTTGTACTGTTTTAACTGGTTTCCGTTTGTATTATTGCTGCTGCTGCTACTACTACTACAACAACTACTACTACAACTACTACTACTACTACAACTACTACAACTACTACAACTACTACTACTACTACTACTGCTGCTGCTGCTATTATGATCGGTATCATCATCGTTATCAACAACAGCTACATCATCATTAAATAAAATAATAAGAGAATTTAAAATGAAAAACACTCATTAAAATAAAATGAAAAATTAACTTCGGATTTAACTTATTTAAAAGTCTTTAACATTTACGTTAAATCAGCAACAAAAAAAAAAAAAAAAAAAAAAAAAATTAAAAAAATATTGTTTTCAAGTTAAACGTAATTATGTAGTGTGTAGCTGTAAACATCACGAATTTAAGGAAGAACTAACAATATGTAAAATAATGCTTCAGATTTGAAAAAAAAAAAGAAAAAGACACTCGTCATTAAATGAAAAATCTGTACACGTTTTCGCTTAGATAACCTAATACTTTCAGCTGAACGGAATTTTAACCAGGGTCATATTAGATAACATTTCGTGGGTTTCATTTGATGGAATAGAAATTACTTCTTCAATGAAAGGAAATTGTGCAAACAGGATCTAGGAATGGATGTCACAAAAATTCCAATCCTTTATGTTTGTTTGAGCTACATAATTTCAAACTGGAAACCTAACAGTACTGAAGAAAGTGTTTGTTGAATATCTTTGTTCGGATTACATTTTTTTTTTTTTTCGCTGCTTCCTAAATTCATTTCTATTGGGAGCAAAATTATTTATTTATTTATTTATTCATTTAATTATATATTTATTCATTTATTTTCTATTAAATATTATTTTTAGCCAATAACAACAAGCTGATAACAAACAGAAACAAAAACTAGCAGCACATGTTATAGCTATCGTTTAGCAAGAACACTTAATATTTACTGTTATTACATTAAAATGTATGCAGTTTGCAAAATATTTGAAACAGATTAATATTAAGTAACATGGACGAATAACAAATAATTTATGATAACAATATATTTTCAATATATTGAAATAAAAATAAAATAATAATAATAATAATAATAATAATAATAATAATAATAATAATAATAATAATAATAATAATAATAATAATAATAATAATATAAAATAAATTTACTATTGCCAACAATGTGAGTAACAGAACGGATTCGCATTTTCACCAAACTGCATTAATTTTCTCTTTACACTAATGTTCTAACTGACCCAGTCATACTGACGCTGTGGTTAAGAAATAGACTTACGTCAGACAGGTACTTCGGTCGCACCTCGTCTGTTACCCAAAGCTCTTTTTGTTTCTAATAATATTTTGAACAGTCAATGCAGCTTCGAGTTGCTCACAAAAATAAAACGTATTTGAACCCGTTTTAGAGACAAGCATGTTTATAGCTAACAGTTGATTGATCAAATAGACTGTAGTTAGTTATACGTATTACTTCTGTTTGCATTGTGTTTCCTTTGTTGTAATTATTTTCTCGAATAATAACTATCTTCAGATGTCGATTTATAATTATCATCTACACGATATTATTGCTAAGCAAACTCGCAATTACATCAAAGTAAGAATCAGGTTAGATTAAAACAAAACAAGTATGGATGAATGACTGATCGAATAGATAGACATGTAAATGAATGAATGAATGGAAGGAAGGATGAATGGATAGATGAAAGATGAATTGGATAAATACATGGATGGATGGATGGTTGGAGTATTGGATGGAAAGATAGACGTGTATTTGTATGGAGAGTTCAAAATAATGTTCAAGATATTCGACAGAAGACTAAAGTCCTCTGTGGTCAAAAATACATTCCTTAACCTTGTACATCTTGTGTCTCTGATCTGTTCCAGCGAGTAAGAACTAATTAAACAGGCTCGTAATCCGGCATGCTGGCTTATTTTATTCATGCGGGTGTAATCAAATTTGAACGCAAAGTCAGGCAGATAGGGAAATTAACACATCTGAGTTCACGGGCTGAAAGACAGAATGAAGAAACGTTTTTGCACGAAGAACAATTGAATGTTTATTGTGTACGGCTTAATGAATAATTAAACTAATTAGATCGCTTTCTGCATTACACTGCGATTTGCGACTTATTAAGGTTATTAAATAATTAACTGTTTGCTGTGGAGTAGTAAACAACTCGACTTCAAAATTTTTTATTTTTCTGTTATTATTTTCCCTGTTACATCTTTTTGTTATCATCATTATGATCGTTGTTTGCTTGTATATATGTATGTATGTATGTAGGTAGGTAGGTAGGTAGTATTATCCTCAGCATGCCAAGTTAATATCCTAAAACATCAAAATAGGTTTGTAGATATAAGTATGTGTTATCTTAAGATGGCCAACTATATATGTAGTTTATGTTAGTAACAAAATGAATCTCTTGGCAATCAAAAACGTTTTTCAAATTGTCTTCCGTTCAGTTCAAATGGCCATTTCTTATATGAGAATGTTTTTTTTTTTTTTTAAAAAAAAATTGTCGTTTTCAGTCTTTGTTTCTACTGAAATATAATTATTTTATCACATCGAAAAAATGTGTGTATGTATGTGTATGTGTACGATATTTGTGTTATTGCTGTATTACTTGAATAAATTAAGAAAATAACGTTTTCTTTTATTTCTCCATCTACATCAAGATTTATAGAAAATTTTAAAATGTCATCAAATTAGAGCAAACTGGCAGCTAAAAAGAAAATTCTGAGCAACAGACATTTAAATGGCGTAAACGCGATTCGATGAGCAAGCCGGAGACTTTGTACAGAACAGGTGAAATGTCAGCGACATGATACACACAACAAGAGCACATCCGCATCAAAAAAATAACTTCATCAACATAGTCCCGAATTTGTCGATTCCGTTGTAATTAGCGGAGAAGCATCGCCAACATTTTCCCGTTCTCAACAAACGTTAGCTGCCGTCCTTCTCGGTTCCCAGCGACAAAAAGCATCTATTAAAGCTGGTTTGCAGACTATTGATTGCAGACGCTAGGCAAGGATGCTGTCAATCTTGCATTATTCATACAATCTATAAACGTGATCGATAACTGACTGCATGGGTTCTGGATCTTCGCGCCATTCCGTTGCTGATCTTCTGCTCTCTCCGGCTCGCGCTCTCCTTCTCGTCTGCCCAGAACGACGCAGACGATGACGTTGTCAAGACTCTGCTGACCCGGAGAAGGTCGTATTTTGGACTTATTCTTGCCCATGTGGAAGACGCTGTTCGCAGTCAACCCGATAAACAAGGATCATTAATTGTCTTCTTTTTTATTCGTGTTGTGAAAAATTGTTATTAGTTTGACGTGTCTCACTGTCAAAGAAAAGAAAAAGAAAAAAGAAAAAAAAAGAAAAGAAAAATGAAATTTAATTGTTTGAGTGCGCTGTTGACGTGTCTGTTGCTGTTGTTGGTCACGCTGGAACATGGAGTAGCAGTGGCAGCGTTTGGTGGTAAGTTGTTTTTTTACAGTTCTGTTTTACTGAATCTGATGTACAGGATGAGTCATGATACTAGCAGGATAACAAGTACTGTTGTGTCGTAGCTATCTGAAACATGATTAGATGTAGCAATTATTAACAAGATTTCCACTCTGTTAACACGATCTACATAATATTTGATTGTATGTAACTAAATACCGAAAAAAACAACAGAAGTATTTTTAAGGAATATTTAGTCACTGCTTGGCTTTTAAATACAGTATTAATATTTACAGAATCTAACTGAAAAACAAGAACCTAAATGACTAAAACCAGTGATTCATACATTTCGTTTTTGTTGCTGTAAATGGTCTGTGAAAAGTTCATAACTGACTCTTTTAGACAACCTAGTAAAAGTGACAAGTGTGCTTCATTGTATAAAATTTACGTGAAATGTACGTTTTATGTAACAAGAGATTAGATTTATTGTCACTCCATTATCCAATGGAGAAGAAATGGCGGAGATATGTCTTTATCAATATCCTGTTGCAAACTAGATTTCATTTGATGCACAACAGCTGATTTTGCAATATATGTTAAATATTTCAAAAAAGGTAAAGATGTTAACTTCTTAATCTGAATTTGTTTATCAACAGCACCATTATCTTCGTCGTCATCATCATCATCATCATCATCATCATCATCATTTTAATTTTCACCTTCATAAAAATCTTATCATCGTCATAATCTCATCTTCGTCACCATCTTCATTATTATTATTATTATTATTATTATTATACTTAATTACATATTATTATTATTTACTAACACATATTTATTATTTCAGTTTCTGTGCGTATTGACTTGTGCTAAATGAATCATAAGAAAATATTGTATAAGCAATAAGCACTGGCGATCAAACAAACCAACCAGGCACGAACTGAACAAAGCTTTAACTCCAATTTGCCTTCGTTCATTGATTATTTGCTTTCAAAATATCAACAACTTCTTTGAGCAACGATGGAGAAAAAAACAAAAAATAAAAAATAAAAATTTCGATATTAAATTAAGTTTTTTTCCATGTTGCTCAGTTTCAAAATCATTCCAATGGGATATAAAAAAAAAAAAATAATAATAATTACTTTAAACATTTGTCATATTTCAAAGCCATGTTAGTAACGGAATGAGTCATTCCATTCGCTGAGTGGGTATAGATTTTATCTACGAGTGAGACAAGAATCACGAATCTATTTACTTAATTCCAAAGTACACTGGATGTTATGAATCATCTCATTTCTCACTAATGTAAAACGTGATAGGGCAGATTTGAAAATCATTTTGTACGGTTTCTTGGGTTGTATAAAATGTGGCACATAAAAAACAAAACAATGTAAGATGAAAGGACCTTTTTTTGTATGATGATGATGATGATGATGATGATGATGATTACTATTATTATTATTATTACTGTTGTTGTTCTGGTTGTTATGTTGTTACTGTTGCTCATGTTTGTTGGGTTGGGTTATTATTATTATTATTATTATTATTATTATTATTATTATTATTATTAATGTTGTTGTTGTGGTTATTTTTGTTGTTGATATTTTATATATACTGTACTCAGACATTCAAACTCTCTCTCTCATTCACACACACGCACAGACACACACACACACACACACAGTTACCCGGTCGCGTTTAATGTAAGTTAGCCTGGTTTCTATGCAAATCTAAATTATGAAAGAAAAAGCCTTTTAACCACATACATAATCCGTGGAATAAGTAGCTTACCGAAAGGCCTGCTTAAAAATATGACAGTGGAAATAATTTTAATGCAAAAACATCTCTTAATATATATCGATTTCGTTTTACATATACAAAACTTATACCATAGCAAGAATTTTGTATTTAATACCATATCTTGATTTCGTGGCTTAGATTCTTACATACATAGTATATCTGATTATTGAAACACTTTTCGTTGTTGTGAAAAAACATGGGGAAAAAAAAAGAAAGCGTTGTTAAAGTGCTAGACTAATTCCCGAGTAAATGTCACTTTAGGTTCTCCAGACAGTATTTAATTTAAGAGCACAGTGCAGAACTTTCACTGATTTGTTTGTTCCAGACACTGTTCTGTTTTCATATGACACAGTCAAGTTGAAAATATATAGGTTTTCAAGAAAGTGTATTAACTCCATTTTCAAATGTCATTTGTCTATTTATTATGTTTTCTGAGGTTTCTCTTCTAACACCCCCTCTCTCTTTCTTTATCCATCCATCCATCCATCCATTCATCAGTCAGCTATCCATCCATCTCTCTCTCTCTCTCTCTCTCTCTCTCTCTCTCTCTCTCTCTCTCTCTCTCTCTCTCTCTCTCTCTCTCTCTCTCTCTCTTTCTCACTCTCTTCTCTCTCATCATTATAATGAGAAAGGACAGCACGCTTCTGTAAGCAGTAAAGAACTAAGAAGAGAAAAATGAAGCTAATTTGAATATTAAATTTACCACTGGAATATTTTTTTATATTTTTTTTGTCTCGGGTGTTTGTGAACTAACACTATTAAGCTGCCTTAACGTCACCTTTTTGTCTCACTTTCGACTGTGCCATTATGCTCTGTCTACTAAATATTATTGGAAACCCAATTATTACTCGGTGTCATTTCAGGAAAATCGAATTAAATCGACTAGATATTGTCGAAATAAAGAACATTTTCGTCCAAACAGAAGCTTTAGTAAAATTACACGCCACTTAGCAGTCATAAACAAAATAAGAATGACGTAGACACTGACGCCAGCATCGGTAAAACGACGGCATTCGTAGACAAGAGTTGATGAGTTTCTACACGTAAAACAAATCACCTTTCTTAAATATTTTATAGGTGATAGCAGTTAGCAGGAATCAGTGATATGGAAGGTCAGTGTGTGTGTGTATATATATATATATATATATATATATGAGATAGGTGATTTGATTTATATATATATATATATATTCAATAATACATTAATAAATTAGTTAATTAATTAACAAAAGAAAAGAAAGAAAGAAAAAACCTTTTCAGAGCAAAACAGAGTTTAAATAGAATATTTTTTTTTTCGTTTGTTAGTCGCAATTTGATTCGCTTCATCAGGCTTTATGGTATGAAGCAAAAACTGCTCGTGCAAAAATAAAAACAGAGATGGCAGGTCGTGAAATGTTTTTTGACATAAAACGCATAAACCAATCCATGCTTGATAACGTGCACATAACAATTCCCATAAAATCCATTGGAAATGGACGGTCGCGTGAGAATGTGATGGATGACTTGGAAGCCGTTTTGCTGTATAAGACATTTTGTGTTAGACTGCAATTTTTCACTGAGTCGGGGAGAAAAAGACCGTGTAATGTACGTGGAAATACAACATAAATAAATAAATAAATAAATAAAGGAACTGTGCGGCGTCTTCTTCGTGAAAAAGAACACGGCTAACGCGACAAGAAAAAGACAACTGCCTCCGAATTAAATCATTCCACACACGGTGTTTAAAAACCACAAATCGTCCATAGCTGTGTAGTTATGAGTTACAGGTTTAATCGTGGCTTTTTGTATAATAGAGGAGAATATAGATTAGCTGATGCAATGTTTAATCATGGGCGAATCTCAGTAAATTAGAGAATACGGGTTAGCAAGATCGTTGTATGCAGATGTAGTCATTAACTTAGCCTGTCCCAGTAATCCATTTATTGTAGAAAACGAGTTTCTGTTTTAATTAGTTATTCATATTTCTTTCTTTCTCTCATTATTTCTTTATCTATTTATTTAATTATTTATTTATTTATTTGTTTATTTATATTAAATATAGTTACAAATATTCATTGAGAGTATTCTCTCTCTCTCTTTCTCTCTCTCTCTCTCTCTCTCTCTCTCTATCTCTGTCTATATATATAATATAATATGTGTGTGTATTTATGTGTGTGCGTGCATGTGAGTGTGTGTTTCCTCTTGAATAATATATTTTAGTACTACTTTTTTTATATGCAGGCTGTATAAAGATGGCTTGTTCCAACCTCGATGTTATTTAGATTCCAACGTAACGTGTGTACTCGTTAACGAAAATCAATTTTTCGTCAGAAATGAACAAAAGATCTGTAGCCTGATATGAAATATTTTCACCCAAGCCTTGGACGGCCATCTTTCGACAGAAAACACAATTCGATATTCTCTCTGGTAAACACTCTCGAGCTTACATCATCGTATTTGTCTTCATTGCTGAATATTTAATGTTCCTCTCAAATTCGACTAACAAAGTTAATTTCTACACCAACAAACTTTACACAGATATATCTTTCAGTCTATACCTATATATCTAAATCATGTATGAATGCATATTTATAAAAAAAAAAATATATATATATATATTTGATTTTTGCTTTCTTTTTGTAGTATACATATGCAATTATACTAGGTAGGTTTCAAATGGCTATAACAGGCTATTGAGATGCAAACATATTGCATGTATTTATCACTATTATGATTATGATCATCTTCATCACCATCAGCATCAACGTCATCACCATCGACATCAACAAAAACCAGCACCACTAAATCTGCTATTACTACCACAACTAGTACTAGTACTACAATTACAACAACAATCAATCAATGATGTATCATATGTCTATACAACAACAACTACTAACTATAGTTATTTCCATTATTGCTGCTGCTACTACTACTGTTACTACTACTACTACTACTACTACTACTACTACTACTACTACTACTTCTACTACTATTATTATTATTATTATTATTATTATTATTATATAAATTGATTTATGGATAAAAATTTATTAGGCCATAAAATTGACTTTTTAATTAAAACTAAAGTATAAAAATATGAGATAAAATTTAACCTTTTAATTTCCTGTGGCATTATATCCATCAAAACTCAATAATTCTAATTTATCAACCTTTATTCTGATTCATCCATCAATAAAAAAAAAAAAAAAAAAAAAAAAAACGAATTAAGATCATAATGCGAATTTTACCTGAACAAACTTGTAAATTCACGTACAGTTTTATACACACAGATCGTAGAAAATTAAAATTGATTCGCCAGTCTTTGAAGACACACGTACAATCAATCGGCCGAATTTACTTCCTTCAAGAAACTAACAGCGTGAGTAATGCATTCTGTAAAAAGGTCTAAACCGTTTTAGCTGCGACGGTTACCTAATTATCTGGAAGAAGCAGTCTTTGCAGTAATGGCTTGGGTTATAGTCAGGAAATGTTCAGCCGTCTTCAAGGAATTTTGGTCACTCTAGGATTTCTCTTCTTAAATGGTCACGTGGATGAGGATTGTTTTTGATAATCAAGTTGGAGAAAAACCTTCGAGAGATAAAAGACAACAGGCAACAATGTGATTGAGTCACCATCAGGGGAGACGGATTTTAAGATTAAAAATAAGATTATGAAAAAATAGTTTTGTCAGTATATCAGTTTGTTAAATTGACTAAAAATAGTAAAATTTAAAATATACAAAATATACAAACATAAATACATACATACATACATGCCTGCATACATGCATGCATACATACATACATACATATATACATACATACATACATACATACATACATCCATACATACATACATACATATACATACATACATACATTGTCGTTAAGATATTAAGCAATGAACTGCCATTTAAAGTTTCTTTTATCTGAAACTCAATCGAGAAACACATTATTTTTCGCAATTTTCAATCTGATAATGGATGTGACTGAAACTTCCTTCTGAACAGACGTAAACTACACTTAATATTTACCTGACATTCATGGATGGAACAAAAGAAGAAGAAAAACAAAATTAATAGTCGGAGATTCCACAAATCCTTGGAAAGCAATTGTCTTCACCTACGCATTATAAAAAATCTTATCAGTTTACGTAGTCGTTTGGTCTGGGTATGTAGGCGGACGAATAACTAACCGACTGAAGTGTCCAATTCATCAAACGTAAGCAGCTTTTGCTGGACACAGTTCTTCATATCCCGCACAGAAACTGAGATTGTAGATTCTGAACGTGATGGCTGAGCAACGGAAGAAGGTTAGAAAGTTAACGCGAGTGTTTGCTGGGGCCTCTGCAGGTTTTAGGAGGTTTTGCCGAGAGGAAATCGGAGAATAAAAGCTGAGAAGAAACAGATGTTGGTTTGAGAAACAAGGATGTTACGTGACTCACTGCCTGGCGAGGACGGTTACGTTTGTTATTTCACAGAATTATTTTCTTCCTTTTCGGGGTCAATATATTTCTTTTTAATGAAAATGGTTTTTTAAATGGAAGATTTTCATGGATGCGTAACTCTCAAATGAAAGACGATTATTTGTAGTCTTAATGATATCGGTTGTCAATAATAACAGTAATACAAAAAATATATTGACAGTGAAAAGATAAAAAACATAAAAAAATATGATAGTTAATATGAGAAATAAATTAATTTTCAAGAGAATTTTACTATTCTGGAAATTCATTTTATTGATTTTTAAGAGTAGTGAATTAATGCATATAACCAACTTTCTGTCAGAGCGCACGACATTTCCTTTGATAATAAAAGAAGAAATTGTTTATTTGAAATATGCAATTAATATAAATATTAATAATATAGAGTGCAACATGCAAGGTTGAAAAAATAAAAGAAATAACGAGTGAGAATCTTCAGACTCAGCGAAGGGTGTTCTCTTTCTCGAAGCACAGAGCTGTGAAAGAAAAACTCGAGCCGCGATCTTTAATAAAACAGTCAACTCTCACAGGAATCAACCATGGAAATAGCAGCAGGAATTGATGAAATTGGTTATGTCTGAAGTCTATTCTTTACCAGTGCTCATAATGAAATAACAATAAAAATATAAATTTATATATATAACAATGCTTTGCTTTCTTTTGTAACCCTACATTTATGTAATTTAGATGAAGATACATCTAATAAAATAAATAAATAAATAAATAAATAAATAAATAAATAAATAAAAAATACACTAAAGGTCAAACCAACTCTAGAACTTGTCCTGAATCAGCTAACAAGAAATAGGCAGGACAGCAATGACGTTATCCCATCCTTTCTTTAATTAAAGTTTTAATAATCTTAAAACGCAGAATCTCGACCAACAAAATAAAGCATTTAAGACAGATGTGTTTTCTTGTTCACTGAATGCAAGGACGTCTCAGGCGGTCTATTCGTGAATGGTATCTACTGTTTACATCTAAAAAGTATTACAAATAAAGCTATTTTTCAACTGAAGGATTTCCGATAATGAAATTCTATTTGTTTCTTTGTCTATTGCTCTGTGTTAGTAATGAACTGAAAGATACACTTCTTCCCACAGGATGAGACATATTCACACAGTTCAGACGGTTTCAGACAGATAATCCGTCCCCTCAATTTAGGAATTGTTCATAATCTCCAGACACCTAAATTGATAATTGTTTATCTGTCTAGCGAAACACTGTTTATCAGTCTCACGTTTATTATTTCGGTTATTGCTTTGTTGTTGTTGTACATTTAAAAGAACATACAATACATACATACGTACATACGGACGTACATACACACATACATACACATACATACATACATACATACATACATAGATTCATACTTACATACGTACATACATATATACATACATATATACAAACAAATATATTTACATATATACACACACACAAACATATACACATAGTCACACTTTTTACCTACCTCTTTCTTTCTCTCTTTTTCTCTCCATCTCACGCATACGCACACACACACACACACACACACACACACACACTTTAACTTCTCAATCTCAATCATCGAATGCAATACAAACACTAGGCTATTATAAACAAACTAGTTTAAATCCCCAAATTGCTTTTATCGCCAGCTAGTGCACAAATGTGACAGGTCACGTTTTGTTTCGACATACAGAATAAATGGACATCCACTCTCAGTACGTGGCAGATAATGAAAGACACCGCGGTGGTGATCAAAGTAACGCTTGGTAAACGAATTTAGATGACCTTTCAGGCCACCGTGGTAATCTCACTGTCTTCTTGCTGTGTAATTATTCTCTGGAAAGTGTCTTCATTTGTGTTCTGTGAGTCGAAGAAACGGACAATAGCGGAAAGGGTAATAGACTTCAACATTAATGCAGTTAACTTTGACGTTCGTAAATAAATGTTTGTTTTAATTTCTGCTATTGTGCAAGTGCATGTGTTTGTGTGTGTATGTGTGTGTGTCTGTGTATATATTTATATATCTAAATATCTATATCTATATCTATATCTATCTATCTATCTATCTATCTATCTATCTATATATATATATATATATATATATTAATGTGAGTGTTAATACATAAATGCGTATGTGTCATACAAAATCAAAATTCGGATTTACTCTTTCATAACTGCATTTCTTTTCAATTTATCTGATTAAAATATTAGAAAGGTCAGCATCACGTATTTTTTAATTATCGTGAAGATCTGCATCAAATTACTCATTTTGTGTTATTTCTGTTACGTTTATATTTCTTTTGCAATAAAGATTAGAAATCTCAGGAACACGAGCTGTGTAATATCAGGACTCTAGTTTTCATCATTATTATATTTGAACTAAAACAACTGAATAATACCAGATTAAAACCTGCGTCCTACGCATCATGAAGTTTTCTTATGTCTGACTGGTATATGTTTTTTTCTCACTCTGTGAGAAGGTATTTATTAAAAATCATTATTGCTAATCAGCAAGAGTAACCCAAAAATATTTAAAGAATAAAAATTTAAAAAAAAAAAAAAAAAAAAAAAAAATTGTGATATATCCCGTAATGTATCTAAAAGATGATGGTAACTGGTAAGAATATTCAGTGGAATGACGTCAGTGTTTCTTACTGGATGTCAAAATTGCAAAGGATATTTAAATTATTTTTGATGTTCACTATCAAAACGTATAAAAATATGAAATATTCTTATACATTTAACAAATGTTACAATACTCTGTCTACAAAAATAAAACAAGAAGAAAACAAATTATTTCAAAAGCTTCAGAAACATTTCTGTTTACAACTTGCTTACAATTACCAATCAACATCCATTATCTCAGATTAGCTATAGTTGTTTACTTTGTTCATCACTGTATGCCTAATTACCTACCTTTCACGTACACACAGACGATGATTACTTTTGTTCATTAAAAGCATGTCTGTTTGTCCAGAAGCATGTACTTATCTTAATTTACAGCATGTCTAGCTTGAAAACGCGTTTTCACCGAACATCATGGGTCATTGCCTGTTATCTGTAATTACATCTCCGTGTACACACACGTCACACAATTCTTTGTTAACGTTCAGAATGTGCTGCGGAAGATGAGCACTTGAATAGTGCTGTCATTTAAAAAAAAAAAAAAAAAATAGAGGGTTTTTTTTGTGTTGAAAACCTTTCTCTTGCAGTACCAAATCAAATAGTATTTCACTTTTTGATGACATAATTACTGAGAAGAATATTGCTTTCCTTTATGCTTATTCAGTGCATATTGCTTGCAGTATTCGGCCTTCTGGTTAAGACTGATTGTTCGTGTAATGCATTTAGACAATGTTTTGCTGTTTCAAGGCCTATTGCCACGTACAAACTGCTTGTTCAAAACACACTGCCGGCTAAGTGTAACCAGTTTTTTATTTGCTGTTCTACAAGGACTCTTTCTTGACGTATCAGGAACATGTAGTATTCAGTGAAATACTGTTTAATTGCAATACAATAAACAGTAGAACCTGACCATGATTATTATTATTATTATTATTATTATTAGTAGTAGTAGTAGTAGTATTAGTAGTAGTAGTAGTAATAGTAGTAGTAGTGGTGGTGGTGGTGGTAGTAGTATTATCACAAGATTCGCAGGCAACAAACAAAACAAATACATTTAAATCTACACTAAATAATCTAGCTTGTTCAAAATTTTATTTCCTTTCATATATGCTTATTTCATTGTTTAAGTTCTCTTAATTTTCAGTCTCCATTGACGTTATACTTAAATCTTGTATTACAAATCCGTTTATATATAAATGTTGTGTTGAGTCGTAGCTGTGTTTCTTTTCAAAATAACCAAATCTGTTTATATTTGTCACAAAATATTTTATTTTGATATTTCAGATAATTCCTCTGGCTACTTAACTGAAATGCAGTGTCTGTCTGTGAATTATTTCAAACCGCTCAGCTTTCTCCCACTTTGGCTATCTGTTTTCCCTCCTGCTTCTTCGTCTGTATTTCGCCTGTGTTTAATTATCCTTTCAGTTGTGTTTTGCTCCAAACTGCGCTTAAATGCAAAATAATACTCAGAATGTTTCTGGCACATTAGGCGTCCGTGTGAATACATGAAACACTGTAATTTGTCTAAAAGGAATCAATTTTTATGTTTTGCTTTGAGATAATGCTGTAACTTAGATACACTGCTGCTGTTTTATTCTGCTTCATTTTATTTCTTATTTATTATCATTTATATATATATATATATTTTTTTTTTTTACTTCAAATTTATTATTAATGCTATTTTTTTCCATATATTAAATTACAAGCCTAATTTGTTAACTAATAAATTAATTTCCGTGAAAATAAATAAATTAAAATCTTCATCTCGATGTAAATGAGAGGAACCTATTTTCACAATTTCCATCAATTTACTCCACAAATAGACATAATCTTTAACGTAACAGTCTTATCATTTAATTATAAGTCAACAAGCCAGTTTTATTACATCTTTTCAAAGGTACGTTTAATTGGGCTATGAAACCCTTGCTTTAAAATGCTGTTACTTCAAACGCCTCATTGTCGGGAACGAATAGATCTCGTTATAGAAAAGGGCGGTAGCATCATCAATGTGGACGATGATAAACTTTTTAATACAAACGGAGATTCATTATTAGAGAAAAGAAAAAAAATACAGTAAAGAAACGCTAATGGTGTGCGCCCCACTCCTTCACGATTCCTCACTCGATTGTTGAAGGAAGTTTACTAACCGCTGTTCAAACCTTTATGCATTTTCTTTCTTTTTTTGACAAAGGACAGCGAGATCGTGCAGTACATATTGACATTAGTCTGAAATTATTTTACCAAGACTCAAATAAAACTGTCTAACTGTTGAACTACGTGTTTACAGAAATCGAATATCGACCAAACGCTGCTTTGCCACGCGGCCACCCTCAAGACAGCGCTGTTTACCGGTTCTGTTTTTTCACGCAATAATTAATTCTTTATGGACTCTTTAGCCGCGGAGTATCGGAATCCTCGACAAACATGTCCGCCGGTAATTATACAGAGTTTGCGCAGGCTATGGACGGGCTATTGTTAAGCCGCGGAATAAATAGCCTTCTGTTCGATAATGTTAAGTCTCCAAAAGTTGACATTCTCTTTTTTTTTTTTTTTATCTTATGTTCCTGGTCAGATCTATTTTATACTAAAGTCTTTGATGTTATGAATTACAAAGTCTTGTAAATATACAATTAACATTTCAAATATGTTGAACTAGAAGACGTTATTTTCAGTCACAGCAGAGACTGATTTGGCAGCAGTTAATATGATGCCTGTTTTCTTTTAGTCTAGGTTATAAATACAGGTTTATAACAACCCACGTACTCGCACACGTATAGTCTGCAATTTCAGCACATAACAAAATGTCCATTTATTAATATAGGCTGTATGTACACATAATAAATAACCTTTGATGTTCTATGTTTGGAAAAGAATAAAGAATGTAGATTTTCCATAAGCAGAATAAATCTTATCATCATCGTCATAATCTTCACCGTCGCCATTACCATCTTCTTCATCAATATTAAGAGGAAGGAACAATAATTCCAACCATCTCTCTCTCTCTCTCTCTCTCTCTCTCTCTCTCTCTCTCTCTCTCTCTCTCTCTACAAATATCGATTTTAACAATTGTGACAAGTGTTTCAGCATTGTTTCTTTATTCACTGAAGATTTTAATTTCCACACTCTTATCTCTTTCTTTTGTAAGAGGTTTTTTTTTCTTCTTTTCTTGTTTTTCTTTTTAATTCCTCCCCCCCCCCACTACTATTGTTAAGCGATTGAACTTCTCAGCCATTAGCAACATCTGTATTCACCAGATAAAAGCGGTCTTTTGGCGTTAATTCTCCGAGTGTTGTGACGTCAGCACAAGTCGCTTGCCGGCTTGATTCCCATTTAGATATGTCAACGCGGTAGCCGAGAATTCCAAGTCTGCACAACTGAAATAGGAAGGCACACATTTCGCCATCAAAGTGTCAGTCAATTCCGTTATTAAAGACCATCGGACTTCTAATGATCCTGCGTTCTCAGAAAATCAAGAAAAAGATCACTTTAGATAATATTTAATTAACTCTCGGAGTCTCGATAGAGTAATTCATTTCTTTCGTTATCTTTCGGCAGGAAAAAAAAAATCCCAAATTCGCCCAATCGTTCTTTTTCGGAAGCTTGGCTTAAAGTGCAGTTCAGCCATTTGTAAGAAAGAAAACAGCAATTAATTATCTGTTTCATTTCCTTTTCTTGAATTTTCTTTAGATGTGGCTAAAAGGAATGTTATAATTTAGTTTCATCAACTTCGGATCAGTGTACTCGGAAATACTCGTACAAATGACGTACGCATTTTTAACACTGATAAAACCAAAATGAAAAACACGCGAAAGAAAAGTCTAACTGGTTCTAATAATGATCGATGGAAAAGAAAATGATAATCGTTTAGAAATGATGTAGAAGAATTGAATTATAGTGTCGTACCTGAAGCAAGTTAATTATTTATATTATAGTCCAAACGCTTGGAAAATTATATTTCATACATTCATAAAAGAAATAAAATAGAAACGATTTTTTTCTTCTTTTTTCTTTTTTTTTCAGTTCATAATAAAACTTGAAAGTTAAATTCAGCCATGAAACAATTTCTGTTTTGAATTAATTGCTGCGTCCACCCATTTAACTGAATTTGTACTGACGTTCATTAAAATTATTCTACTGAAATTAAATCTTTTCTTTTTCTTCTTTTCTTTTTTTTTTTTCTTTTCTTTTGGAAATTTAATTTTAAATTAATGCGCTGCATCATGAGATAATACAACTACAAACTTTCATTAAATAAGAATCGCTCTGTTATGTACACAATACGCAACACAATGAATAAAGTAATAATATAACAAAAAATAAATCAGTGGCTTTAGTATTTATATGTGTTTGTATGTTTCTATCTTTATCTATCTGTTTGTCTATCTGTCTGTATATCTGTCTGTATATCTATCTATCTGTCTGTATAATCTATCTATCTATTTATCTATCTGTCTGTATATCTATCTATCTATCTATCTATCTATCTATCTATCTATCTATCTATATGTATGTCTATCTGTCCAGCTATATATATGTCTAGACAGATATAGATATACACATGAAATCACCAACCTCATCATTTCAGATAAAAGTATACATGTTATTAAAATATAAGTAACATATTCAACTGTTTTAGTTTATTACCATTATTATTATTATTATTTTTATTATAATTATAATTTATTTTTTTAGTTTTTTATATTTTATTTTAAAATTATAACTTTTTTTTTTTTCTGTTATTTTTAACCTTTCTAAAATCTTATACCCAGTTTGAAATCTCTGGAATCTATCGCGGTTATGCATCGATATTAAACTACGTGATTTTTTGTTCTGTTTGTGTGTGAAAAAGCTGACTTGTTGCATGTAGACCTGTCACACCAGACCAGAAAATAACCACGAATCGCTCTCAACTGTCTTCCATCATTTTCCGAACAAGAGCGAGCTTATCCCCGGTGGTAATTACGAATAATTATTATTAAAATATTCGCTGTTTTGTTTCATTTCTTCCTTTATGATCATACACCAGTGTTTCCATCGAATAATGTTTTTTTATTTTGGACCATTTCATGGTTGTGGAGCATAATGGAGTTAAATTCATGTTGTTTTGCTTAATGACTCCTGGGAAAAATAAAGTCATTTTTGAAATCTTCTGTGAAGCAGGAAAAAGTGTTGAGTTTGATGCTTAGAATTATTTCAGCCAAGCAGAATTTATATGTCTTTTTTAGTTCTTTCTTTTTTTTTTCTTTCTTTTTTCATTGTTGTTGTGCTGTGTTATAGGTATCAAAGTGTTTCCAAAGGTCTAGGGTATTTACAAAGCAAATCGTTCGTATCTATCAGAATATCTTTCGGGGTTTTGGTTTCACGTAAACGAATACGTAGGCGTTAACGATGTCTTGATGGTAGAAGCAACAGTCTAGTGAAATGTGGATTTTACAAAAGTCGTAATTTAACGTATGTGAACACTATTACGCTTAAATAAAATGAAAAAAGAAGAAGAAAAAAAGAAAATCACAAGCATTGTACTGAAGCGCAAAATACTATTAATAATTTAATAATTGGAAAATTTATTGTAGATGTATTATAATAAATGTTAATAGCATAATCTCTGTTGTTAAATCTTTAATCTCTCTCTTTTTATTTATATATTTTTACACTCTCTCTCTCTCTCTCTCTCTCTCTCTCTCTCTCTCTCTCTCTCTCTCTCTCTCTCTCTCTCTCTCTCTCTCTCTCTCTCTCTCTCTCTATCTATCTTCTTACAGTTATTGAAGATGTACATAATTGTGGTAACTATATGGTATGACATAGAATGTATTCTCACAGATATGAAAAAAAAAAAAACACAGACATTATTCATCTGATATTTTTCATTATTGTTTTTTCGACTTATGTTGCTATTTTTTGGCGAAATACATAATTCATTCACGTTTATTATCGTAATCATAACCGATACGTGAGATTTATTTATCAGTATCTGAACTTTGATATTCGTAACATCAATATATACATAATTGCGTGACCGCAACAATTACGACTAAAAATAGACGTCAATGAGGGATTGTCTGGGAACAAGGTTAATGGAAACATTTCAATAACAAGCGAGATGGTATTAAACCTCTGTGACATAAATATTCATATTTTACATTCTGCTTTCCTAAAATTAACACGTATAATAAACTTTTTTCTTAATAGAAATTCTCCTCGCAATACTTTTTGAAGAAAACAGAAAATTATATAAAAGAAATTTCATATATTTTCTTATAATAGACCATTAGTGATGTATAGCAGTAATTAATTACCATTCTGATCTTCATAGCACACCACACCCCATGAAAAACATAATCCTCCCCCCAATAATAGCCCCGCAATACGAAGATCACCGAAACAACACAAAAATAATTTAAAAAAACTAAACGAAAAAAAGACAATAACAGTCTATAAATAAATGAAGACACTCTAATTTAGATTGAATTTACACTCGGATGTGTACGAACAGAAAACATATTCTGAAGGATGCAGTCAACGTAGCGAATGATGACATCGTCAGAAGCGAGGTACAGATGTAAAAGCATCCGTTAATTAGAGGAGCAGTAGGAGGAGAGTGATAGGAGACTCCACTGTAACTGATCACCGACTCCTCTGTCTGCCACCAACGTGAGAACGATCAATCTCTTTCAACATCATCCTCGGCAAAACATCGTCAGCGCTGTCGTGTTAGAAAGACAATGTCGCTGTTCGCACCATCGATCTCTGACTTCGACCAAAACTTATGTTTAAAAATCTAGCATATTCTCACTGTCGAGACCTGGCAAAAATAAGACTCTCAAAATGGAAGCATCGTTTCGCAGAGACTGAGTCAGCTTAGCAGTCGATCATTAATGACGTCGAAACCAGCTGCCTTTGTCGGCGTAATTTGCGGCGTACTTGTTCTTGGCAGGAAAAATAGGTTGAATTTAATTTCCTTAACCATGTTGCTATGAGCAAAATCAGTGTAGGGCTCTGTAAGCTAAGTATTTCTGAATTCTGACAAGCTCTAAAAAATAAAAAAAAAACCCCAAAAAACAGAGGAGCAGAAAGGATTCCCAGTCGCTAATGTAATTTCCTGTTACTGGGATAAAAAAATGTGCATGGTAATAGAGTTTCTGAGACGAATAACAATGATGGACTGTAACAGTTAATTGTATGACAACGGTCGAAAGGGAAATAGTCACAGCAATTTTGTTTTTTGGGATTCCATTATTTATTTCAATCAGTCTTTTTGTACCTGTCTATTTATTTTCATTAACTGACTGTCTGTTTGTATCTGCGTTTATTTATCTCTCTGTGTGTTTATTTATTGTTTTTTTATGTTTCCTTTCATTCATTATTTTCCTTTTTTTTTTCTTTCTTTTTTTTTTTTGCATTAATTTTTAAAATATTACACTTTTGTTTATTTAACAATTTCGAAATAAGTCGCAAACTGTCTTCTTTTTTTTCCTTTTATAAAAATTAAAGGCCAAATAATAAATAATTACATAAATAAATAAATAAATAAATAAATAATATGAAGAAGAATAAGAACGAGAATAACAAAGAATAACGACAACAACAATAATGATAACGTTAACGATAATAATAATAATAATAATAATAATAATAATAATAATAACAAAACAGACACAGATCATTCTAACCAGTCAAGCGTTGAAATTAATCCGCATGGGCGTCAAGACAACAAGATGGTTTCCATCGCAGTATCAATAGGTGTGTGTCGAAGATAATTTTCAATCTAAGTTCTAATGCCATTTCGTCTGAGGACAAAAGAACTCTTTGATTAAAATGATGTCTGCGATATATAAAATATTCATTACACGACCTAGCAGTGATTGCCTGATATTTTAAGGCAAGAATCAATAAGGTAATTCCAATAGACACAATCGATCTCTTCCAGATGTTCATTGTCAGAGTACAATGACGTTTATCATTTTTATAAGATGTTGAAAGAAGGAACGGAAATAAGTGAATAAATAAATAAATAAATAAATAAAGAATAAGAGCAATAATAAAAATAACAGCAGTGATAATAATAATAATAATAATAATAATAATAATAATAATAATAATAATAATAATAATAATAATAACCATAACGATAACATCCACCACCACAATAACAATATTATTAATAACAACAACAATAACAAAAAACAACAAAAACAACAACAACAACAACAATAATATTAATGATAATAATACATAAATAAACACATAAACAAACAAACAAATATATAAACAAATAAATAAATAAATGATGCCAGGAAATAAAAACAAAGGTGCAGACTGAGATGCTCATTTATAATTAAACCATATGACTATTATTGTCTACTTGTTTGCGAATTCAGACAAGCAAACACAAAGCATGCTATATTTACTCATCTGATTTCCTACCGCTAATATCGTTTCATTCCGTTATGACGTAAATCACGTAGAAAAATCTGAGATTACTGATGACACACAGGAAAAACAGAAAATTGACCAGTGTTATCTGGAAATAGTCACAGGCGCCTTTAAACTCGACATGTTTGTTTGGTTACTAGGACGATATGACTGTTTTGTGTGAAAGAATAAAACGACAAAAAAGATCCAACAGTACTAGATCTACAACCAGATTTAAGAAGAAAAAAGAAAAAAAAGAAAAAGAAAACAAGAAAAAATAAACAAAACAAACATACATACATGCATACAAACATACATACATACACACACACACATACATACATACATACATACATACATACATACATACACACACATACATATATACATACATATATACATCCCTTCATCCATCCATCCAGATATACATACATACATATATAAATTTATTTGTTTATTATGTGTTGCTGTTGATGTTGTTATTATTATTGTTTATTATCATTATTATTATTATTATTATTATTATTGTTGTTGTAGTTGTTGTTGTTGTTATTAATATTATTATTATTATTAGTTTTGTTGTTATTATTATTATTATTATTATTATTATTGTTATTTTGCAGGTAAAGTAAGTCACGAACCGTTCAATGACTACATTGACCTGGACAATACTTTCTATTACGATGACGTCGTCACGTTGAAATCATCAACGACAGCGCGACCTGACACCAACATCCAGGTGGAAGGCGGACAAGAAGCAACTGATCAAGTCAGTGACGACGACGACGATGACGAAGTGTCAGGCGCAGGCTCAGGGTCAGGATCAGACGGCGAAGGTGCCAGCAGCACCTTGAACGTCACCACTTTCACTTCGATAGGTACGAACAGCGTAATGCTAGTGATTATCATTATGATAAATTTGGTAACGATCACGATGATGATAACAACAACAACTACAACAACATCAACACCATCCAACATCAACATTAACAACAACAACGACAATAATAATAATAATAATAATAATAATAATATCAACGACTGTGATGATAATGATGATAAAATTATTAATGGTGATAATAATAATGATATTAATACTGATATTATTATTATTATTATTAATACTATTATTATTATTATTATTATTATTATTATCATCGTTTTATTAATAATACTACTGCTACTATTACTACTACTACTACTACTACTATCAGGTTGTTCTAGTTGTTGTTGTAGTTATCATCGTTGTCGTTGTAACCGGACTGTGACCAACCATTTGAGCTTCGTCAGACGAAACGGCAATGTTTTTAAATAATTTATTACTCTACTCTTTTCATTTATAACCATTACCTTTTCATTTGATGGCCGAATTGGACTTTGGGGATTTCTTTTTTCTTTATTTTTTTTCCGTTTAATGTCCTAGACTAAAAATCATTAGTAAATATATCTCCAGGGGATATGGAAAATCACCGCTTTTAGAAAAGAAGAGTTATTTTGCACGGTGCAAAATGTCTGGTGTGTTCTAAATAGGTATCGTTCGTTATATGACGATGAAGTAGAATTTCCAGTATTTGGCCTCAGGTTTTGGGCTAATAAAGATATGGGAAATGGTTAACGATCCCAGTGTAATGTAATGCCTCATAGATGCAAAGTAACATATCACCGAAATACAGTTAAAAAAAAAAAAAGAAAAAAGAAAAAAAAAAAAAAGAAAGAAGAAAATGCATTTAAATGGGTTTCTCTGTTTTCTGAAATCAATATTTTTGGTGAGTTATACAGTTTTTTAGTACTTTTGTTAAAACAAAACATAAAACATTAATGGCGAAGTAGTACATTCTGCATGTCATTCGATTTCATGTCATGCAGTTATTGTGCATTTTCTGGACTTTTGATTTATATATCTATATATATATATATATATATAAAATTCCTATCAAAAAGTTTATTAAATTTATCTTGACTACTCTCAACTCTGGCAGCAGGTTCTCAGAACGCGCTGGTTACAAGCAATATTCAGTTCGTGACTGCAATAACCGCACCTGTCAGAGATGGAAGTTTTTCAAACCATTCTTGAGATTATACATCCTGTTCCCTTTGATTAATATTGGCTAAATGTCTTGTTTGGATTCTGTTACTGTCAAGTGCTGATATTGCGAAGTGCCCATCATCTGAAATTGACGCAGCCAGCTTATTCCAATTAGAAGCGAAATACTTTTAGCATTCCTCAACTTGAGATTGGGGTCTTTATCGAAATATTGACAATATGACATGTTTGTTTGAAAATGTTGTTGTAACAGGAATAAACTTTCTAGTGTTTCTCTAACATTTACTAACCACTGACCCAAAAAAACAAAAAAAAAACAGAGATCTGAAAGGGAGATTGATAAAGAGATTTTGTTACAAATGAATATTGACGAAATTGAATGTAAGAGAGTTTGTTCTAGGCACCTGTACACATTTCAGTGTCAGCAGTTATTTGATCCCACGTATAATGAGATATATATATATATATTTATCGATGAAAAGAAGGACCTTTTTGTTTTCAGTAACAGATAGAAAAAAAAACCCAAAAAAAACATATACCACAGTCTTTAATAATGTTCTCATTATTTTCTTTAGGTAAGACTGTGAAACCAAACCGGCGCAATAACTTTGAAAAAGGAGATTTTTCACACCGCAATCGATATGGTTTTCAGTTTTAGCAATGCGCGAAGGATGATAAACAAAAGAGAATATTAACTAAGCTTATTTTCACAATCTCTTCTTGATAATTAATAGGCTTCAGAATGAACTGCCATTACTGGCCTTGAAATAATTATATTTATAAAGCGGATGAAGTTCGGGTGGTAAACAATGCTGACATAATTAAACAAAAACAACTTTGTGACGAATGCATGTGACGTAACTAATATTGCCAGTAAGAATGAATCCGTAATAGACAAATACAAAGGAAGTTAGACAGTATACGTATAGACAGTATACGTATAGACAGTATACATATAGACAGTATACATATAGACAGTATACGTATAGACAGTATACGTACAGACAGTATACATATAGACAGTATACGTATAGACAGTATACATATAGACAGTATACGTATAGACAGTATACGTACAGACAGTATACGTATAGACAGTATACGTATAGACAGTACACGTATAGACAGTATACGTATAGACAGTACACGTATAGACAGTACACGTATAGACAGTATACGTATAGACAGTATACGAATAGACAGGCCATGACCTTCGTGGACGTTTCATTAACTCTATGCCTACATGCTGAACATTTCTGATTCAACGAGCGGCTCGGGGTTATTATGAAATAAGTTGATTACGTTCTTCCAAGCGTGTAAGATGGCATAAGATGGGAATAACAAACAGACACAGTTTATGATTTTTGGAAACATGTTGTTAACCCTTTTGGCCGCTCTGTGTTTCTCAAAGTCAGTCTCTTTCCGCGGTTTCCATATCCAGCCTTGTGGCGGCCTCTGACCAATTACTGAGCACATCTCGGGGTGTCAGTATAATTGCTTGGATTTCTTGTAATACAGAAGAAATCAGGCGTTTCAAATTTATTAGACGGTGTATGTCCGAAACTAACCAATTAGTGACAGAAGAACGTGCTACCAGGCTGGCGGCTGTTGTCAGGATTACGGCAAGAAATCAGAAGAATGAAGCTCGGTTTACTTAAATCGTAGCTATGTGTATTCCAGCGTTTGAGATGTTGCCTTATTCTTTTTGTCCTTTTCTGTGTCTTTCTGTCATAACTATACATAATCCAACAGTTGAGATGTTGCTTTAATCTATTTGTCATTTTCTGTATCTTTCTCTCATAACTATACATAATCCAACAGTTGAGATGTTGCCTTAATCTTTCTGTATTTCTCTACGTCTTTATGTTTGTCTCTTCCTCTATCCTTTTTGTCTGGCTTAATAATTTTAATTCCAGACTAGCACGAGCATTTGTTGTTTATACTGGGAAAGATTCGTTGTTAATAAATAAACATTAATAACAGACAAACTGAAAGGAACACATGTAAGATTCGTCATAATCACAATCGTTTTAGTTGTAGTTTCTTTGCTTGATAATTGCAAATAGTGGAAGTATGATCAATCATTTGCACATTTCTTTCTTTATTTCTTTCTTTCTTTATTTGATTGTTTATTTATTTTCTATTTTCAGATCAAGCTGCAGTAAAACAGACGCCATCGCCTCAGAAAACTGAAGGTAAACGTTGCTTGATTAAAATAAATACGCATAGGTTCATATAAATCTAGATCTATGACCATTATTATAACTACACTTACGTTATAAAGACACAAATCAGCAGAAGTACACAGAATGGAGTATCTGGCTCCCATGAAGTTGATGCATTTTAGGACAAAAATAATTAGCCTTAAAATTTTATATACATATTTTCGTAACTGTATTCACAATATAAGTCTATAAGCAAAAGTAGGTGCGGTATTTTAAAACTCAAACTGTGTAGGAAATCCTTTGAGACTCTGTGTTATTATTTGGTAATAATTCATAACCATTTGTTATCATATATATATGTGTGTCTTTAGATATTGGTTTGACTATCAGCTTGTCACACACTTTTTCTCACAAAAATGAAATCGATGCTTTTATGCGTATATGTCACAGCAGTATATATCACATATTGATTACTGTTAGATAAAAATCTAAAAGAACCTAATTTAAAATTAACAAAGAAAAACCAAGCCAAAACGAACAACAAGAAAACGAAGCTATTACAGCAGACACTAGCAGACTCTTCACCAAACCAAAATCAGTTCATTATTTGCTTTTAATCATTTCGCAGTTAGTCCTTGAATGCCTGACAATTTATATTTATTTCATTCTTATTTAACGAGATTTCCAATCTGCTGCTAAGCCCGCTCACCATTATATAACGGCAATCACTGCTATTTAATGTGCTATATTAGCTGACGTATTCCCGTAACAGCACTGCCAGATGCGCTAATTGTATCCGCTGTCTAGATTTTGTAGCCTTATCTGACTGTGAACATCTGCGGCAGTTTTTTTTTTTTTATCTTCATTATTATTCTCAGCAGTGGTAAGCAGAACAATGTTCTGAGGTATACAGAAATTAGAAGTGTATTTAAAGTATGGATGAATGTATACGTATGTATATCTATATCTATCTATCTATCTATATATATATATATGCATACATTCATGTCTGTTTGTTTGTCTGTGTGAGTATACAATTTTATATGTCTGTATATATATATATATGTTTGTATATGTATGTACGTATGTATGTATATATATGTATGAACGTATGTATGTATGAATGTATGTATGTATGCATGTATGCATATATGAATGTATGTACGTATGTGTGTGTTTGTGCATGTAAATATGTTTCCGAGTATTTTGTATCAGTACGTTTTGCACAAACGTGTCTGTTAGCGTGCATGCAAACGTGGACTGTGTTTGTGTAAACCAGCAGAGAAACGCACAGAAGAACGCCACCGATCTGTTGACATCAACGATAAACAGCATCAGAGAAGTGACTCTGAAGAAAATCACGCGGCGTTAATGGAAGTGCTGAGTTACCAAAAACATCATTAAATCGATTGCTTAGGAAAAGTTTAAAAAAAAAAAAAAAAAATCGATGACACGATCCTTGTTCCCACCCAATCGTTTCCCGACAGGCAGAAAGGATGCGGCGGTTTGGCAAATGTACGAAGTGAATGTGCCCGGCTAACGTCGAAGCATCCGGCTTTAAGAGGATTCCCGTTCCACAAAAATATTCCTTGCCGGTCGCGATCCGACGCGGGTCTTTAATCAGACGCAGCGATTTGGAAAGCAGCATTTCCTCCGTTTTGAGAAAGCGTATCCACGGAGATGATGGTCTTAGTCAAATACCTCTCAAGATTCCTTGTAAACGTCGTTAATATTCACGTTCTGAAATCGTTATTGAATGAAGAGGTCTCGGTGTCAAGAGTTTATGTTTCGTTTAGTTGTGTAAAATGAAGTAATGGTCAAGGAAATTAGGTCTAATTGTGTTTACGTGATCTGGTGAAAGATTGCGAAAATAAAAATGTTGGTTTAACAGATGGTGAAGTATCATTTCTAAACAGTTTCATATTCAGAAAAATATGCTTAGTAAAAACAGTTTTCAAAAATAAAGTATAGATTGGCATTTATTATTTTTTAAAGTATTATAAGAAACTACATTAAAAAAAAAATTGAATTAAAATAAACATACGTGAAATATTACAATTATAACAAAAAGAATAATATTGTTCTTAATAATAATAATACTAATACTAATACTAATACTACTACTACTACTAATAATAATAATAATAATAATAATAATAATAATAATAATAATAATAATAGTAAAAACAAAAGTGAAAACAGTTACTTAATTTATTATTATTATTTCAATTTACTTATTTATTTATTTTGGTTGTTGTTAAAGAAAGCTCAAGAACTGATATTTTAAATAATTTCGAGGGATAATCGTTTTATTTTTTATTTATTTTTTGGTTTGTATCGGGTTTTTGTTTTGTTTTTTATTTTTTTGTCTATCAATATAATTCTAGTTAGTAAGATGTATAACACAACAAGTGCTAGAGAAACGATATGACCAACTTTAGAAGAACAAAAAATTGAAATAAAATAAATAAAAAATTGAAGAAAATTGTTGCCCTAACTAATTGCATGAACGTGGCAAAGAAAATGAAAGCCGGATGCTTGGAAGCTACTCCGAGGAGAATTAATACCATCACGTTTCCCACTTTACTAAATTGTCCCTTCGCGGCGGAAAATCAAAATCCTATTTTAGTGCACTTATCGGAAGAGCATTCATTTAATTGAGACCCGAACTCAAAGCCTTGCGGAGTCAACTTAACACCTGCGCTTTTTTTTGTTTCGTTTTCAACTCGTGCTTGTTAGTAAGACAACCTTCAATTATTGTTTTTATTCGTCGACCTTGTTATGTACGACAGAGCTTGTATTTTTGAACTAAAAAAAAACAGAATTCATGCAATTCGATTAATAGCAGCAATAATCAACAAAACAAAACCATACGTAGACGAGTTAATCCAGTTTTATGATGATTCCTGTTTTGCTTTGTTGTTGTTTTTTGACGCCGAGTAAGTTATCACTTGCACTGTTATTGAATTAGATTTGTTTCTGAACCATGCATTCTGTTTAAAAACTTTACAGTTAAATATATTTTCTATGACTCGGATAAACCGAACTAGACGGCAGTTAAGCGAACACAATACAGAACCGAGACAAAGTGCGTCTTCAAATCAGAAATCAAATAAATTGCACACATTGCAGTCATTTGTATGCATGCATTACACAAATGCAGAAGTATAAATACTGAAATGGGAAATGGAAATATATAACTTAATCCAAGGCTACTTTATATTTTGTTCATGACAGTATTCATCGAATCAGCTCATTCTGGTGTGTCAAAAAAAAAGTAACTTCTTTATGGGCACCTTATCAGAACTTCTAAATACTACAAATGGATGACTGCATACAGTATGACAGACAAATGAAACAGCATTCTGAAGATGATTTAAATTTCATTTCGGCTTCTTTTATTTGATAAATTCTATGCAAATAAGTTGTAAAGAATTGTTGTTAAAGTGATCTGATTATCTAAACCAATGATATTTCCAGGAACGACATCAGTGCAAGAGAAAGAACGTAACAAAGAACAAACCACGCCACGTACAGAGACTTTGCCACAAGGTGAATGTCATAAATAATCGTTATTTTATTACTTACCTTGTTACGGTGTTTATAATTATCATTATTTTTGTTATTACTAGCGAAAAATGTGAATTTTAATACTGCCTTCAAACAGTGCAATCAAATTTAAGATTTAAAGTTTAGTCTTATTTTTAAATTCTACCCAAACTCTGTTAAAAATTAAAAAGCATACATTTCATTTACATTCGTTCATCTGAGCATCTTTTTAAATCATAGATTATGACATATAATAAATAAAAGCGAAATATTATGATAACAGTGATGATAATAAATGATGATGAGAGTAATGATGACGATAATGATGATGATTACGATGACAATGATCGTTTTAATTTTAACGATTATAACGACCGTAAAAATCATTTTGTTTTCCACAAAATTTTCTTTTGCAAAGTTTACAAGACGTTTCATTTAAAAAGTCTTTATTTTGCAGCTGTTTCCGAGAACAATACAATAATTGATGACACTGACTCGTTTCCTGAGGACATCGAGGAAGAAGGAGCGGCAGACAACTCCATCTTAGATTTTAACATTAAAGGTAAAGGTGTTATCATCAAATAAAACTTGTTAAACATTCACAACTCGGGTTATAATGTTCCCATTGTTTATTATTGTACATTTCTTGCTGGCTTGAAGAAAGCATATCCTTGTTCTTGATCGCATCTTTACTTCAATATAAATGTATTTTGTTTTATGTATTTCATATTTAGCTATCGTGACTGGTGGCTGTTTTATTAAATACCAATCAAATATTTTGCATTTCATGGCAAGGTTCACAAAAAACATCCCTTGTTGCTGACCAGTTAGTTCACTCAGTAGCGAGAGCTTATTTTGTATCTTTTATAATCACTAAAAAAAAAATTTTGATTGACAACTAATAATAGTCAATAATCAAAATGACTTTTGACGTCATGAAACAAAAATGTCCGTTCATCCTTTTTCACTGATTCGTTATTGATTGATTGTTTGATTGATTCAGTCATGAGCTCATTTATTCATTCACTCATCAGAGGAAGATAAATCTGATATATTTTATTCAACATACAAGTTTCCATTAGCCACAACATGATGCAGTTATTTCCCTGAAGTGACCAACGCACTTAGAGACACGAACTAATGTAGTGGGGACGAGCTATTCAATTCACATGTGACTTTAGACATGTCTAATTAATTTAACAGCTAACAGTTTTTGGTCTCTACACGATTTCTAAACCCAAATGCCAGTCCACGAGCTTCAATATTTCATGAACCATTCGCGACTGGCTGTTTACATCCTTTAAAACCTAACACATTCAAAGACTGTAATCCCGTGCAGGTGTTTATCGATATTCTGACATCATGTCTGCAGCCTTATGCAGCAATTACATGTAGCACGTAGGTATAGGTGTGTGTATGTGTGTGTGTGTGTGTGTGTGTGTGTGTGTGTGTGTGTGTGTGAAATTTTGTTTATCTATTTTTGTCAGTGATGGTCATGACTTCATGATGTCAAACCTAATCAGTTGTCACGTCACAGAAAAGGGATCATGAATTTTTATTAACAGTGCAAAACGTCACATCGTTTTCTTCTTATTATATTTTTGCGTGGTCTTTAAAAGTGATATGTGTTTATATCTGTGAGTGGGTGTCTGTATGTTTCAAGAGACATTCTCTTTCGTTCAATATGTGCAGCTTTGACACTATCGAAGATCCATTTCAATATGTCTCTGTCAAACAAGATCTAATATTAGGTCTTGCATTGATTAATAATGTATTACAGCTTTAGCTAGTTTTTTGTGCTATTATTTTAAGTTGTTTTTTCTCTGATGTCTTTATAACATTTTCTCTTTATTCTTGTCTTTATAATGACACTTGTTTCAAAACGCATATACAGATACTCAGACAGACTTACGTACATACTACATATTTGACTGTCTATTATATTTTCTTTTATTATCAGCCGAACGATAAGACAAACTGTGAATTATGTAGTTCATTTCAAAGCATAAAATTTCATGGGCTAAAATTATTTTCTGTGTACAACACATGGTATCGGGTTGTTCACTGTAACAATCAGCATTTAGCTCTTTCAAGAATAACAATACAATACTTGTTCGTTTTCCTTTCCTTTCTTTCTTTTCTTTCGTTTTATGTTGTTGTTGTTGTTGTTGTTCTTCTTCTTCTTTTTGTTATTATTATTATTTTTTGTCATTCAGAAGGAGGCGAAGATGAAGATGCACAGCAGGATAATTTCGCTGTTACAAAATCTCCTCCTCTAACGCAGTCACCCCCAAAACAAAAACCAGAGGCCACAAAACCTCCAGGATCTGTTGTCGAACACGACCCAGAGTCTGATGTATTCTCAGACCCAGGTACAGGAGGTAATGTCCGTTCTATTGTTGTGAACCTCTTCTGATAAAAACAACTAACTAATTAACTAACTAACTAACTAAGTATATATATATATGGATATAATATGGATACAATATGTATACACACACACACAGAGAGAGAGAGAGAGAGAGAGAGAGAGAGAGAGAGAGAGAGAGAGAGAGAGAGAGAGAGAGAGAGAGAGAGAGAGAGAGAGAGAGAGATATATATATACATATCCTGAAAACAGCAAACATTAAATAAAAGTTGCACGGTTATATTTATTTGTCTGGTACTATTGGTAAATTAATTTGATTTAAAACAGAACAGATTTCATAAACATTTCATTGCTCATAACCTGATGGGGATAAAGATGCTACTAAATAATATCATCATCATGATTATTATTATTATTATTATTATTTCAGCCGGAAATCCCTGCGATGACGTCACATGCTTGTACGGCGCAGTCTGCGTTACTGACGGAGCCAACATCAGCTGTTCGTGTATCTACAACTGCTCTGACGAACCACACCACCCTGTGTGTGGTTCCAACAAAATTCTCTACCGCAACCTCTGTGAACTACGTCACATGTCGTGTGGTACTCAGCAGGAGATAAGCCAGGCTGATCTAAGTCAATGTGAGAATTCTAGTTTCATAACACAGCGTTCACATGTTGTTGTTTCTGTTGTTGTCGTCGTTATTGGTGGCACAGTTTGCTCTAAACGTAACATTTGATGTAACTGTTCCACTAATTATCCCTAGATAAGTAACAGAAACAGCAAGGAATAGTAATAATATCGACACTGAAACATTATTTCATAATAAAACATAAATATTTTCTGGATACATTTTTTTTCTGAAAGTGTTTTTACTTTAGTAAATAACACTCTCGATTCAGTGGTAGATTTTGTTTATTTCCTATGAATAATAGTAATGATGCTAATGAATATGATATTGATCACGATGACATTAATGATTCAAGGCTATTGCTAGTTAGTCTTATTAAAAGCTACATCTGCATATTTAATTTTTCAGGTGGTATACAAACAACTACACACGGTGAATTGTGTCCAGAAGAACAAGGTAAATTAGCAATCAGTTTTAAATTACAGTTATTTTAATTAACAGTGCTTGCAATTATACCTTGCTGTAGATGTCTATATTTGGTAAATTTTGATTTTTATGATTTTTTTTTTCAATAATCAGCTGATAGCTTCATAGCAAAAAAAAAAAAAACCTATTAAATCAGATTCCAATTTTTAAAAGAAATATTACCGATATGCTTAACCACATATCATTAAAACTTTTTGATATCATTTCCTAAGATAAATTTTAATTTTTTTTTTTATTTTTTTTATTTGTATCATTTAATTAAACACAGCCAAAGCTTACTGGAGCAAATGGTCGCCATGGATCGCTTCCGGTGACGTCGACATCCGGTTCCGGTCATGTCACTTAGAAGGAACGTCTCTCGGTAAAATTGCTTCGTGTAACGGGCCAAGAATTGAAGTGAAATCCTGCAGCATCCACGAGGTTGGAACGTGCCGTTTGTGGAATGGAACAGGAGCAAGCAAGTTCGAATACCAGTGCGACGGAATAGATATTCGCGACACACCTAATTCTGGTAACACGTATTCTGTTTGTTAATGTATAAAAGAGAGAAATAAGAAGTAAAATAATACAAAATAAAATTAAAGGAAATGAAAATATTATATTACAGTAAGATTATTAGTCCTGACTGTTGCATAAGTAGTTTTCCTTAGATCTATACTGTTTTTGTAATGTATAATTCTCATTTTGTATGAGCGCCAAAAGCAAAGAAAATACACGTGTAGACAAACAAAATAAAAATAAAAATAAAAAATGAATATAAAATTCACAGTCTATCAAATAAACAGTCATCTCGAATTGCAATTAGATTTTTACTTTCGGTTTGTCATCTTTTCACCACTAATATCTTCCTACACTTCATCCAACACTTTTTATGATAATCTATTTTTACCTGAATAGTAAGTTCCAGAAGAAAAACAAAACAAGAGATAATAATAATAATAATAATAAATAAATAAATAAATAAATAAATAAATAAATAAATAAATAAATGAGATAATAATAATAACGAAACGAAAACAAAAACAATGTTTCTGATGTCGTGTTACATTAAATTATGGAACAAAAAATAAGCATTTTCTTTTTCTTCTTTGATAAAAGGTCACCGTTCTATTCTCGTATAATTATATTTGCATCTTGCTGTATTTCTGAAAACATACTGAGAATTAGCGAGTTAATGTAACTAAGTCTTATGGTTACGTGAAGCTTACATTTACTAAGTTGATTTAATAAATGTATATTTTAACACGTCCAAAGGGCTGTGATATTTGCAGCTTTGTAATAATAATATTGTTCGCAACTTTACTGGTAGCGAAACTAAAAATGAAGAGTGCAAATAGTATCGCCAGTAGTAACAAGAATAACAATGAAAACATCAACAACTACTACAACGACAGAAGCAACAACAACAACAACAACAATAATAATAATAATAATAATAATAATAATAATAATAATAATAATAATTGCAATAACAACAATATCACTTAACAGTTAATGAAAATGAATAACACCTTCCTAGCGATGGCTATATTTGGTAAATTTTGTTTTCAGATATGGTATTTGGGGCAGCAGCTAATGAAGGTGAGTATACATGACACCTGTTCTTTTTACAGCAAATCGATTCAACGATATTAATCCTGCTATGCAGTAATCTAATTTGTTTTTCACATTCTCGTCTTTTCTTTTATCAATAGACTGAACTATAGGAATCGCTTTTTATTAATTTGGTTCATGTAAAAACTACATTATCCGTGCTATTAAGCAGTGTTGGGATTTGAATAGTGAAGATTATAGCAGCTGTCGAAAACAGTCCTCTGTTTCTTCTCGCGTGTGTTTATCACACGCCGTGGTATTGAATTATTTTTAATATCGGTATCTTTTTGTGCTCTCTGACCATTCGAAGAACAATTACTACTACATCTAAATTTATTTATGCTCACAGTCGTGTATTTCTTGTAAGCTGGTGCAGACAATAACAAAATATTTTTCTCTTTTGGTTTGTTTTTTTGTTTTCTGTACTGGAATTAAGTTCTGTTTTTAAAAACTGTTATTAGAGTCTATACAGTTTGATGATTAGCGACATTTAATTTTGAAATTATATTTTATTAAAATAATATATATATACACACACACACACACACATAGATACATACATACATACATTTTTTTTTTTCAGGCCAGTGTACCTACTCGTTGTTCGATCTAAAACGAGGCAAAATGGTTTTCTCGCAGTTCAGTTTAGTGCAGGTCATTTCTAAAGGTCACATCCGGAAATGGTGCGACAAACCGGATCTGTTCCTTGTACTCAGCACACCGCAACTCGTTTGCAAGCGCCACCTTCAGGAAATCTGCAAAACTACCCGGAAATGCAAAGGATCGAAAATGGCGCGAAAACAACGAAATCTTGGCGACTTCGCGCACAAGTGCTGGATTGATTTCATCTACGGCAGCAGAATTCCAAGCGGTCTGTCGGAAATCGACTCGCAGTATTCGTTTATATGTCAGAGGTTTGCGAAAGAGAGCAAGTACGGAAGAGCGTTTGGCTACAAGAACGCGTACTATGGTACAATCTTCGACACGAAAAACAGAATCCCAGTGGCATCTCTGGCCAAAGTCACCTTTCTAAGTGATGACTCCTGGCCCCATACTCCATACATGATTGAACGAGGTATGATGCTTTGAGGCTTTAATGTGTGTGTGTGTGTGTGTGTGTGTGTGTGTGTGTGTGTGTGTATATGTGTGTCAGAGAGAGAGAGAGAGAGTCTTCAATCTTTATTTTATTACGAACAGACTGTTATTATTATGATTGTAGTAAGATTATCTTGCAGTACAATTTACTGCCCTGAAATTAAAACAAATGCTTTAAAAGTTTCAGCTGAAACCCGTTATTCGTCATACTTTAAACAAATTCATTTTCAAATAATGATTTTTGTACAGGTTTCTCCAGCAGAAAAAAAAAATTAAAAAAAATCATGCTCAACACATCATTTATAAAATTACTTTCCAGGTCTAGTGGAGAACGTGCTGACGTACACGTGGTTCTACGAGAAGCAGCGCGGAATGGCAACCATGTCGGACATATCGAAGTGCGCACGCGACTGGGAGTGCGCGCTGGGCATGAAGCAGGCGCTTCCAGTGGACTACGAACTGTCCGGCTACCGCCTCGCGCACCTCGTCTGGCCGGAGCTCATCAACGGAGACGTGGACGCCAAGTTGTCGACGTTCGCTCTGACGAACACGGCTCCCATGCACGCGTCTCTCTACACCGCCTGGCGTCAAGGCATCCGGCAGATTCGAAAATACGCCGTGCGTCGGTGCCACATCGCTACGACTACTACCACGTCGTCGTCCGACCGCTCCAACGACACCGACAGCGCTGCACTGTACGTCGTCTCGGGCGCGGTGCCGTCGTCGAATCCCGCGGAGACCATCGGGTACGACGTCAACGTACCCTTCCTGTTCTGGACGGCCGTGTGCTGCGTGCGAGAGAACGACGTGGTCGAATCGTTCGCGATGTACGCCCGCAACATGATCAACAGCCCCGTCATCGTGGCCCCCATCCTCCAGCTGGAAACCCTCCTCCAGGACATCTACAAAGTGAAGCCACGTGACTTGCATCTCAAGATTTATCCGGCGGGCGACGGCAAGTGCGGGGAGCTCCGGAATGACGTTTCTCGTTCGATTGACTTGTAAGACTGACGTGTTGTGTGTGGTTCACTGTTTTTAATCCATGTTTTTGTACAGATATGAACGCCTCTTCTGAAATATTAA
Source organism: Chrysomallon squamiferum (assembly GCA_012295275.1). Taxonomy (NCBI): domain Eukaryota; kingdom Metazoa; phylum Mollusca; class Gastropoda; order Neomphalida; family Peltospiridae; genus Chrysomallon; species Chrysomallon squamiferum. The sequence continues at coordinate 28,571,967 of CM022673.1, read as the reverse complement.
GAAAAAAAAAAAAAAAAAAAGAATCAAATTAAAAAGATATAATATATCCAGAAGTAAAACAGAAGAGAAAACACGAAAACCGGCGGTTGTGTTCCTAGCTTTTTTTTTTTTTTTTTTTATACATTTAGTACATGCGCACTTAGCTTAAGGGAATAGGGGAGGGGGTTATAGTATTCATAGATCTTTAATAACTATACAACTCAGTTTTGAATGGCTTCAGTGGCACATAATTACCACAGACGAAAACACTTGTAACACTTCTTAAGAAATCTACGGGAACGCAGTGACCAAGATCTACTGAGGCCAGAGTTGTGTGGTATTGCCATCTGGTCACTAAAAAGTATTAGGCTAAGAACATCAAACTATGTATTTAAGTTATGTTTAGTCTTGTCTCCATTTATTATGATAAACCAATGACGAATATATTATTATTACTATTATTATTATTATTATTATTATTATTATTATTATTATTATTATTATTATTGATGTTCATAATGAATGTTTTATTTACGTATGGTGAGTGAGTGATTGTTACGTTAAATGTTTGATGGTTACGAAATACTCATTAGTTTTCTTAATCGACTGCTTTGTTAACGTTAGTTGTATAAAATGTATTCACAAAGGTTGTTAAAAGTACTGTGTGTTTAGTTTTGCAGTAATAGTGCATTTCCAACTTCACTCGGTTCATGTTTGTCGTGTTGACAAGCTCCATTTAAAAGCGTGTTTTTCTGGCACAGATATGTTATATTGTATCAGTTAATCGAAAATGTGTACTGGTGTGTTTTAATATGTAGTCATTTATCTGACGGTTAAATGTCACAGTTAACTGAATATCAGCAAGTAAGGCTTTAAAACATTTAGGTATCAAAGAACAAAGCATTCTTAACCAGTTCCAATGTCAACGGCAAAAACCATTCTAAATAAAAAATGTATCTTTCGAACAGTGCAAAAACAACAACAACAACAAAACGAAAACAAAACAAAAAATACATACAACAACAGCAACAACTTCCAGATTCAAGAATTTTTTATTAGTGCAATGGATATTCTAAGCACAAGACTTCACCACCGAATTAACGGACAAAGCTTTTTTTACACCCAAGAATTTACGTGACTTTCAACGAGAAGCCTTTTCTACAGGCAACATTCATCTGGCTGTAAACAGTCAAAGCATTCTAAATGTAAAGATTTGAGATTCAGTGTGCAGGCTTGTCATAGGTAAATCTTTACCTGACGTCAACAGACAAAGCCATTTTCCAAGTAAAAAAAGAAAAATAATATATATAAAAGAGTCACGTTTATTATGCATTACATTTACCGGACTGTCAATGGAATAAAGATTTCTCATACCAAATATACATATATAACTGTCACTGAGCGAAACAAAGGACTCGAGAACCACACAGAAATTTATCCGGCGATCAATGATTAAAGCGTTCGCTTCATCGACCGGTCCTAAGATATTTATATCCTTATATAATAATATTTATTAATATTTTATAACATTCCCCGCTACCACAGCCTTCTTCTGAATATAAACTAATATTTGCTTCATTTCACTTTAATTTCTTTTAGTAACTCTGAATAATTTTAATATGTCATTTGCTGGAGAGAATCTTTGCGAAGGTTGCAAATAATGAAATTATTTATAAATCTATATATCGATCTCGCAACTCACGTAAACACGAAGGATATTAATTTCACGGAAAAGTTCCTTCTGCCTTGGAGATATGAACTCACAGATTTAATATAATTAGGTTTAATATCTATCATGGACGAGGAGGAACCTTTAATTTTGGTTGGGTTAATATTTATGGTTGTTTTGGAAAGAATGTATGAAAAAGTTATTCGGTAGTCAAATAACATGGCTTCTTTCATTGTACATTGTTTCAGTTATTGTAGTCTTTGTTTTTTTATGATACGTTCGGTCTTTGCTTTTCTTCTTCTTCTTTTCTTTTTTATATCTGTGTGTGTAATAGTCTGTATCTCAGCTTTCGGTCAGCCTCCTAAGTCTTCTAAGTCTGTTTCTGAAATTTCATTCGTTCGTGGTCTGTTTTGACAATATCTTTTCAGTTATCTTTATCAAGTAAAATAATAACATATATATATATATATATATGAAATATTTTAAAACAGTGTAAAAGAACAAAACAAAAAAAAGAAACATATATACAAAAAAAAAACAAAAAAAAAGGCGTAATTAAATGTCAACTCTTTGTTCAAAATTAAAAACAAGATTACGTCAGTTTCCTAATGGTAATCATTCTTGTACTTCCTGTGTGTATAAAAACAGTGATTTTCTACTCCAGCACACATCTGTATCACTAGCATCTCTTGTTATCGTCAACATCGCAGGCATTGAGCTTCTGGTAGGAAATATGTCTTATGTAGATAATCATTATTTACAATCACATCCACTGGATATATGATTAGCTGTGTTCTGATTCATACAATCAGAAAAATAATGTATATGACAAATATACTAATTATTTACACTGGTAAATAATATATACATTTATTTTTATTTTAACATTGATACCAAAATGATTATATAATTATTTATATTTCTCTCTTCTTTTTTTTTTTTTTTTTTTTTTTTTTTTTTTTTTTTTTCTTTCTTTCTTTTTTTTTAATTTTGTTGTCTTTTTTTCTTTCATTTATTTATTTTATTAATTTTTTTTTTTCCCCTCTGACCAACGGATTCATGTTGTTTAATTGAGAAACGTATTTAATGCACATTTACACTGCTATATAAAACATAATATATAACTGATAATTGTTTGTTTTGGTATGTCTTTAGAAGAGTGTTTTCATTGCTTGGTCATTGAACAATATTTCAACAATAAAGTATGTCACGCCAGTGCTAATGCTAATGTATCATGTGTGTTTACATAGATATCCAAATTATATACCTGTTGTCGTTTTGATTTACACTGATAACTAAATGATATTACAGTTTATATTTGTTTATACTCACATCGAGAAGACGTGTACTTACTCTGGATCACGTGTTACTTTAAGTGATTTATAAACTTCTTGAATTTTTTTTTCTTACTTTGATATCAACATAATATTTATAGCGGTTTCTCCTTTTTTTTTCTTCTTCTTCTTTTTTTTTCACGTTTATATCTTGATAGGTATTCATTAGATTTACTCTGTTATCTAAATAGTGTAATCATTTTCAAAAGATATCCATGTAACTGTTTGTTTAGAGTCCACTGATATCCAATATATACAGTTGATTGTTTTCTTATTTATACTGATATCCAAATAATATATTTATTTTCCTTTACAGTAACAATTATTCGAAAGATACGGATCTTTGTATCTTGTATTTACATTGATATCAAATGATGTTGTTTTATCTGATATATACTGATATCTAAAACATATCTGCTTGTTCTGGTCTCCCTTGACATCCAAGTGATATCGTTGCGTTTTGGTTTATACTGATATCCAAATGATATACTTGTTTTTGTCTACAGTGATATCCAAACTATATCATTATTTGTTTTGATATAATACTGAAATCTAAATTATACAACTGCTCATTTCAGGTTTACTTTGAATTTCAAACGATACAGATACTTTGATTTACGTTGATATCCAAAATAATACGATTGTTTGTTTTTTCTTTTATTCAGATTACATGTTAGTTTTGTTTTGGTTTTATTAGTAACATGTTTATGTTATTTGCAGTTGTTTCACTGTTGATTACAGTTGACTGTGTTATTTGTGTTGACGCTTAGATCTCTGTGATAAGCAGTGTTGCACTTTGTTGTTTACATTTTAGTTGGTTGAATAAAATATTTTGTTTTATAAACTGGCCTGAGTTTTCACTTTATAAATAAACGATTACGACAAATACGTATGTGACAAGCATTGCCGTCTCTTGCCGAATGAATGAATGAATGAATAAATAAATAAGTAAATAAATAAATAAAAGAATGAATGTATGTATGAATGAAAGAATGAAAGAATAAATGTATGCATACATGAAATAATGAAAAAATAAATATATAAATAAACGAATGAATATTGTCTAAAAACATATATTTAATATTGAGTAACAACAGGTGTCAAATCTGTTGCTTGTTTAATATGATAATGACGAAAGAAAAACAAAACAAAAGCCATCATGAGATACTGATATTTTTTTTTTATTAGTTTTCAAACATGAAACAAATTAACTGACAAATACACATATAATTCACAACCAGGAGACAAAGAACATATTGTGTGTTTACAGAGAGGTTATTCTGTATCAAGCTTGCTAATAAATCAAAAGGAAGTAAGTTTTTATTTATTTATGATGTTTACTTTATTTTTTATTTTTATTTTCTTGCAATACACTTTCACGTCCTAAGCATTTTGAAACCACTGAGAAAGGTTTAAAACTAATTTTAACGCAGGTCAATAAACACAACAGTTTTGTAAAGGTAAACGTAAGAAATCCATATATATATATATATATATATAAATATTAAAAAGACAATACGCCTATATTTCAAGAAATGTCACGAAGTCAGTTAGAAAATCAATCCTTTTTCTGCATTTGTTCTATTGATCGAGCTTTTAAACATAAATTTTATTCTTTTTCGTTTTATTTATTTTGTTGGCCTATATATTATTCTCCTTTTTTTCTTTTTTTTTTTGAATTTCTTTTCTATCACTTTATTCTTCTTCGTTTTCTTCCTTTTCTACTGCTATCGTTCTAATTATTATTATTATTATTATTATTATTATTATTATTATTATTATTATTATTATTATTTTTATTATTGATAGTATTATTATTAATATTAGGAAAAGGAAAGCAGGAAGGAATTCCAGTGTAGTTGTATCATTATTTGCAGCAAGCAAACCATGTACAAATTAAATTAATAACAGATCACAAAACCCATTTCCATCACTGACGAAGGTTATACCTGAATAAAGATGATCGGCTGATTTTAACTTAAACAATTAGGGATCAGATCGTTATTATTACAGTAGTGATTCAAATCATCACAGTGGTTCATAACTGTCGTAAAAGTAAAGCTTTAGTAGTAATAGTAACAGCAGAATTAGTAGTAGCAATAGTAGTAGTAGTAGTAGCAGTAGTAATAATAGTAGTAGTTGTAGTAGTTGTTGTAGTAGTAGTAGCAGGAGTGGGGTAGAAGTGGTAATAAATTGATGTGTTCCACTGTAAGGGAAACAACTCCGAAAAGCCCGCAAACATAGTGATTTCCCTTGGATTATAAAATTGCATAGCTCATAGCAGAGAGAGAGAGAGAGAGAGAGAGAGAGAGAGAGAGAGAGAGAGAGAGAGAGAGAGAGAGAGAGAGTTTCATTTATTACTTAAATGTGTCGCAAATAGGTGTTCATTGTTTAGAAATATAAAATTATTGATATTCAGAACACGATGAACGAACTTAATATTAAATTACAGCTTCCTTTTTTTCTCTGTTATTGATATATGAAATAATGGCACAACTAATAATAATGTTACTTAATTCACATGAATATACAGATTATTCAAACATGCGATATTCTCGGGAGGCTTTTTAATGGCACCAACTTGCAAACATAATGGAAAATGAGAGAAAGACAGGCAGACAAATGACAAATGAAACGGAGATAAACAGAGACAGATATTTTAGGTATAGAGACAGATATAAACTTTGAACTGAGAAGAGATAAAATATAAATATAAATTAAAAAGGAATCAAAACAGAAAGGCTAATCAGAGACACAGAGACAAACACGAATATAATTATGCCAATATGCATGAACGTGCTTGCATAAAAAAGGGAAATAACATCCACCTAAGCATATAAATAAATAAATAAATAAATAAATAAATAAATAAATAAATAAATAAATAAATAAATACATAAATAAATAAATAAATAAATAAGTAAGGAGAGATATTAAAAAAAAAAAAATGTTTCCCGACCCCACCGACCTGTGAAGTGGACCTGGATAATTTTTGAAAAGAATGAGAAAAAGAAGAAATAAATCTCTTGAGATAAAGTTTATAATCCTTAAACAAAGCGCAGTCTTTTATAGTCATTCTGCAATCATGGACGAACCATTTCTCATGATTTAACTGGAAGCTTTCAATGATCCTTCCTATCAAAGCTAACAGAATCATGAATACCATGCACACCCCTTTTTTCTACATACAAAATAAATAAATAAATAAATAAACCTCTCTCACCAACTACAAAAAAAAAAAAAAAAGTTATAAAAATTATAAATAAAACAAAAACATAATAGATTAAAAATCGTTGAAATGAATATTAAACAAATATTTATTTTGTATAGCCTAAATAAGAAAGTGTTTGGTGCACACTTTATATTGTTATGTCGTATATATATATATATATATGTATGTATATATGTATGTATGTATGTATTTCGTGTAACATCTGCTGGCCTCAGTCATTAAATCGCCATATCATTAGAAACAATCTTCATTTGTCAGCATGTGATGCTTCAAACCACACAGACGTCTGATGTTACAAGCCGACGACAGATAAAACGAGATGCATAAAACATTACAACAACCGTGTGTGGCTTGTCACGCGTCATTACTACAGCAACAGCAGCAGCAGCAGTGTTCGCAGCAGTAGCAACAACAACAACAACAACAACAACAATAATAATAATAATTATACATGTATGTATGTAAGTATGCATATGTGTGTGTATTACTATTATTTTTTTTTTTTCCATTAACGCTTCTGTAAATATACATACATGTATAGATAGATAAATAGAAAGAAGATAGAGAGAGAGTCACACAGAGAGAGAGTGAGACAAAGAGAGAGAGAGAGACACACAGCGAGAGAGAGAGTGAGACAACGAGAGAGAGAGACACACAGAGAGAGAGAGAGAGAGACAGAGAGAGAGAGAGAGAGAGAGAGAGAGAGAGAGAGAGAGAGAGAGAGAGAGAGAGAGAGAGAGAGAGAGAGAGAGAGAGAGAGAGAGAGAGAGAGAGAGAGAGAGAGAGAGAGAGAGAGAGAGAGAGAGAGAGAGAGAGATCGCGTCTGTATTTGACTGAAAGAAATGGTTTTAACTCGACATTTTTAATTAACGGTTTTTTGGCGCCATTCAATCAGGAGGACATTATTACAGTAAACCAAGAAGAAATCTGATTCAGCCACATGCTGGACTAATTTGTTTCGATTAAACGCAAGGGACGGATTATGTGCACTTCCCTGTAGACAGGAAACGACTGGAAACACGGAATGAACAAAAACGTTTACACGTAAGAAGTTAGACGACGACAAAAATGCTAGTCAGTAATAATTAATACAGAACGCAGCAGTTATAGATTTTTTTTCATATCAAGGACAGCTATAGCTTATTAGATTTGAAAGGAAATACAATACCCACACGCTAGACCTCAGAAGTGACTCTGGGTACCAAGGGGAGGAATACAATATTGATGAAGGTTATAAATTTTTGCCTTACTGTGGTATCAGGTTTGTCAAGCAGTAGGCTCTTTTGTGACAACATAATCCACTCGATTTTTGTTTCATTATCTCATAAGTCCGGTAATTTTTGGTATGGGAATTATTTATAAATAGAATAACGACACGAAGCCAGCATCTACCAGAATGAAGCTGTTGGTAGACTTCAACCACTACTTCAACCAAAGGTTTAAAACGAACCTCTACATTTTGTGTTTTATAGATGTATTTTCCATTTTCGCTCTGTATGCTGAATAAGTAAAGCATGCACCCACAGAAATATAATCAATAACTCTGTGTTAATTCAATACAACACTAAATGTATGCATGAACGGCGCTGTTGTCAGATTAGTTTCGAAGTCTGCCACGGCACTTGTCAATACGCCAGTTTTCTGTCACAGAGACAATAGAAAAATTGACCGTTTCCATTCAGAGAAGTCAATTGAAAAAAAAAACGTGTTGTACGCGTCATAGTGACATATATATCTAGGAAAATAAAATAAACAGTCAAATTTTTTCTGAAAGACTAAAATACTGTGTAACGGTTCCGTTTAGTGTCTGAAGATAAAAGGTCCATAATTATTAATACCTAGATTTCAGGTTATAGATGTGTAAATGTTGCTGTCTGTCTATCTGTCTGTCTCTGTGTGACTCTCTCCCTCTCCCTCCCTCCCCCCCCCCCCTCCCTCCCTCTCCCTCTCCCCCTCCCTCTCTCTCCCTCCCTCTCCCTCCCTGCCTCTCTCTCTCTCTCTCTCTCTCTCTCTCTCTCTCTCACTCACTCACTCACTCACTCACTCACTCACTCCTAACTCAGTATACGCCTGTATAGTTAGTTATCTGCTTAGTGTGTTCTCGTATAATGGGCACAT
>CM022673.1:28556135-28558635 GCA_012295275.1 Chrysomallon squamiferum | reverse complement strand
ATTTGTTACTATTTTTGGAAAATAGAGAGAGAGAGAGAGAGAGAGAGAGAGAGAGAGAGAGAGAGAGAGAGAGAGAGAGAGAGAGAGAGAGAGAGAGAGAGAGAGAGAGAGAGAGAGAGAGAGAGAGAGAGAGAGAGAGATTCTAAATAATGATAATTATTTCTGCATGAATTCTCGATCTTCTCTGTGACTGTAAAACATCTGCTGGTCAGTGTGATGACGTACAAATGCATATGAAATTGCATATTCTATTTTACGCATACAGCTGTTGCTACAGATAGTCAGACAGATAACAAACTTAAGAACTAGAGATCACTATCACTCTTCTCTGTCAAACGACCTGTCCTTGACGCTAGCAATTTGTATGAAACCGTCGTCAACGTTAGACATCTGAGAGTGTAACTAAACACGTCTGTAGCACATTTTATACGTAACATATTTTTATTGTGAAGTTACCCGCTCTTAGCCCCTTAACATTAACAGAAAAAAGTAAAAAAAAAAAAAAAAAAAAAAAAAAAAAAAAGAAAAAAAAAAAAAAAAAAAAAAAAGTATCAGGTTTTCTCCATTATTTATCAGCCTATGGTCTTGAATCATATACTTTATTGCAGCAAACATTATAGTCGTAGGTTAAAAGTGGATGAGTCATTAAATAAAATATTACTTCCTTTCGTTGTTCTTCCATGTGCAGCTTCATGACAATTATACGCGTGTGTGTTTGTGTGAGTGTGTGTGTGTGTGTGCGTGTGCGTGTGCGTGCGTGTGACTTGGAAGGCAACGACTCGATTCCCATTTTATAAATTGAGATACTAATTTTGAAAGACTAACTGGACAATTAATCGATTATTAAGTTATTATTGTGTTTTTGGCCACCTATTACTGATCATAACAAAGTATGATAAAAAAAAAGTTTGAGATCTGTAGTTATGTTTGATTTCTTATGCTTTCGTACTTATATATATAAATAACATGTTTATATAATGTATATATAATATATTGATTTAAAAAAATATATATTTTAGTAATCTGTCATTATTTATACTATTATAATTTATCTTTCATCAAAACAATTTTTTCACGTTATCGTTTATATCACAATTACAAATCCAACAGATGTTTTAGCGATATAAAAACATGATTAAATTAATAGCAGTTTCAACGGTTTTTTTATGCATTCCGATAAGAATATCACATAGATATTACGTTTATAAAATCTATTTAACATGTTTTATAAATTTTATATATTTATTTAAATTCTTCACAAGAAATAATGATAATGGTGATAATAGCTGTGATAGTTTTAAATAATTTTCATTAAACAATTTGTCCCTTTGTGGAATACACGATTTTACACAACACACACGCACACACACACACAGACAGATACAAACGCAAAACACAGACACACTAACATAGGCGAATAAATAAATGTTCAGTTTTATACTCCATTTTTTTTTTTTTTTAGTTTCTATGATATCAACAATTTGAAAATAAATAAAACATTAAATAAATAAATAAAACTAGGACGGACGAGACAATTTCCTGTAATTTCAGAAGTATCTCTATGACGCAAGATGAACGTATCCTGCTTCCTGCTTGTTTCGTAAACTCAAAGTATCCATTGTTTGCCGAAGTCACATCACACAATCAGTGCAAAAATTATAACAGCGTCGCTCTAATACCAGCCCCACGTTCACAACATATAAAAATAGTATCCAGGCAACAAGTTCGAATAATGTATGAGTGAGCAACATGCTCGATATGTACAGTTCTCGTACAGGGATTTAGTTACAGTCATGGCTTGAATTATTAGTCAGTCATTCGCTTATTTAAATGTATGATCAGGTACATAACCTTTGAAATATATGAAAAATAAGCATAAATTATAAAAAAAATTAATAAATAAAAAAAAAAAAATTATTTATATATATTGTTATTAGCAAACACACCCCCACAAAGAGAAATATATATATATATATATATATATATATATACACACACACAGAGAGAGAGAGAGAGAGAGAGAGACAGAGAGAGAGAGAGAGAGAGAGAGAGAGAGAGAGAGAGAGAGAGAGAGAGAGAGAGAGAGAGAGAGAGAGAGAGAGAGAGAGAGAGAGACTAAAATCTATACGATGGATTAAACTAACTTATGCACATATGTACACTCGCTCAAACACACACAAATAGACACACTCACAAACACACACACAAACACACACACACACACACACACAATCACACATTACATACACAGTGTGATACTTGATCATCTTATCAGCTCGGCGATAGTGCACTAACTAAGCCGCAGGCAGGTATGTTTTCTGTAAAGCAGATCTTATCCAAACAGAGATAACACAGGTAAATTTAGCTTCGTCAACTCTGTTTAGCTCAAAGGTACGCGTCAGTTTCAAACATTAACAATTAGATAATCCTTTTTCTGATTGTCTGATATATATATATGTATATATATACACACGAGACTTCTGCTGTTAAAACAACAAAA
>CM022673.1:28548635-28551135 GCA_012295275.1 Chrysomallon squamiferum | reverse complement strand
TAAACTGCACATACTTGAAAAACTGTTTAACAGGGTTGAGCTGTTATATAATTAGTACCGAGATAACCGATTAAGATAAATATTAGAAAAATCAGTTATATTACTTATACATATGTGCACATATATAAATATACACATACACACACATGCATGCACACATAACGAAACAGGATAATCGTTCATACAAAATTAGTCAACTTCGAACAAACTTCAGGTAATTAATTACTTTGTGCTATGCAAACCCTCAACACACATACTATAACACACATACATACACGTACTATTAACCTGCAAACATATAATAATTATTATTACGTGATCTACTTACTGCAGTCCATTGACGAAAAACTTCTCTGTAATGTAGTCGCGGCAGTTGGAGTTTTCGAAAGACAGGTAGAATTTGTAATCCCTGTTGAGCATGTCGAAACACTTATTCGACTGAAATCTCGGGCACTTGAGGCTTCCGCAAGCCCCGTAGATGTCCACCTGCATGAACTTCGACAACTCGTCCGCCACCTGCCTCCGTCCATTGCGAGCCCCGCAGTTGGACACGAACCACGCTATCTTCTTCGTCTTCCCTTTGGCATAATTCTTGTTCTGCGGTTTGGTCAGAACCGACGAGTTGAACGGCACGAATTTCTCGTACGGAGCGACGATCGTCGAGTCGTGTCTGTACGTCGCGGTCCAGTTGAAGACGTTGTTGTAGCTTTTCAGTTGCGGGGTGTGGTAGGGAGACTCCAGCATGAACAGCACCCAGATCTGCTTCTGGGGACGGGCGGTCCAGGGACGTCCCGGTTGTCCGCTGAAAAAGACGGCGTCGGCGGTTTCACCCAGCGATTTATCGTCCGTGACGCTGCACCGGTTCACCGCACACTTCTGTTCAATGAACAGGTCCTGCCCGTGTTTGATGTTCCACCCGCCGATACCGTGGGGCAGTAAGATCGTTTTCATGGGCGGCTCCTTGCCCTTCGCAAGCGCTTCCTTCACCGACTTCGGCACGAATTTCAGCTGGTTGACGATTCGGTCCTCGCTGTCGAACTCTTTGCTGTAGTAGATGCGTAAATCCTTCTGAACGGTCACAGAAGAAGAATTAAGAAATCGTGGTTTTTCTGTGGTGTTTCGAAGCTGCCTCAGTATATGATCGTGTATCCGCGGCCCGTCGAAAGACAGCTTCTTTTTCGCTTCGCCCCTGCTTTCGAAATTTGGTCCCCACGGGCGATGTTCGGGATCATACACCCACACATCGCGTTTGTACAGGTTGAGCAAAACAACGACGAAGATGGACACACCCAAAAGCCACTGCACAATCTTCTTCAGGTACAATCGCATGTTGTGAATGTCGAGTATCGACGTACCCCATATATAACACAATACAGCTTGCCCTCCGACACAGGCCGGGTTGTTACTTAGGTCACACAAAACACAACAGCGAAGCGAAATCCGCTCGTTTATCTGTTCAGTACCCTGTTTTCTTTTCTTTCTGTTTTTTTCTACACAGGCGAAATAATACTATCCGTCATCTCCATGAACACGACAAACATTACAAAACCAATAGGTGTATAGTTTATAGTTAAATATCGATTCATCCAGTGAACAAAACTCCACGGGCAGAAACACAGCAGCGAACTGAAAAAACGGCACTCATACGTTAACACTACATACACACACCAAGCTCGTTCCTTTCCACCCGTCTCGCCGACCCAGGTTTTACTGAGTCCGGTTTTTAGCGTTCACAAGGAATTCATCTGTAAACAATGCGACAACGCCTCAGTGCATTCGCTCGCTCGATCACGCGCTCGGCTTTCATAAAGCGTCTCGGCTAGACTCGGCAGCGGGTGGCCGGGTTTGTTCGTCAGTCACGTGACATTAATCTGGACTCCTCGTGTTTTTATCGTGAACATCGATTCGACCGGTTTAGTGGTTATTATTGCGTGGACAACTTCCTAATAGGTCGGACAACGACTGCGGGCGGTGCGGATGTGTTGTGTGGGTTGAGCCCCTGGGTGGGGCAGCTACTTAATCCCGTCGATTTTCGATGTCGCCGCACACCTGTGAAGTGAGAAAGGAAACAGAAATTAAATAAAACAAAAGTATTGTGATCATGATCTGAAGTTTTACCTGTCGCTGGGGAACTATTTTTTTTTATAAAATGCTGCTAGTTTGTTATTATACGTATACGTTTTATGTGTTCATGTGAATATATATATATATATATATACTCAGGTAAGAATTTGATTTCCCTATTTATGTTCTAAGTAGTAGTAGTAGTAGTAGTAGTAGTAGTAGTAGTAGTAGTAGTAATAATAATAATAATAATAATAATAATAATAATAATTATAATAATAATAATAATTAAATTAAGTAAGAAAATAATTGAAAACAGAACTAAATTATTATTTTGTAAATTTCCCCTTTTGTCTGCTATGCCGAATCAGTAACTGGTATAGATAACTGAAACAAATGTTTTAAAACGTAACAACAATAATTTAAAAAAAATAAA
>CM022673.1:28516135-28536135 GCA_012295275.1 Chrysomallon squamiferum | reverse complement strand
TAAATAAATGAAAAAAAATTACACCGGTGAAACATCGATATATTTAACCAAAAGACAAATTCGTCAATATCAGCCATATTTTTGCTTCAAGTACCAGACAAAAAAAATAATTTAAAAAAAAAAAAATTACATTAAATAAAAGACAGCTGGTGCGTTATTTTATGTTTGCTAATCTAAAAATAAAAAATAATTTACGTCACACACTGTTAACTAAGTGTAAGCTTATAATTATGTATGCATATCTGTGTGGGTGTGTGTATGTGTGTATGAATGTATTATTATTATTATTATTATTATTATTATTATTATTATTATTATTATGACATAAACGATTGTTTGATTTAAAAGATAAACTGACCTGGATTATATGTTTATTTATTTTTACAGATATAACAATAAATATACAACTATGCTCAATTTACTAATCACTTGTGATGTCTCTCTCTCCCCCTCTCTCTCTCTTTCTCTTTCTGTCTCTCTGTCTCTCTCTCTCTGTCTCTCTCTCTCTCTCTCTCTCTCTCTCTCTCTCTCTCTCTCTCTCTCTCTCTCTCTCTCTCTCTCTCTCTCTCTCTCTGATACATTTGTTTTTCGTTCACATGATTCCGACTCTCTTAACCTATATGAGACATACACACACAAACATGCATACACACAAACTCACACTCATCTCGCTATTTTTTTTCTCTCTCTCTTTTCAAAAATTGCACGTGTCAAGTTTAAAAATAATAAAACTCATTAAACTACTTAAACTGTATTTCTAATTTCACGAAATGTTAAAACTATAATCACACACACACACACACACACATATATTTTCACCGACTTCTGTTACCATAAATTAACGATTAAAAATATTATGTGCGTATAAATTAGAAGATAGCTTCCTAACAAATAAAGGCTTATCAATAATTCATTAAGGTATTTGCTGACAGTTTGCTGCTGTTTAAATTAGGAAACGAATGTTCAGTAAAACAGCTTGTCTACGAATAAAACACAAATAAATTTGTTTTATTCATGGAGTTCGTGAAGATAAAATTCTTCAGAGTATAAATATTTCCAAATTCATCTTAACACTCACACATTTGCGTTGGTAATTTGCAACACTGTGTTTTCGACGTTGTCGTTGTCTGTTTCCTACGTCGATGTTATCATCTGCTCAGTATTAATGATCAGCACTTCTGTATGAGTATGAAGAACAGGTGTTCTTTGGTTGTGCATTTAATGAGAAAATACTTTTAGTACTTGATTACGAAAATGAATGTAAACTCCGTTAAGCACAGTAATTTGGTTAATTATTTAATTAACGGTCGTTTTTCTGTCATTATGTGCTTTCTTTTTCGCGAATTACCTGAAAAATGCTATGCTAGATAAAATATAAAATTTAGCTGGTATACGCCTTGTTGTAAAAAGCCAATTTACTCGCATAAAAATCGATAAATAATTATATTATTATGACATGTTTCAACATTAAAGCTTCCAACAAAAGAAAGAATAATATTTTGCTTAACGTCATATATATTTTTTTCCTATTTTAATGTAAAATATCTTTAGCTAACAAACTGTGTAATGATGTACTCTCTATTACGAATTTAATGAAACTGTTTTTGACATTTTAATTAAACTGAACTTGTTTTATAGATAAATATTTAGCCGAAAAGAAAAAAAGAAAGAAAAACAAAATAAGAAAGGGACGGTGAAGGAAAAAAAAAAAAAAAAAAAAACGAAACAAAAGGAAAATAAAACAAAACAAAAAAGAAGAAAGAATAGAAGAAAAACAAAGAAAAAAAAAAAAAAAGCAAAATAAAAATATACTGTATACAAGGACTGACTCAACCCATTTGTGATCTACGATTTAATGGCCTCTAACATCTGATTAAGGCCCATGCTGATAATGACAGTGAACTGCAGGTTAATTGACTTGTTGTTTGGGCAAAAGAAAACAAGAAATATTTTATTTAATGATGCACTCACTGTACACAGTCTTAATCTGCGATTAGGTCTCCTTGGTGGCGAGCTTTGCGTTGAAAACGATCGAAACCGCAGCCTTTTCTTCAGCCCAAAATACACATAGCCAGAAGAATTTTATTTATTTTTTATTTTTTATAGACTGAAGGAAACTCACAGCACAAAAATTCTCTATACAATTTCTTCTTCATGTTTCTTTACTTTTTTCTTTTTTTTTTTTTTTTTTTAAATTTTTAATTTTATTTTTTTTATGTTTTGTTTTTCTAGTTTTGTTTTGTGTGTTTACATAATGTGTATCTTTATTACGATCAAAAGACAAAGTAAAGGCAATGTTTACTGGAAGTGTCATGGAGATGACATTGTAGGGGGTAAAGAAAAGATAAAGGCTATGACACCTGAAAACACACTTAAACGCAGTGAAATGCAACAGGACTATGGCAGTTCATGCGAGAACGCAAACAGATCGTTATGCTGGGACAAGGCCGAATAGTTATAAATCTAGAACATTAACCGTTTAACGAACTTAATAATTATACGAACGTGCTTTCCGTCACATAATCGTGTGTGTGTGTGTGGCTGTGCGTGTGTGTGTGTTCATACGATATGCAAAATATCTGTGTACACAGTTATCTTTTCCCAACATATGCACACATAGACACACACGTTCTCATCCGCGCGCGCTCATTCTCTCTCTCTCTCTCTCTCTCTCTCTCTCTCTCTCTCTCTCTCTCTCTCTCTCTCTCTCTCTCTCTCTCTCTCTCTCTCTCTCTCTCTCTCTCTCACACTCTCTCTCTCTTTCGCACACACATACACACAAACACATCCACAAACACTATATTATTCTTGACTGAATTTCTAAGAGTTAATTTTTAAGTACTACTACAACAGTTTAGAATACAGATACACTATATCACACACACGCATGTAAGACAGCCTTGTCAACCCATATACACAAAATGAACGATTGTCAGGACTTTGCCCTGCTAAGACTTTGCAGTTATGTATGGATCCGTCCCATGGCTTTATTCCAACTGCCTATGTTTATTTATGTGCATGGATAACTCACGAAAAGATTCCATTCACGAGATCAGATCAAATAACAATAAATCAATAAATAAATGGAGAAAACAAATATAGGTGTGTGTTTATTATATTACAAATATAGGTGTGTTTAGTATATGAGAGTATATATATCATTTTTGGTAAAGTTCATACATTTCATGTTATTTATTTATTTTATTTATTTATTTTTCCCCTTATCGTTTCAACCATTATAACGCAATGAGGAAAAAAATCTGAGAATTTTTTGAATTCTTAACATACTGAAATGAGATTTTGAAAATAACAGCAAATAATGATGAAGGTTTTAATTATTGTAATGCACTTTGTGATGATCAAAAAATGATGTTGAATGATTTTGTGTGTTTATATATATATATCGCTCATGTTTTCTATAAAATAAATGACACAAGAAGAAATCACGAACTGTTATATACACAAAACCGTTGCTTTATTCTTGAATAATAGAACTGTTATATACAGAACAAGAAAAATACAAACTGTTATATAACCTTTACAAGACTCGAAATCCCTATGTTTAGAACCGTTACAACCGTTTATTCAGGGCCGTTATACATATATACTCAGAACTGTTATGTAAACTCGAAACCGTTACATACACTCACAACCGTTATATACACTCATAGCCATTACATATACTCACCGTCGTATAATTCTCAGAACCGTTAATTATACTCACTACCGTTACATATTCTGAGAATCGTTACATGTACTCAAAACATTCCCACAACCGTTCCCTGAACTCAAAATCATTTCAGCTTCACAGAACCTTTACACGCAGTGTCTCTTAAACCGCTACCCATCTGTAAGAACGATGCGCAGCTTGTTTTGAGGTTACGTGGGGTAAGATAAATCTCTGTCGAAAAGCTCGCTGAGACGCGAATTACCCTTGGGAAGAGTGTAATTGTGTAAGTACTTGGATAGCGTTACATCTGCGCGAACGATACCACACTGGTAAAAGTAAAAATTTTTTTAAAAAATCGATCGTTGACACTGAAATGATATGTCCGAGAAAACCGAACATGGTTTGGGATTATCATTTTTTTTTTTTTTTTTTTAAATTTATTTATTTATTTTTTTTTTTTAATTATTATTTTTACTTTTTATTTATTTTTTTTTTAAAGATACAAAATAAGATAAAATAAAAAAAAATAAGAAAACATAATTAAAAACACTACTGCTACTACTACTACTACTACTACTACTACTACTACTACTACTACTACTACTACTACTACTACTACTACTACTACTACTACTACTACTACTACTGCTATTACTGTTGTTTTAATGTCGATGTCATTATTGCTCTTATTAAAGTTTCTATTATAACCGCTGTTATTAACGCTTCTCGTCTCAAACCTTACACTGACAAGTCTCAAGATGCGACAGAACTTAAAATTAAAATCTAGCACAGCTGTCAACAGAAATGTATTTCCGTCTACACCAAACAACAGGCAAGTCACAAATTGCTTCCAGGAAGTAAAGATAATTGTAATTTGGCGTGCTGAAGCTTTTGGTGCACATTAAAGTGATCATTAGATCGGATGATGTAGTTCTGCAGCTGTCTAGTTATAACAGACCAATCGACATGAAAACGCTAACAACGCCATTACGATAACACCGCGTGCTCGTGCTAAATAATAACAGAAACAACAGAATGAAACAAATCGAGGGGCAGTAGAAGTAGCTGAACTTTAAACATCAACGGTGATAATAACGATGATGATGATGATGATGACGACGATAATAATGCAGAGGTAAAGATAACCATAGACGTAAAGACTAATTTATACAAAGGCAGTGATGTTGATAATAGCGACGAGGACGACCATGATTATAATGACGACGACGACGATGATGATGATAATGATGATGACGATGATGATGCAGGAACAACAGGGACTGTGGACGTAGTATAGCATATATAGAGTGATGGTTTTGCTAATAACAGTAATGATGACGATGATGATGACGCTTCGGGAAACAAAACAGATAACTAGCTTGTCTTGAGGACGACGATACAATATTACAGAGAGGGAAAAAGTAAACGTAACTTGTTTATTAAAAGACGATAATAACAGTAATATAAAATTATATAGTACAGAGTTAGCAACAGATAAGTAATTTAAACATATGAAGTGATGGTGACTGCGTAGATGGAAATAACTGGATGATGAACTGCAGACACCTTCGATGACGGAAGAGAAGAGACAAACGTATTCATAATGAAGTTGACGATGATGGGAAAAGAAATATATTTAAAATAATTGTTTTAACGATGATTATGATGTAGTAATAGATACAGTAAATAGGAAAATGAAAAACAAAATGAATGATATTTGAAAAATAGTACGAAGATCAGAACAGTACTGACAATTATTTTAAGCAGGCAGTTCTTAAATATCTCTCTCTCTCTCTCTCTCTCTCTCTCTCTCTCTCTCTCTCTCTCTCTCTCTCTCTCTCTCTCTCTCTCTCTCTCTCCCTCTCTCTCCCCTCTCTCTCTCTCTCTCTCTCTCTCTCTCTCTCTCTCTCTCTCTCTCTCCCTCTCTCTCTCTCTCTCTCTCTCTCTCTCTCTCTCTCTCTCTCTCCCTCCGTCCCCCCTCCCTCTCTCTCTCTCTCTCTCTCTCTCTCTCTCTCTCTCTCTCTCTCTCTCTCTCTCCTCCGTCCCTCCCTCTCCCTATCCCTCTCTCTCTCTCTCTCTCTGTGTGTCTGTCTGTCTGTCTGTCTATATGTCGCCGGCTCGCTCATACACACATACACATGCATACAGAAATAAATCTATACATGCCGTCTAAAACAGAAATATTCAGGCAATCATCCACACAAAGTAATAACAGGCAAGAGATTTCCAATTATTTTCAGACTACTACTTCATCATTTAAACTATTAAAACCGCAGATTCATTACTAAATCAATGACTGAACTACACCTTGCTTTGAAAAAGAACATGCATCAAATTTCCACAGACAAATAAATCAGTTTTTTGTTTCTTTGTTGTTGTTGTTTTTATATTATTATTATTCTTATTATCATGATCATCATCCACCACCACCATCATCATCATCATCATCATCATCATCATCATCATTATTATTATTAATAGTGAATTTTCGTTTTCTGCACCTATTGGACAATGTATGTATGTATGTATATATATATATACACACAACGCACACACACACACATACACACACATGCACACACACACACACACACATATTCCTTCATAGGAAGGAAGATAAAGATATAAAACGAGGTGCTGTGGAACAAATCTCGTATCGCCAGTCTAGGACTTGGAGTACCGCTGTAAACGAAGGAATTCGGGGACTGCGAGATCCAAGCACTCGTGGAATATGCATTACGCCGCGATCATGATTGAGATACGACATCCACAGCCCTCTGGAGACGTCGCCATCCATTAAATGATGAACCCAACACATCCCGTAAGGCTGCAGTTGCAAATAGCTTTAGCAGTTCGCTAGTTTCATCGGCAAAGCACTCGCGAAGACAGTTAATGTATAGCTTCCAGACGAGCGTTTAATACATTAGAATATTCATGTATCAAAGTCACTTATACCGATTTTGGCGAACTGCTGAAAAGGGATCTGCGGTTATCAATCCATTTTCATTAAAAGTGAGGCACGATATGAAATAATGTCTCGTCACCAAAGTTATATTGGCGTATGAGGTCGATGTTGCCTAACAACCTGTTGGAATCAGCTTATTACATCAAACATTAGCAAGCCGCTGCATTCATATAGTTAATATTAGACTTTCCTATATATTTAGCTGTATATATTTCTCTGTAATATGATAATAACTAATAACAAAAATAACAACAACAACAGCAGCAGCAATTTCAACACCAAAATCAACAAAAATAATAATAATAATAATAATAATGATGAATGATGATAATGATGATGATGATGACACCAAGGATGATGGCTTTATACCGAGCATGATGAATATAATAAAATAAAAATCACACGAGATTATTTGCTTTCTCTGACATTTAAACAGCGTAATACGTTTTCCTTGGGGTTACAATACTGGCTTTGTAGTAGCCGCTATGGAGGTAATATTCACAAGTGCAGTGGTAATGAAGCTAGGGGATTGCTAAGCCTATCTGCAGTTATTGCCTTATAGGATAATTTATTGGCTCGCTGATAGGAGGAATATGCAGGCTATTACGTAGATTAGTACGAAGAAATTGCCAATAAAACACGTAATAATTAACACTAAAATGTGACAGAATGATGTGTGCATTTTGTGAATGTGACAGCGGGAGATACAGAGAATGAGATATACATACCTACATATACATACATATATACATACGTTCATATACACATACAAATATACATACATACATACGTAACTACATACATACATACGTACAAACATAAATACACATGCACAGACCCACATAAACATATATAATATATATAAACAGAGAGAGAGAGAGAGAAGAAGAAGAAGAAGAAGAAGAAGAAAGAAGAAGAAGAAAGAAGAAAGATTGTTTATTTGACTACCTGTTCTAGAAAAGGTAATAAAATAAAAATGTGTGCTTAATAAAACTAAGTTTAAAACTTTCTCTTAAAAAAAAGCCCCAATTTAAATTTTAGTTAACGATATAAATGAACAATAGAACACAAATTAGGTAAAAAGGCAGCATTTATGGTTGAACGCTAGATTTATATTTTGACTCATATTTGTTATTAGTAAAGGATGATTTTCAAAACAATCTTCATTTTGATGCATTCCAGAGGTGTCATCAAAAGCTCATATATTATAATTATTGTGTTGGCAATATTAAAAACACACTCGCACACACACACACACAAGCGCGCGCGCTCACACACACACACATACACACACACATATAAACATTTATAATATTAGAGAGAGACAGAGAGAGAGAGAGAGAGAGCGAGAGAGAGAGAGAGAGAGAGAGAGAGAGAGAGAGAGAGAGAGAGAGAGAGAGAGAGAGAGAGAGAGAGAGAGAGAGAGAGAGAGAGAGAGAGAGAGAGATAACACCGAATTACCACGAATACTATCTTATTCCCGTTTTCCAAATAAAAATATTTCAGACCTTGTTATTTCGCGCAAAACAAGCGACAAAAAATAAATTACAGGCATTAAAACTATTTCATTACCCAGCATCATCCATCTCTTATATGAATCATGCTCTGTATTCGTGATGGTAACATAACGTATTACACACACACTTCATTTTATTGTTTTCCTGCTGATAAATTAACGTTTGCACATCAACGTTGTCAAATAAGTCTCTCAAATATTACTAAAGAATAACAGATTGCCAATGGGAATTACTTAAAGCGAATTGTTTTCAAAATCTATTGTGACAAAATCACTTTATAAGTGTTTTTTTGTTACTCTAATAATTCCTTTAAGGAATGGTTATTAAAAAGTTTTTATTGTGATTTATTGTCATGTTAATTTACAAAGAAATGGTCAGCTTCTTAAAGTGTTCCTTTGGAGATGTGAATAAATGAATATTATATATTTCCGTTTGATTGTTTTATATATATATATATATATATATTAGTTACTAACCTTTGCTAATTATGAAGCATGATGACATAACAAACTCATGAGCATTTCCGAGTTTCGGAAAATTTGCAATGTTTTATTCAGTTTCTTTATGTTGTTGTCATTCTGCTGCTTCTACTACTACTACTACTACTACTACTACTACTACTACTACTACTACTACTACTACTACTACTACTACTATTATTATTATTATTATTATTATTATTATTATTATATTTGTGTTGTTGCTGTTATCGTCATTGCGTCATCATCATCATTATTGTTGTTGTTGTTGATCTTAAAATTTTCTCTTACTAGTTAAATTCTTTTGTCATGATATTTTACTTGCTAAGTCTGTTAATTGAAAATACAGAAGAATTCAAATTTGTCTGCGCAAACCGATAAACTTCATCACACGCATAAAATACTACATAACAATTCACTAACATTGTCACAAAACATCTAGCCTTTATTTGCGTTCGATAGCGTTTTCGTCCGCATTTGAAAAAGAGGAAAAAAATAAATAGAAATGGAAATCTCATATGCTTGGTCGATATAGAATATTAAAAAAAAAAAAAAAAAAAAAAAAAAAAAAAAAGAGGGAAAGAAATGGAAATATAACCTAAAATTAATACATTTTTCAAATACGAAGGCAAGTGTCTTAAAGAAAAAAAAAAAAAGAAGAAAAATGAAAAAAAAGAAGGACGAAAAAGAATCTGAAATCAATACAAACTCGTTGATAAAACTCTTTTTTTTTTAAATTTTCCTTTGATCTTTTATGCAATTTCATTTTTCTCTTTCTTTTTGTTCGCATTATTTTGAAGTTTGTTTAATCTTCCTTTATCTTTTCTATATTTGGTAATCATAAAATAAAATAATGGTGATGATGATAATCATAAAAATAACATGAATTTATTAAATATTTCGTAAATATTAATTTTACAATGATTATTAAGAAAATGCATTCTTATTTGAATTTTTTAATTTGTTTTTTTTTACCCGATATGTTCAAAATATCCCTATGTAAACAGTGTAAACATCTTATAATTAAAAAAGAAGAAAATGCAGGTAAATAATATATGTAAGGAATACAAATGCCTAAATGTTGAATATGGATAACAAAGCACATATACTCCCACATAAAGACAGGTGTATTTATATTTCAGAAGTGAAGACGAAACGACTGGAAATATGTTTCTTTTGTTCTTTTTATTTAAAAAATGTTATTATGATAAATGACACTTTCTCTTTAAAACAAAACAAATTTAAAAATATGAATACGGAAAAATAATTATAGTTATACTATTATGAAAGATTCAAGAACATTCAAGCGTTTAACATTTTTAATATAAGTCATATGTAAATAATATGTAAATAATAATAATAATAATAATAATAATAATAATAATAATAATAATAATAATAATAATAATAATTACAACAACAACAACAGTAATACTACTGATATTAATAATATTGATAATAATGTCAGTAGTAATAGCAGGAATAGTAATAATAATAATCATAGTAATGATGATGATGATAATAATAATAATAATAATAATAACAACAACAAAAAAAGAGGAAAGACAGTTTAAAAAAAATAATCATTTAAAATATTATTACTCTTATAAGATAATGTTCAAGTGTTTGTTCATTTACTATAATTATGTCTTTCTTTTAACCTTCAGCTAAAACGGGTGAACTTAATGTCAGTTAATTTTAGCTCGGTCGTGAAATAACGAAGCGACGAAAATACTCAATAACGAAATCCTGTCACCTCGGACTACCGAAGCGAAAGCGCCTAAGTCTACACATACGTACACCGGGCTGGAAAGATATCAGCCAATCAAATTGTTTATAACATACACCCGGTGCTGAAGTGTTTGATAATTCTGAGGCTGCGAAACGACGCGAAAAGCTAAAATTTGCGAAAGAGACAAAGGAGTCGTCCTACCTTACTTTGTTTTCCGTGCGGTCGTTCTGCCAGCGTCTTGCATCGATCAACAACCGTCGAGCTTTCGACTCCATTGCGCTTCACAGTTTCATCTCAGGCTTAGACTGTTCGGTAATCCCATTATTCTTACAGCATTATAATCAAAATGGCGACGAAAGCGCACTGCCGGGATGCACTGGACTATTTATGCATTTCGTCTCATATTTGACGAGAAATGTTTCATAGCCTGAATCACTATATACAGTCTCGAGGGAAAAGAATTACCATGGTAACGAAAACAGCGACAAATCTGTGAGTGGCATTAGCCGATATTCGGCAAGTTGTTTGAGCAGAAAATTGACGCGAAGCTGCCGACGTAGAAAACGAATGAAGCCAAGAATTAGCCATCATGTTACAGTTTTTGGCGGAACATGGCTTCTTTGGCATATAATGAAATTTTGCCGATTCGATTTTTCCTTCAATCAAACCAGCCTCTTCCTAGAAAATAGAGCTCATCAGTAAAATCAATAACAATATCTGACCATGAGGCTTTTCGCTCATTCCTGGTTTTTCAATCTCCTTTGTTTCTGTCGCTTTGTAAATGAAAACAAATACGCTAAAAGGAAGATGTGTAATGTATTTTCTAAAATGGGCTATTGTCCATGTTATAACTGAAACTCTACAGCAATTGGAGTCAAAGGAAAAACTATGCAATAGACCTAAGCACCAAATTCAAACAACACAAAAAAAACTTATTTTAATACTTCGTCAGGGTAAAAACCAGCAGAAAGATAACAGCGTATTTGTGGGGATTTACTACATTTTAAACACAAACTTCATGATTTTTTTTTCCTGCCCGAACCCTTTATTTTTATTACCGATCGTTCTGTTGACGTCACATCACTACATTATTTTGTAATAGTATTTTGTAATGATTTTGGTTACTACTGATCTGTTATTAACTAGACGTGTATTAAATTATAATATGACTTCCAAACCGATAATGATGTGATAATGGACTTACAGCAGCTGAACAAATTATTTTTAAACAACGTATAATTTTGGAAGAAAGAAACCAGATGGCTAACATTTCGAGTAATAAGATTGGTCGTGTATTTTCTCAAGCTAATAACTGGTTTAACGAACGCCAGTCTCAAAGTGAGAGAAAATAATATTTAATAATGACAAAAATACACAATACCATGCCCACTGCTTTTATTTAATTAATTCTGTATATGCCCAGTAAAATACACACCACAGCCACTGCTCTAACTTGTAATTTACGGTTTTAATAACCAGAAGTGTTCATGTGGTGAGTAAGACAGCGATTCGATTTCAACAGTTTTTTCATTCCGATTAGTTTATAAAAAAACACGTAATCAGAACTACTCTACGTAAGTTATCGATTACAACAGTTTTAATTCCGGTCAGTTTAAAAAGACACGTAATCAGAACTACTCTATGTAAGCTATCGATTACAAGAGTTTTAATTCCGGTCAGTTTAAAAAGACACCTAATCAGAACGACTCTATGTAAGCTATCGATTACAAGAGTTTTAATTCCGGTCAGTTTAAAAAGACACGTAATCAGAACTATTCTATGTAAGCTATCGATCTGAGCACTGATCTTAACATCCACTGTGTGTCCCTAACACAATTATCATAAGTAAGTGTTAGACCATTACACCCTCTCTTTCAATGAAGACTAACAGTGTGTCGAACAAAAGCCTCACTCTTGGGAAGTGTGTCTAAGACAGAAGTGACGGAACCGTCAGTGAATATATTTGTCTACGGAAGAAATGGGTTGATTTTTTTTTAACGACGATATAAGCAGATTTTGAATCTACAGTTATACATATTATATACTGATGAGAACTGAAGGATCAAAATAAGACTATCGTTGAAGTTGATTATAAAATATTTCTAATTACTTTTAACTGTTGTCATTAGGTGTCTTTACATTTGCCTAGACTCATATTGAAAAGTA
The DNA here is from genome assembly GCA_012295275.1 of Chrysomallon squamiferum. Classification (NCBI taxonomy): domain Eukaryota; kingdom Metazoa; phylum Mollusca; class Gastropoda; order Neomphalida; family Peltospiridae; genus Chrysomallon; species Chrysomallon squamiferum. The sequence goes on along the minus strand of CM022673.1, from coordinate 28,523,606 downwards.
TGATAGACTATATGCACCACAAAGAATGGTATCCCTCTTTTTCCTGAAATTCTGGAATGAACCATTTTAATCTGCTTACGAAAATTTCTTGTTGATTTTTTTTATTATTCTTTTTATTAGTTCTGGACCTTAGCACAGATTAAATTACAAAGCGTTAATTACTTTCTGCTGGAGTTTTCAACCGCTAGACGCACACCCAGATCGTGCGATAAACTTCGGATCGGTTCTGATGAGAATCTCTTCCCCTTCTCGAGTTCCAGGATATCCACTATTGATTTGCGTGTGGTGAGAGGTGGACTCGGTAGTCTAGCCAACGCAACAGTTGACCCCCTATCACTGATAATTGGAAACAAGTAATCCATTAGAGCGGGAATTAACTGAAGCATTTTAAAAGAGAAGCCAAAGAAGCAGAAAGTTTCAGATTAAGTCAGCTTAGTAATGCGGGCGGAATGAAAAAAAAAAAAAAAAGAAGAAGAAAAAAGTCTTAATGAATCAAGTGATTATTTCAGTATTTGTCATTAATTTGAGATATCGTTGTGGCAGATTTGAAAACGACTGCAGACATCTTACATGAGGATATCTGGGCCAGCTATAGATTATAATTAAGCAACCTATTCGACGTGTATATTCGAAATCAGTCCTCCTTGGCTATTGCCCGTTCAAGCCATGACTCACTGACTGATTTGTTAAAGTTACTGTCTCTAGACATAAAAGCTGCGAATGAACTGGAAACCCGCACCCCCCCGAAAAAAAAAAACACACACACAAAAAAAAAAAAAAAAAAAAAACAGTGCACAATACTCATATCATTATTACAGAGGAAACTTGATACTTCGTGCAGTTACTGGTGTTGAACCGTTTTCTGGTATATAGTAGTTTCCGGTAGTAGTAATACTAGAAGCAGTAATAGCAAAAGTAGTTTTAGCAGTAGTAATAGCAGCAGCAGTTGTTGTTGGTGGTAGTAACAGCTTCATCACAAAACAAATTCAGATAAATCTCAGTATGTCTCAGCAGTTATAATTAATTTATATTTTGTCCCTGTTTCCAGAATTATCGAACGTGCATACACAGACATACAAAAACAAGCGAAATATAATACAAGTCTCTAGAATCAGTATGGTGTCATTTTCCAATTATCTCTAGCTTTATTTTCTGCAACTGCCGAATTGACTGTGACAACTTCTGTTGTTATAATTTATGAAGCTCAATGCATAGCATCCACCATATGGCCCATATGGCGGACATCTTGTATTAACAGATGCATATATATATATATATATATCTGTTAATACAAGATGTCCGCCATATATATATATTAAAAAAAAAAAAAGGCAAGAAAAAAAAAAAAGAAACAAAGCTATTAGAATAAAAATATATGAAAAAATAATAACACAAAAACGATTTATTATTCAAGTTCACGGAGCAAACATTCGCCACCGAACAATCAATAAATCAGAGACAAGAGATTAGACACGGTTTCACTTTTCCTATCAAAATTCTGGAAAAAGCACGATCAGCATTGACAACGATATGTCGTATTGATGCTTTAATAGTTAGTAAGCACGACCAGCAAATGTTCCCGTTGTTTCTGCGATAGAATGGTTTTTGCTTTCTTGCTTGCCGTATGTAATACAAAATCCTTATGACACTGCGATTTGTTGATAATTTACCATATTAAGAGAAAGAAAAAAAAGGATTAATGACGTGTCATATTTAAATATCCTTGAACTGTAGAAAAAAATGACTGAATGAGATTTTCTCCCATGTGTTACGCACCCAGTGGGTAGGCTTAGGGACAGCTTACGCAAATCCTTATAATATTAATGGAGCAGTCAGCGGCTGAACTCGTTTAGATTATGATATATCTGTTACATTCCCAGTTGTTACAGTCAGCTTAGGGACTAGTTAAACAAACCCCTAAAATATCGGCTGAAAACATTTATATGCTGATATATGCTGTAATAACACTGTAATATATGCCTTAGTGCTATCGGACGTGTGTACTAAATGTCATATAAATGATTTATGTTATTCGTGTGTCATGTGACTGAATTTATAGCAAATAAATGTGAATATTATTATATTTGTGTTCGTTTTTTGTTTTTTTCTTAATCGTTAAAAGCGGTTTGCTTAATTATTCCCTGAGCTGTCTGTGTAACAGGTGGAAAGACGAGTCCATTGTTGCATGTTAGGCTGAGTGCAGTTATTCGTGAGGTGTGTGACAAATGGGATGATTTCAAATGACAAATAAACACGATACCATAAGCTACTTCTGCGAACAAAACTTGATCCTTATTCTGAATGTTTAAGGAATAATCTGCCGACAAAATGTAATACAAGTGCGGTTATTGATAACCCCCTTTTGTATTGACTTTAAAAAGTCTTGAAATTATGTAAGAGAGACGGCATATTTAATCAGGGAACACGACTTAAAGCTTATTCTAAATATATTCGAAATGATCTACCGAACAAAATAAAATAAAAATTCCTATTATTGAAATGACACCGAGATTGCTGATACTCTTTCTATTGCATTAACTCGTCAAGAAAAAAAGAAAAAGAAAAAAAAAAAAGGCAGATAAACGAAGTATCATATTTAATAACTTCTTATTTCGATGACAAAAAACCCAAAAAAAACTTAGCCATTTTTCCAGTAATATAATAATCAGCCATCAGCACGTAATACCAGTTTTTGTTGTGGTAATAAGAAGTTGTGTCACAGCAACTGAAGTTACGAGATAATGCAGACAAAAGAGATGTCATGCTAAAACTCCATCTACTCCTTCGGTGAACAGAAGTGAAAGATAATTCTGAATCATGATAGGTACGAATGAATGACAGAGTATTATAATACAAGGTTGTATCTGTTATGCTAATGACAGCGTGATTAGTTGAAATCTGCTGTCACATTAACAGAAGCGATGGAATAATAGATAAACGAGATCGCGACAGCTCACTTCCACATAATGAAGTGGTCTGCCCTGCAGTGAATAACTCGGTCTGCTGTTAAAGTAATGATAGTACTGTTTGATGATAACTGTTGTTCTCCGAGCTGAAGTTATGAAATAACGTAGATAAATGATATGTCAAATCAGAAACAATCGATAGCGCTGCGACAGAAGAATTTTGGGTTTTAAATCTATTACTATAATTTTTTTTTATTATTATTTTTATTTTTATTTTATTTTTCTTCTTTCACTGTAAAAAAAAAATAAAAAAATAAAAATAAATAAAAATAAAGAAACCCCTAAACGCTAGTGTTTAACATATATTTTCAAGGCTTCTAAGCTAACATACCTAAAGATTTGAAAACTATTTTTGCACATAATCTAATACAATGTCACTTTACCTTCCTTAATTAGATTTCGTTAAGATGAACTAGACTTTCAAAATAAACTTAACACTTTCTTCTTCTTCTTCTTTTTTAAAACACAAATAACACCAACAAAGGACTTAACAATCCATCTTTTATTTTCTTTCTTCCTTCTTTTTTGTTTGTTTTTTGTTTCTTCTTCCTAAGTAATGTTCCATTCGTTTCATCACAAATGCAATAAATATTTCAGAAAATAACAAATCCCAGAATGCCCGTATAAAATCTGTTTTGAAACCAGAGATAAAGGAATTTAGAAATTTCTTCCGGAAAGGAAAAAAGCAATTTGTTACATTGATTCGATACAATCCAGAAGCTTTAAGGCGTTTCAAAGGACAGAAACTGAGAGCAACTAATGGAAAACACAGTCAGGAAAACATAAATAACGAAAGCCAAATTAACTTGCAAAAGAAATTCACAATTAAATTGAACACCCTCGCAGCCTACAAAATGGGAAGCCATAAACAATATTTCCCGTTTAGCAAATTGCATCTTCACGCACCGAAAATTCTGTGGTCTCAGTCATATTATTTCTCGGCAAGGAAATCAATTCTAACCACTTTATTCTTTATTCTTTTTTTTTTTTTTTTTTTTCTTTTATTTTTAATTTTTTATTTTTTTTGGCTTTTGTAATAAACTTCAAAGGACACAGAATTAACGTTTTTCTTTGGACAAGATCAACGCAAACGTACAACTGACTTTTAAAAGCGTTTCATTTGATAAACGTCACTTTACAGCATCCCAGTTGACAAAATGAACTGTATTATCTACTATGTCATTAAAGTGTTAGATACCATGCATTACGATTTTCAGCACGTTATTAAGCATAGAAGCATAAAACTGAAATAGTAATTATTACAGAACGGGAAAAGACAATACTGATAAATTAACTGAGTAGAAATAATCATAAATAAATAAATAAATAAATAAATAAATAAAATAGAACTGGTATGAAACATGCGATTTCCATATGACAACTGTCTTTCTCAATTAATGCTCTCTCTCTCTCTCTCTCTCTCTCTCTCTCTCTCTCTCTCTCTCTCTCTCTCTCTCTCTCTCTCTCTCTCTCTCTCTCTCTCTCTCTCTCTCTCTCTTATTTCAGAGAGAAAAAAAGAAGTGTTTGGATGGACATGTAGATAGATCAAACATTACTAAATATATATATAATATAATTACACTGTTTAACCCCTCTTTTCTATTAGCTACCCCAAAATATATATTTTTAAAATATCTAATTAACTGCACTTTAGACCTTCAGACAGTGAAAACATGCATATCTTTGGCGATGTTAGTTAAACAGCACCTATCACGAAACAATGATAACAAAAGAGTACACTGAACAGGACTAAATCAACCCATTTTGCAGCAGTTCAAAGCATTTGAATTGCGACTTGTTCCGAATATCAACGTAATTTACAAAACAAGATTTTCTTTCGAACGGATATTAAAAATGCTCTTTGACAATAATTAATTGACATTACTGAGGATTCCAAAAGACGACCTCGATTCAATTGGTACTAAAAGAGTATTTGAATTACGTAAACGTCTTCAGCTTTCAAACATTGCGTACAGCACGCCACTGACTAATTGAAGACATACAGTGAAAAAAAAAAAAAAAAAAAAAAAAAAATCGTACAAAAAACACAAGACGACAATTGGTGAAAATAGACAATTCACTGTACAAAAAAAAAAAAAAAAAAAAAAAGAAGAAGAAGAAGAAGACAGATGGTGAGCAAGACAATTACCATAAGAAAAAAGAAAGAAAAAAAAAAAAGAAAAAAAAGAAAAAAGAAGAAAAGAACGAAATTAAAGAACAGTTACGCCCTAAGCTATTTCAGCGCAAATCACAACTATTCTATAATTAAGGGACTTCAGCAAGGTAAATTAACAATAATAATCTATATGAGTTAAAAAAAAAAAAAAAAAAAATTGAAATAATATATAATTAAGCAGTTTCCTTCCTAACTGTGTCTTCTTAATGATTTTTTTATTACGGTATTTATTTATTCTTACTGAAAAATATACTCTTTATTGTATTTTTTATTTTTTTTATGAAATGTTAAATGATTTGAAAATTTATTGTTTTGGGACTGTGGTGCCTAGCCATCGCTTTCAGAAGACGCCGAAGAATATTCTTTGAAGATTTAATGGCAAGACATAAAAGACACGATTCTGCCTCATTTTTTTTTTTTTTTTTTTTTTTCCTTTCTCATTTCAGCCCGGAAAGTCAATGAGCAGTTGTACAATTGCTTTTCATTTCAGATACAATTATCTGCTTATAGTTTCATTTCCTACGATTACAGAGTAAGAAAAAGTATATATAAAAAATAAAAAATAAAATGAAAATCGATCATGTGTATTAGAGTAATATATAATGTACTCGATCATAAAAAATAATGTTGTTTTAGTTCGTTTATCTTGATTTCTAAGGAATATGGTTAACTTTACGTTTCCTAAAAAATAAAAAATAAATAATAATATATATATATATATATAACAAACAGAGTGCTTGCTAAAGTAAAAAAAGAAACAGAAGAAGAAGAAAGAAACAGAATCAATAATGCAGCCAGCAGCAGCAACAACAACAGCAATAATAGTAATAAGCCTAGTTCCTGGATTCACTTTAATAAGCCAAATCAAAATGGCGTATAAGGAATCAAACTGTAAACAAAAATAATATCATCTTCCACTAGTAAGATAATAAAAACAAATTATACCACCATTGTAAGTTTTAAAACGTAAAAGAAAAAATTTTCAACCTAATTATTCTTTCACCGACACTATTTATAAGTACGATTACAAATCAATGAATGGTATATAAGGAATCAAACTGTAAACAAAAATAATATCATCTTCCACTAGTAAGATAATAAAAACGAATTATACTACATAAACATTAGTTTGAACTGTAAGTTTTAAACCGTGTCAGGTCAGAAAAATGTTTCAACCTGCTAATTATTCTGCAGTTTATGGTTGAAGATTATTAAGTCTGCTTAAAATCATGGATATGTGTACATACATTATAATAAATGGAAAAATAAATAAATGGTAATGAAATCAGACAGTCTTACATTTCATCATCGTGATTCAGGTCAAGTTCGCAAGGACAATGTTTATACGTGTGTTTGTGAGTGGTCAGTTCACACAAGTTTTTACTTACTGTCTCAAATTTCACAAACGTCAGCGAGCACAGGACAATGGCTCAGCCCTGTTACGACGAAAGATCTGCTAAACAGAAATAAAACCTGTTTTTGTTCCGTGATTTCCTCAATATACTTTCTGTTGTACGTAGCATCTCCATCTGATAAAAGTGATGAAACTGGAGAAATATACTCGCCAGTTTAAAAGCATGTTTCAGCCTCCGCAATCTCCTGTAATACTGGATTGATGAAAGATGAAGCGTTAATATCCTTTTTTAATTATTTAAAAAAAATAAAAAAAACATGAAATTTTAAACAAAATGAGTTAATCTGTGTATTTACAATATTTGTTTCAATGCGTACGTTTTTTTTTTTTTTTTTTTTTTTTTTTTTTCGTATATATATATTATACTCTTTTGTCAGATAAAAAAAAAAACCGGCTTAAAAAAAAAAAAAAAAAAAAAATTCAATTTATACATTTTTGTCGAGTATTTTTCTGACAAAAAAAAACCTCAAACTAGAATGACGTGTCTGCATAAAACTGTCAAATAAATGGACGAACTTAAACTTTTTTTTCTATTTTTTTTATTTTATAAATTTCTTTTACAAACTAGAATGAGGGAAATACTACAAAACAATTCCTCCTAATAATTATAATTGATGAATAATAAGCTAAAATAATAATAATAATAATAATAATAATAATAATAATAATAATAATTAATTTATTATCTTCTACTAGTTCTAAATCCTCTGATCAATAAAAAATCTAAATATGGTTTCTAAGAGAAAACCGATCATAACGTTATATTCGTAATTACAATTTCGAACAAGTGACATTTAAATTAATTTCAGTGTAAAAGATTAGAATCCCCCTCACAACAGGAACGAGAATAAATAGCATTAGTGTCAGAAACATTTGCATTAAAGGAGATGGGCGTTTGTGTGTGTGTGTGTGTGT
>CM022673.1:28506135-28511135 GCA_012295275.1 Chrysomallon squamiferum | reverse complement strand
TACACTCATTTCTTTTTCAATAGACACTTATCATTTCTAAGCAACATTCTGCTTGCCAAACTGTATGTATTTCGTCTCACGCAAGGAATGACAAAGAATGAATAGCCAATTCTCCAGGTGTTACGTACGAGCTTACTAAGCAGCACTGTTACGTTCTGACACGATCTCACGATTAAGAACTCATCTGAAATAATTCTACACTTCAAGTAATTTTAATACATTAATATTAAATATCGCGTGTTTTAATATTGTGCTTTAAATTATTGACGCTTCTGTACTTTAGAGTTTAGACTGGAATTTAACTGCAGTTAAGTTTGGTTGACTTTTTCGATTATTAAAAAAGTGTTTGTTCACTGTATGTAAAATTCGAAGTAGACACACACACACATCTGTATTTATGTATCTACGTACCTACCGACATAAAACACTATATATGATCTATTAGCCATACATTTTATTATTCATTTATTCATATTCATATTCATATTATTATTATTATTATTATTATTATTATTATTATTATTATTATTATTATTATTATTATTATTACACAAGTTTACAGCACAAAACAAATTTCTTTTATTTATTAAACATTAAACAAAATATCGACACTTTTGTTAAATAATGATGATGATCTAAATAATAATAATTACATAATAAATAATTAAATTAAATAATAATAATAATAATAATAATAATAATAATAATAATAATAAATAAATAAATAAATAAATAAATAAATAAATAATTAAATAAATAATAATAAATAAATACATTTCGGTAACAATCTGACGTACACCGGCCATGTTAATGAAATGTAATTTACTAAAACGTAATTACAGAAATCGTAATTATGTTACTTCATCGCTATGAATTTGAGAACAAGAAGAAAAAAGAAAACAGTAAATAAATACCACGTACCTTAAATTCCAAAATTTTTGTCTTCTAATAATTTCACCCAGTGCTTTTTTTTTTTCACTAGCATAAATGGAGATAACTCTAAATCTTTCGGCGTTTACAGTTTAATTCCAAAAGTATTAATAACAAACAAAAAAACAACTAAAAATTAGTTAATTAAATCGTTTTTAATCTAAATAAGTCGAGTTCATAGATTTGTGTCTTTGTTTATTTCGATTTGCATAATTATATGTATGATGTATGTAACAAACAAAACAGTCACTCCTTTTTTCGTTTTTTTTCTTTATCTCCTTTAATTTTTTTTTTTTTACTTTTTAAATCGTTTTTATTTATTATTATTATTTATTATTTATTTATTTATTTTGTGTGTGTGTGAGATACGTACATTTATAAATTACTGGCAGATGTATAATGGCTTCAAGCAAATACATTATATTTAATTAATATTATTATTATTATTATTATTATTATTATTATTATTATTATTATTATTATTATTATGATATTATTATTATTATTTATGATAATGTAAAACAACATTATTCTGTCAATTTACTTATATCAAAAGTTATATTTTTACTACCACTATTACTACTACTACTACTACTACTACTACTACTACTACTACTACTACTAATGCTACTACTTCTATTAATGTTAATAATAATAATAAATAACAAAACTTTTTTTTTTATCCTAATGGCATTTTGATGAATACATTACAAATTTAAAGAAGTAAATAATTATAATCATAAAAATACCAAATCATAAATAATATTTATTTTTTCTGACCATACGTTTAATATCAAACAATATATAATTTTAATTTTATATTCAATCAATTTGTTTCATGCGGGCAAATATTTATAATATTTTTATTATTATTATTTATTACATAATACTGATGTCAAAACGTATCCTATAACTGATATCAAAAGTTTATTGTTATCAAATATATATTTAATAAATTCGAAATTTTGAATGCATCTATTAGCGTTTTATCTATATGTATATATTAAATAAAAAATTCTTATATAATAAAAGCAAAACGAAAAACAAATAATACAAGAAACAAATTTATGACAAGAATGAGAAAAACGTAATTAAACAAAATAACGCAATTTTAATTACATTAACACAACACAGTTTTTTAAGTTCTAAATTCAGTTTTTCTAAACTCCGTGAATTTTTTTCCGTAAAATGCCAAATCCACCACAAACCATTTGATCTTCATTCCTTCACCTTTAAGCCTTTATACCATGCGAACATTAAGATGGTACCAATCACGATGTTAATTTCAGATCAGTACTAAAAATATACAAACAAATATTCCTTCTGTCCAATATACATAAAAATCAGATTAAACTGGTATGTTACATTAAATTATACAAAGATAAATAAACAAATAAAACGAAAAAAAAAAGAGTGAAAATAACAAACATTCCGAGTGAAAAATACAAACTAAATAAATAAAAGTAATTAAGAAGAGGAAGAAGATAAAAAGAATACTAAAATAGTTTTAAAATACAGAATCTGTATAAAGTATTTCAGGAGACTATATAGAGAATGTTACAACCAATGAGAAAATATTTTATTTTATTACTTTTTTATATATTTTTATATAAATTTCAGATGCGTACTTTTTAACCACAAGAACAAAGTATAATAAAACATAAATATTTTAAAGCATTTTAAACAATACTTATTACCTATAATTATAAATAATAATGTCATAGCTGGTTTTAATGATTAAAATAATTAAACTCGAAGGAGTTAACCCCCTTATCACAAAACTTCGCAACGTTATTATTTAACGATAAAGAAAAGTGAAACGAATTATGATTTATGCTAATCCAGATTCGACAAAGTATGGTAGCTACGAATCAGAGGCTATATGTGTAAAACTTTTATTTGAATCAGTCCACAAGCGCTTCAGTTCCAGCTCACCAGGAAAACGTGACGTTTTGCCAAATTCTTTTGGCTTAAACGTAGATCGATTTTTTTTTCAGAATGCATTACCGCGTCTACACCAGTCTGTTCTTCGTTAGCATTCTTTGTATCACAGTTATTCATTAATACTTGAAAGAAACATGTTTTATCGCGGATAAAATTTCCATAGGATTTTTATTTTCCCATCCATGTCCAGAATTTGAAGCTAAACATTTTGCTACCGCAATGCAGCTCCAAAAATGTCGGATTCCTCCACAACTGGCTATCTGAGTTTCACTGTTTCGATGTATTTCATCATTCCATCAAACGGGCCGGAACTCCACAATACTGTGTTCCATAAAGTTACCAAAGAGCGTTCATCTCTCCCTCGCTGTATCACATTACCAGCAGTAGCTCATCGAATTTCATGAAGGAATGCCTTTACCATCCATTTTCTAAATAAATCGTTGTCTTACATACTTAAATATCACAGCATAGCGTAGCTAATTAATGCTTCACATTCCAGTTTGTGTTTCGTCGGGAATTACGACTTTTAGTGTATGCATCGCATTAGAAAACGTGAACTCCCAGCCACCTTGCTCTTTATCCGAACGCTTTTTTGTTTAAAGTGGATAGATATCTATCGATCTTTCAAAATGTAATATAACCATATTAAATTTAGTAGTAATATTAATGGAACGTGTTATGTTTAAGGGTACATTCAAACACAAATAATTCTGAACAGAAGAAGAATATCAAATTTAAAAAAAAAGAAGACGGCTCAAATATAAATGAAGCATATATTAACATCATTCGTTATAATAAACCTTAATTTAGTATTTGGTATTTAGCTTAAAAAAAATACCTCTTCATAACAACAGTGAAAACGAATGCGACAAAAAATAATCTTATAAGCCAGCTTCATTTTTTCACAAAAATGTTACAAATAATTCCATGCCAGCACTTATTTCATACAGACGTATCTTTTTAAATACTGTTAAAAAAATAACCGATCTACAAAACGAGTTTATGAGCCAGCTTTAGTCATAAGAAAAATGTTACAAATAATTCATTGCTAGCATTTATTCCACACAGATATATATCTTTATAAACAGTATATAAAGAAATAGCTGTTTAAGAACGCTAGCTAAGAGTATTATCATTTAATCTTCTTTGTTGAAGTGGAATCGTCTTGCAAACGAACAAGCTGAGCTGGATAGTAGCCATGTTTCTTAGAGGAAAATTTGTTAGTTCTTGTCCAGCCGTAAGAAAAACCGTATTCGTCTGCACAGAGCTTTTGCTGTATCACTTGATCTGGAAAATTAAATTTTAATTTCGGCGTTCAATATATAATTAATTTTTCATAAATATTTAAAAAAAAAAAAAAAATATATAATAATAAAAAATAATAATAATAATAATAAAAGATAAAAAAAAAAAAATAAAAAAATAAAATAACATGATTTATCATAATTTTGGCATTATAGAAACTGACAGTGTCGGACATGTTAATGTTTACGATTTCAGATTTTAGTATAATTCAACATCATGATCAGGATCATGATCAGGGGCGGGTCTATTATGAAACTAATGTAGCTTAAGCTTCAGAGCCCCTAAACCTATGATGGAACATTCCAACAGAAGAAAACTGATTACCCAGAACACGTTGCAGCTTGCGAATACTATTTATTAATCATTGTCTTTAAAATTAACTTATTAATTTACTTTTTTTTTTCTCCTTTCCTTAATTCAGATGTCTGGCATTACTTACAAATTTACAATTAGTTTGAGAATCTTCTGTTTCGCAAACACAAACCTAACAAACACCCGCATACGCGCAAACACATATAACACTAAAACAAACAAAAAGAACGGTCGAAAACACATAGAACTGCGATAACATAATAATAAGAACAGGAGAGAACGGGTCAATGAAGATTCTACCTTTTTGCTGAAGTGTACCCGTGACCGCGTGAATGAATTATAATCTAAATAAATTATTTATACTTACAAGATATTATTTTATTTTATGATTTATTAACCTATAACAATCTGAAAACAAAATATGACAATAAAATAATTCTGTACCAAACATTGCATTTAACCTATTTAACCTCTTTACCGCTGGAGTCATGACGTCATCGCGTACAGCG
>CM022673.1:28448635-28501135 GCA_012295275.1 Chrysomallon squamiferum | reverse complement strand
ATGGATCCTAAGAAAGTGAACGAAAGGACAGTTCAGCTAAGAAGCCGATGATGTCCATTGAATTAAAGCGAACAACACAAAATCTGGCCATCATCCCGCGTGCCACGAGCGTAGTACTTCTACAATATGTATCATATCGAAGCTGAAGGAGTCAATAAAGGCTGTAACTCCAGCCAAAAGCGTTAAAATAATTTGTCTGATCTCCAAGATAGATACACTTTACAAAACCAGTTTATTTCTTTACGTTGTCTTTTATTTTGTTTTCATACAATATTGGTCATTTATAGATACACTTTTCTTATTTAAAAAAAGTTACAAAAAAAATAAAATAAATAAATAAATAAATAAAAACAATGTTGTGGTTTTTTGAGGCCTGGAACAGATTAATAATATTTCAATTAATTTCAGTTTGGAAAATTGATTTGATATACGAGCTCGGTCACGAAACGAATTAAACTCGTAAGTCAAGATTCCACCGTATATGTCTTTGCTTGTCTTTGCTACAAATTACCTCGTATTTCTTATATAGTTAATTAATTAATTAATAAATAATAATAATAATAATAATAATAATAATAATAATAATAATAATAATATTATTATTATTATTATTATTATTATTATTATTATTATTATTATTATTATTATTATTATTATTATTATTATTATTATTTTAATTGAGGTCTCAAAAAGAGGGAAATCTCCAGTTATGTCTTCACGATTATATTAATTACTGATACATAATCCTTTTTATCAGCACAGATTTATCACTAATAGTAAATATACAACTAGTAGGTATACAAAATGTATTTAAGATACCAAGGTCACTATTTAGTGCTATAAATAATTCACGATTACAGAACAGTGATCCGTAATGTTTTGTCCTTGAAAAGTAAAAAAAAGTCAAGTTCTTTCGTTTATCGCTAACCTACATTTTTTTTTTGTCAGTCGTCCTTGTGCTATTTCGATTAAGTTTAGAAAGATCATTGTTCATGACAGTTCACCTCTAGATGACTTTAACATATATAATCATAACATTAACTATGTATTTTTGTTATGTGTGTTAGATTGATAACTGCATTATTGTTCAACCTTCACAAATCTTATTATGTGATATGTGATATGTGTATGAAAGTTTGTGTTTGACACTGTGAGTGTGTGCGTGCGTGTGTATGTGTGTGTCTGTGTGTGTTCACATATATAATCATATAAACAATATCTTTTTATGTGTGTTAGAATGATAACTGCATTATTGTTCAACCTTCACAAATCTTGCTGATTATATGATATATGTATGAAAATTTGTGTTTGACACTGTCTGTGTGTGTTCACGTTTGTACACTGACGTATTTCCATACAGGTTAATTCTTATTATTGATACACATTCTCAAAGAGACAAATTCTGTAATTTGTGTTTATTTTCTTTCTATCATGTTATTTATAACAACAATACATCAACAACAACACTAATAACGATAACATTAATAATAATAATAATAATAATAATAATAATAATAATAATAATAATAATAATAATAATAATAATAATAATAATAATAATAATAACAACAACAGTATACCTGTTTCCATTTGTTAACGTTCATTTCGTGTTCTCGTCTTTGGTTGTGTAATGAGATAAACTGCGATACTAAAGTGGTAAAAACTCGTTGACTGTTTGAAGGCATTACGCTGTTTCGGATGTCACTGAAATAAACAAATAAATAAATAAAAAATTAAAAAGTCTATATTCTAACACGCACAGAAAGAGAGAGGGAGAGGGAGAGAGAGAGAGAGAGAGAGAGAGAGAGAGAGAGAGAGAGAGAGAGAGAGAGAGAGAGAGAGAGAGAGAGAGAGAGAGAGAGAGAGAGAGAGAGAGAGAGAGAGAGAGAGAGAGAGAGAGAGAGAGAGAGAGAGAGAGAGAGAGAGAGAGGGGGAGTGGGAGAGAGAGAGAAAGGGAGAGGGAGAGAGAGAGAGAGAGAGAGAGAGAGAGAGAGAGAGAGAGAGAGAGAGAGAGAGAGAGAGAGAGAGAGAGAGAGAGAGAGAGATTTCGGTCCGCGATTATTCTACCATGAGTTAAATACGCTATACTTATTAACTTAATGACGCTCATTGTAATTATTATTTTAAAATATTTATTTATTTATTTATTTTCTTACATCATGGCTGTTCTGAGTTTCGCACAGGGTCCGTCATCGTTCATCAAGACGTTGTACAACCGCTGATGCTGATTCGCTTGTGCCTTGGCTTCGCGAACAGGCTGACTGAGCGCCTCCACGACTGGCGGTTCATAGGGAACATCTGAAAAACAACACAACTCCCACTTCACTTATTTAGCAATATAATCGATAGATCGATCAGCCAATCGGTCTATCGATAGCCAATCAGTCAGTCAGTAAGTCATCACTGTTAATACTGATATCATCATCGTTATCATCATCATCATCTTTATCAACATCATCATCATCTTTATCGTGATCATCATCCACATCAATATCATACAAGCCATTTCACTTCATTTATTTATTTTATTTTATTTTATTTTAATTTGTTTTATCATTTTCTACCGTTTGAAAGGAAAATTCACGGATACTAACTTCCATGATTATGATTAGTTGCAAAAATGTTCTGCAGAACTACTATTATTACATTAATAAATATAACATAAACAGATCAGTAACTGTTTTGTATTGTCTATTTTTCATTTAGAAAGACAATAGAGACACAGTTAGAATGAACAAATTTCTGAACGCTGGTAGAACGTACCTGCGGCTAAAGATATATGAAGAGCGCAGGTGCAAAAGAACTTAGATCCATTTTTGCCAACACTGTGTCTAATGCGCTGACTAACAGTAATTAACAAATTGCTTCATGATGACCAAACTAATCGGTTGTAAAATCACTGACATCCAATAGTTAAGGACCATTGATTTCTTTTAATTATTAATGGTGCAAAAGGTTTCAGTTTATTATTATGTCTTTATTATTATCATCATCATCATCATCATTATTTCGTTTCCGTTAAAATTTATAAATCGTTTTGTAAATAAGCTCATGATACATATCTGCTTATATACAAGTTATATAATACTAGCAATCAGTCATTGAACAGAGTATAAAAGAAACCCAGTAAAATAATTATAAATAAATGAAGACATAAAGAATGCAAAAAGGAAAGAAACAATACAAGAATAAAAGCAGTAAGAAGCTCTAGGATTTATGGCTGATATTTTCTGTTCTATCACGATGTCATTTCGTAAAGAGAAATGTAAAGGAAACCAGGAGAAGAAACTAAGTAACTAAATAAAAAAAATCATCGTACTTTCAGTCTATCAGAACTTTTCTTTTTTTACTTTTAATGTACGAGCTGAAGTCATAGTTAAAGATAACAATTATGTCAACCTCAGTAACCTCTTCATCTGTGCGTTATATTTTTAATAATCATATTTTATTATGGATAATAGAGTGATGGATATATACGATACTCGAATAATGCAAAATTCTTAAAAAAATTAAATAATAATAATAATAATAATAATAATAATAATAATAATAATAATAATAATAATAACAATAATAATAATTAGATCTAATTACTTACCATCATTTTTACACCGTTTAATATAATCATCAGCCCATTGCTGTAAACTTTTGATATACGAAACTTCAATTTTGCCTCGCTCCCACATCATATCCAAAATGAACTGTTGAAACCTGGAAATAGTTAGCATAATAATTCGAAACCAGTTTTAATATGCACATATATGTAGTCCTAACATAAGGAATTATTGCTGTTTTTAAATATGTGATTACAGAAAGCGGAAATGTTGTAATTTTAATAGATAAGGCAATCAGTAATATTATTATCATTGTTATTATTGTTGTCGTAGTAATAGTATACTACTACTACTACTACTACTACTACTACTACTACTACTACTACTACTACTAATAATAATAATAATAATAATAATAATAATAATAATGTTATTATTATTATCGTTGTTGTTGTTGTTGTTGTTGTAGCAACAGTAAAACGACAAGCTATCAGTGTGGACATTCAGTTTGTATAACACAGCAGGTCTGTGAATGCCACATTATCTTTAAATATTTAACTCAAAGTGCATGTAATCGTTTTACAGAAAATATTAAATACTGCAGTAAGTGTTCCTGTTTAATTTCCTATTATGAAGAACAACATAAACTTTTTATCTTTCTATAATGTATCAGTTTATCAGCTTATCTGTATACTAGGGTTTGCACATAACTCTCTATTCATTTATTTATTTTGTAACTATTAATGCGAAACAGTTGCATACCTTTCTGCTTTTTCGTGATGTTTTATTATTTCCAGCACCAACAGCCAGGGCTGGCTAAGTGACGATGACGCCATTCTCCATCTAAGTAAAAAAGGAAGACAATAATATTACGTCACCCACTTGCATACGTCACGGTTTCATGTGTATGTCTTGTAGAATTTGAGAAAGATATTTGAGAAAGTGACATCAACGCAAATTGTTCGGGCTAATGAATATTTATTTTAGAATATTTCATATGTATATAAATTCGTCTTGGTAGAAAACTAAACATAAATAAATAAATAAAAATTGAAGAAAAGTAATAATAATAATTGAAATAGAAACAGAAATAAATAAATATCATTGCTATAAAATTGCATTAAAAAAATTTAAAAAAAAAAATAATTAATCTTAATGACTGTTCAAAATGCATGAACACAAATTATATCTTTAAAAATACAGCAGCAATAAAACCGCATAAAAGATTGTTATATTTAGATTTAATTATAATTTAGCAGAATTTCATTTTTTGAATCATAAATGACGGTTTAGGTTTCCCTTCCAGTTTAATAATTTGGACTCCATTGCTAATTTCCAGAGCATGACCGAAGTCTGATTTGTTGTTGTTGTAGTTGTTAATCCGACGTTTTCTATGACTTTTTGATTCTCCCCAGTATGGCTTGTGAGAGTTATGCCCCTTGTGATAACACGGAAACGGATACCTTTTTCGAGACAGCTGTTTTACCAAATTACATGTGAACTTTGACATGTTAGCTTATCCATTGCCTAGTCATTTCACTGCCTATTGATAGTAGTCAGGTGCCGCACATCATGTGAATTTATTTATACATACATAGTAGAATAGTCCGAATACCAGCAAAGTATAATGTCTATGCTAATAAGAAACTGGGTGAGTTTGAAACGAGTTAATAAACAAATGTTTCATTTACTGTCAACTATCTTGTCAATGGCGTTATGTCGTCTTCGACAGAGTTCGTTTATAACTGTTTCACGAATATTATATTGGATATGCCACTGATGCACAGATATGTTATAATAATAATAATAATAATAATAAAAGAGAAAGAAGGTTCACCAGCGTCAATAAACTGTAATATTTTGTAAAAAATAGTTCATTTTACAAATAAGATAATGACACCTTGTAATTATTATTATTATTAATATTATTATTAATATTTTATTTGTCTATATATTTATTTATTAGTAAATGACCTTAATTATTGTCACACACAAATGTCTGTCTCCAAAATCTAAAATGATAATAATAATAATAATAATAATAATAATAATAATAATAATAATACTAATAATAATAATAATAATAAAGATTAAACAGAATTAATAAATATAATAAAATTAAATTAAATAATTAAATAAAAATGAAGAAAAAGATAGAGACATAGGAACAAAAAATAAATAAGTAAATAAATAAAAAATAAAATTATAATAAATAATTATATGGTACAGTATGTACAAGTCTAAAGAATTTTCATTCTTATTATAAATGAATGCAGAACATTATTTTGTATTGTTATTTATTTATTGATTTATTGATTTATTTATTTATTTATTTATCTTCTTTTCAGTTATTTTATTTTATTTTATTTTATTTTTACTTGGTGTATTGTGTCAACCTCTTTAAATATTTGAAATATAATCTGGTTATGATTCTTTCAGATTGGGTTTTTTCTACTTGGAGCAATTAACAATTTGCCATATGTAATTGTTAACTCAGCTGCAGATACAATCTCTGAACGGTAATATGATTTAAAACTTACACCAAACCTGCTCAGTAATATGTTTATTTAATGAATTCAGTAGCAATACATTCAGGATATTGCACTGGCTTTGATATCATAAACATTTGTTACTTTTGTGTATCAGTCAGGAATTAATGTTATATATATATATATAAAAACGTTGTTTAATACTTGATAAATTTTGCTATGTGATGTTTAGCTTTTTGATTAATCCTAATTTTTCATCAACCCACAGCACTATAAAATTCGTATCTATATTTAATATACATTTTTATATATTAAAATACTACTACTACTATTACAATTACTACATAAAATAATAATAATAATAATAATAATAATAATAATAATAATAAAAATAAATTAACTACCCAAAAGAAAAGCAGTTTATACCAAATTAACAAAATATACACCCAGATTTATTTAATGTTTTTTTTTTTTTTACAGTTTTCATCAAAAGAATAATGTTGGACTTGTGTTTGGAGCAAATGTAGCACTGGCTGCAGTTGTTAAGTGTGAGTAAATATTATAAAATAATTTCTGATTTTAAAATTTCTCACATTCCAGCTGGTGCTCCAGTGGTAATGGTTAGTGCATTCCAGTTTGAGAGAAAATTAATATAAAACATTAAAAGTTTAACTGCAATTAGTTTACTAGAATAGTCACTAGTATTTTTGGTAATTAGTTTTCTCACTGACTGGTCAGTTGGCAATGTGTATAATTATTCATTTCTCAAAGCACTGAACACAAACAAATATACACTGTTAATATTTAAAACTTTTTTCATCTTTTTTCAGCACTCAACACATTTTTCCTGTTAAAAGTGTCCTTTTCTCTCAGATATTTGGTAAATGGATGTTTGATGCTATTAGGTATGTATATAAAATATAATAATGCTCATGTTTCAAAATATATATTGCTGGGGAATAGAAATTTAGCCCCCAGCCCATGTAGCATTCGAAACAGTTGCTCACATTTAGGAAATTTTTGGGTAATCTGATATCATAATCTAGTACTTTGGTATGATTAGTTTAGTAATCCAGTATCATAATCGGGTACTGCACTATGATTAAGTAATCTAGGAACCCAGTATGATTAAGAATTTAGTAATTCAATATAGTTAATTTAATAATCCCCTGTCATAATTTGTCAGTCCGGTATATGTCCAGTGAACACATTTTTTATTTTAGAATTTTTTTTTTTTTCAGGTTTGTTTGGTGTCGCGTATGCATTCAGTTTTTGGTTTGCTCTTCTCTGCATAGTAAGTAGAATGTAAATATACATCTGATACTTACATTCAAAAATTTATTTGGTTTATTTTAAAATTATTGTTTTGTCTGTGTTTGATAACACGAATGAATATGTCTATAAAAAAGCACAACACAATCATATATTTTGATATAATAATGTTTTAATGGTTATACTTTGTTATTAGTTAAGATTGTTAGCCAATTTCTAATAAAAAAACATGTATGAAATACGCAAACCAAATTTTAGGCTTTTTGTTACTATTATAAAATTAAAGATAATTCTGTCTATATATATATATATATATATATACATATAGGTAAATGCTTCTTAAATAATTTCAGTTGTTATTATTCAACATTGCTTCAGAAATGTGGATGTATTTTGGATTAAGAATAATTAATTTTTAATGGTAGTGTTTTATGCATAGTTATTTAAGACTGGCTATACATTTTCAGTTCATAAAATATCTTTGCTTTTAATGTTGTTGATTCACTTCTCTTGAATAAATATTGTCATTTCAGATAAAAATAAAAATTGATTTTAACAGTTTATCTAATTATTATTTTATGTTAATTGTTCTTTAAAGTGACAGTTTTATTATTTATTACATATAAATTTACATTTTGTTGGAGTTTATCTTCACATATTTGTTAATACTCTGACATTTTAAAATTGATTTTAAATAAAATAATTTTATTGCCCATGTTTTTAATCCATAAATGATATCATTAATGTTTATAAATTACTAATTTTATATTTTCATAAAAAACTAATTATGATCTTCAATTTGAAATAAATTAGAATACACTTAAAAATGTAATAATTCTGTTAAAAAAAGAAAGTTGTAATAATGATAATAAAAGTAAAAATTACAGTAATCATTAATTATCTTTGTGTATAATTTATAGACCTCTTATGTTTTGATCATTAACTAAAGTACTTTATATCTTATTAATAAAAGTGTACCACTTAAAGACAATAATCTATTATTATTATTATTATTATTATTATTATTCATTTTTATTTTTTTTTTTTTTTTTTTTAGGTTGTTAGTGGTTCCAGTGCAGCGTTTGGAGAAAAGTAGGTGTAAATTTTATTTTTTATTTTATTTTTTTTTCCCAATAATTTTAAATGTCATTTTATGTATCTTAAACTATCTTAAAGATTTGCTCCAAACAGAAATCCAGCATTTTTTCTTTTCATTAAACAAATTTCACGAAGTTAAGGTAAATGTAAATAATTTTGGCTACATTATACACAGCATACCAGATCCTCCAAATAAATATTTATTGGGTATCCTTTTGATTTTTTCATCCACCATTTTCTATTTCATAATTAGAAGTAAAGACCTTTCTATATGCACCATGTCATAGACAGGATAGCACATCCCAAAGCTTTTGATAAATCAATTATACAATACTGGCTGAAGCAGAAAATATCCCTGTAGGAGAGTTAAGAGAAGAATTGAGCCTCTGAACATCTGCATCTCAGTTTCTTCAAAATATAGGTGCAAATGAAAAACAGTTGTTATTTTGTAAAAAAAAAAAAAAAAATTAATAATTCCTCACATTCATATTTAATGGTATACAGTTTATATTATGTACTTAATTTCTTCAGTGTCTTCTACCTTTGGGTAATACGTAAGTTGGTTAATTAGTAGTTTTTAAAACCTTTGATGTGGGTATTTGTTATTGGTGAGTGCACAGATTTAAGTGAGGCGTTAGGTGGGGAATCTGTCATTTATTTATTTGTTTATTTATTTATTTTATTTTATTTTATTTTATTTTATTTTATTTATTTATTTATTTATTTGTTTATTTATTTATTTATTTATTTTATTTGTTTGTTTGTTTGTTTGTTTGTTTAGTTTATTTATATATTTGTTTATTTTTTATTATTTATTTATTTATTTATTTTTAAACTTTTTTATTTGTTTATTTGTTTGCTTGTTTGTTGTTTATTTTATTTTATTTTATTTTATTTTTTTTTATTTTATAATAATAAAAATAAAAGAAATCTTGATGTATGATATACAAATGATAATAAACTGTACATGTTGTGTTCTTTCAGTGTCACTCTGGGTTTCTTGTCTCGTTTTCCCAGTAAACTGGTCAATGCATGGTCCAGTGGCACTGGTATGGCTGGGTTGCTAGGGGCAACCATCTATGTCATTTTTGGTAAGTATTAATTGTTTGGAGATGGACTGGTAGGAAGTTTATTTTGTAAATATTTTTGACATGAATTAATTAATTGTTTTCTTTCTTTTACTTATATTTATTTATTTATCAGCTTATGTTCCTCTTATATAATGTTTACTTCTATTTCTTTGCATTTTATTCCTTTTATTAAATGTAGAAAAGAGGAAGATATACTATCTTTGAATCTCACTTTTAAGACTTTGAATAGAAATGCAATAACAAAGGTGAAGTTGAAATAACCTATAAATAGTCTAAAAACATTATCTTCATTGAAGCCAAACTAGGAAAGGCTAAAATTAAGTGTATCTGTTATGATGTAAGTAAATGTTCCAGCAAAATTCTTTTTCTTTCCAATTTGTTATAGAGTTTTGAGCAACCTGTTATTAGTTGTACAGAAGTATCATATTATAATAAAATAATACTGTGATATATCACCTGAAAGTCACCACTTTGTTCTGTCACACTTGGAGTTATTAATTCAT
Source organism: Chrysomallon squamiferum (assembly GCA_012295275.1). Taxonomy (NCBI): domain Eukaryota; kingdom Metazoa; phylum Mollusca; class Gastropoda; order Neomphalida; family Peltospiridae; genus Chrysomallon; species Chrysomallon squamiferum. Next base: position 28,491,128 of record CM022673.1, on the reverse strand, counting down.
TTTGCTTCAAATAAAATGACAAGATGAAGTTCTTAAACATTAAAGTTACAGTTCACTATTCTTTAATCATTTGAACCATGATATATAAAATATACTCAGAGCAAAAATGTGTTGAGTATTATACTTAAAATGTTTATAGTAAGCTTTCTGTGTTGTTTTTTTTCAGGCTTGCACAGCTATGAAAGGAGACGACAAACAAGATCAGCTGAAACATCTTACAAAGTGTGTTTACTTATTTTATGAATTAATTTTATATTGTATTAGATTGTGAGGAACGACACATATTTTTGATATTACTACTTGTTTTGTTACATTTAAAGTGCAAAATTGAAAAATAATAATAATAATAATAATAATACTCAGTTTGAAGTTAAGAAATAAAACAAAGTGAGATAAAATAAAATGAGAAACAGAATAAAAGAAAGTGGGTAAAGGAGAGGAGGGAGATAGAGATTTGGAAGGATTAGACAAAGAATATAACAATACTAAAACTAACACTTTAAGATTGTGGGATTATGTACTCATGTTTGTGTATCTAAATGTGTGTGTGTGTGTGTGTGTGTGTGTGTGTGTGTGAGAGAGAGAGAGAGATTTGAGATTTAATGTAATGTTTTTTCATTTCATTTGACAAACATTTTAATAAAATTTCAGATATGCTTTTCTGCTGACAACTCCTGTTGTTCTCTTGTACTGGGTTGCCTATTTCCTCATCATTCGGGTGCCTGAATCCACACAGCTGATGATCAATGAGCCACCAGACGAAAACAAGCCACTTCTCAAAAGTGATTCAGGTAAACAGTCAGAGTTTTATACAGTCAGAACATCTTGTCATCTGAATGTTTTAATGTGCTTTGATCTTCTGTGTTTAAGTTATTATATAATACATGCTGTTTTATTTTATTATCACTTTTTTGCTAGACATCTGTTTGGGTTTGTGAATCTTTGTTAACACTCTTTTGTATTGTTGTTTAAAATTGAATCTCTGGTATGTTTTTAATTGCAGGTCGTTACGAAATTGATGAACTTGAAAACTCTGTTCAGAGTCCCGAACAAGAAGAAGGTGAATTAAAGAGAATCTGGAGATGTCTGAAACTTGTGTCTTGGCTGGCATTTAATGTTAGTAGACTTTGTTTTATTTTGTGGTTTTTTCAATGTATTTAGACTCTCATGCTGTTTTAATGACTGCTATATTGGTCATGACTTTCTCTACCCCGGTATTTGTAGTTCAAATTTTTTTAAGTCTGATAGTGATGAGAAATATAGAGAAAAGGTTAATTATTGTAAAATAATGAGATAGAGAAAATTAATTTATTTGACATCCAGTAGTAAACAGCTTTTGGGTAGCTGAAAATTGTAACAAGATCATTATTTTTAGAATGCACTCTTTGTAGCCATTGTATTTGATATTGTCATCTTTCCAGTTTTAACAATATCCAGCCACGTGTTATCAATAATTTTCTTTCTCTGTCATTTCTGTCTTTTATTTACTTTCTTCCTTTTCTTCCTTTTTTTTGGTTGAACATAAAATTACTGTCAAATTTATATTCTTTTTTTTTTTTTTTTACAGGTCACTTCTTACAATTATAATTTCCATCACTGAACGTATATATTCTTTTCAATCAGCAGATTAAATCTAACACCATAATTAAATTATCAATGACTATAATAGTCAGGTAGGAACACATCAGTATGCAGAAATTGTTAACCATATTTACATACATTCTTTTCTTTCCTTCAAAATCTGCCATATTTTAATTATTTTCAAAACAGATGAGTTGATATTTTTTCAGCTGTGTGCTGTGTATACGTTTGAGTATGTTGCCCGAGGATGTGCTGCCAAAGTAAGACCTGAATCTGAATACAACATTGGCTGTCCTGAACTGTATGCAGCACTGCAGTTGTGTTATCAGGTACCATTTGTAAATACCCACAGAATAGTTTGTATCTGTTGTGAAATGTATACAGGTTTGTTAACATTTGTAAATATCCACAGAATAGTTTGTATATATCTATGTTATCATGTTCAGTTTATAAATATACACATACAGAATCTGATATGATCTGTATAAATTTCTAGTATTAGTACAGTCCTGAATGAAATGTCTGATGCCACATAAATAAGAATTTAAGGTGAGTGTAATTTTGAAATTATATTTCTGTTTTTTTCAGGCTGGTGTGTTTGTGTCCAGGTCTTCAGTTCAGCTTTTCATCATCAAAAGAGTAGATATTCTCTCTCTGTTACAATTTATCAACATGATCATATGGATATTTGACGTACATGTAAGTACTTCCTGAACCCATTCAAACCTGCAAAGTACTATATGTTTATGTTTGTCGATGCTAAACCCATTGAAATAAAATAAAAAACTAATTTGATCAAACTCTGGTTATTTCTTTTAATAACTACATGTGCATTTCTGTGCTTTCAATGTCCTTATATTTTAATTTGTTTACTCGATTCTTAAAATAAAGAGAAAAAACTTCAAAACAAATGAATTGAATTTTTCTGTTATAATCTTAATTACATTTTTTATATTTATTCAATTTTTTTTGTGAACTTTTTCCTCTAATTTTTTGTTTTGTTTTTTCAGTACAAATTTCTGCCTGTGTCTGTTTTACCTGCCTTCATGATTTATGTTGGTTTGCTTGGTGGGGCTTCCTATGTTAACATTTTCTATCTGTTACTGCACGGCAGCAAGTTTCCAAATGAAGACAGAGAATTGTGTATCAATATTGTTGGTCTTTCCATAACCCTAGGTGAGTCAATTTTATTTTATTTATACCTTGTGCAATATTATCCAGGTAAAAAATGTAATCTTGTAAGAACAGGTTAATTGTAGTAGTTTCAGAATATGGATTACCTGAAAAATATAAAGAATTTTAATATTTTGTTAGTAAACAGTTAACTATTCATTTTGCACTTGTTTTTGGATTGTATTTTTTTTTGCAATTATTTAAATGTTGGAGTTAATAATATGTGTAATTTGTGACTGGCTAAGTTTCTCAGAGAATTATAATCTATAGCAATCAAAACATTAGATCTCATTCTTGTGAAAATCAATTTAATTTTTTTAATCCTTTTTTTCATGGTTGTGAGTGCATGCTCTCTTTGTGTGCTTGAGTACGTTTAAAGGAGAATAAACAAAATATTTGATTTTATCTTTGTAACCATGGTTACACTCTGCTTTGCTTTGTAAATGTGATTTGATTTCTAGTTTTTTGGCAAGATATTTGTTTTCAAAAAATATTTTTGATTAGTTACATAATACTATTTAACATAAAATGATTTTCTCTTAACTGATCTCATAATTTTTGTCAGTTTTGTTTTCTAATTAGATTACTTTTTAATAGTTTTATTTTTCTCATAATTATTATACTCCTAAGGTTTTTATCTTTTGAATTTCAGGAATAATTGTTGGAACTTGTTTGGAAACCCTTTTGTTTAATACAGTGCTAGCTCATGACTGAAGACAGATGACAGTTTTATTAATCAAATCAGTGATGCAATTCATGTTACAAGTCATGTTCTGTATCCTACATGAATCAACCATTTGAATTAGGGTATGCATGACAAACATTTTTTATTTTTTTGTTTTTTTCATTATTTTCTAATCAAGTGAATATTTGGTTTTTGCCATTAATCATGTTTAGTATACAACATGAAGCAGTTTACGAATGATTATGTGCCAAAAGAGATTTTATTTATTATTTATTTATTATTTATTATTAAATATTATTATTATTTTGTTTCTTTACTTGTCATGTGAAAATCTTAAGAATGAAGTTAAAAGAAAAAAAAAAAAAAAAAAAAATTTAAAACAAAGGACTGGTTCAGTGGTTGAAATCTGTTCACATACAGTTATTTTTATAGTTGTTTGTAAATTATTTTTGTACTTACATTAATATATATATTTTTTTTTTCTCTGAATACATACTCATGTTGACAGTGTCTGTTGTTAAATCACATGTAAAACTGTTTAAGGATTAATGACTAATTTATATATCACTTCAAGCCTTGATTTAAAGAAAAGAGAGATAATGATATAGTGTAATACTCATGTGTTACAGTGATGTGAATACAAGATTACAATTTATACCAGTTGAGATTTGTTTATTGCATATGTTTATTGATTACCTTTTTTTCTTTTTTTTATCTATAGATGTAAATAAATAAAAATAAAGAAGAAAAAAGTATTAATAAATTAATTCTGTTTAATTTCATATTTTGACAAAAGCATTATTTTTTATTTTTTTCGTTCGATGTAGACAAAAATTAAAAATGAAAAGTAAAAAGGTGAAAACACAAACTAAGGTTAATCTGTGAATTTAATTTAAATGCAGATTATAGAATAAGTGCCAAACATCTTTTTCAAATAATATCCAACTACTTTGGTCTCGATTAAAATAACTGATGTAATATTTTCTAGGACCATATACCTCACTACACAACTTATTTTTATTATTATTATTTTATTTATTTATTTATTTTTTTTTTTTTCTTGTTTTACTTCTACCAGTATATATTTTCTTGGTTAATAGTAATTTACATATTCCATTATAACTGACCACAACATGTTTAACTATATTAAAGTATTTTTTAGTCCTACATCCAATTGGATAGACCTATATTTTTCTTTGATGCTGCTCCTTTTCCATTTATTATTATTATTATTATTATTACTACTACTACTATACATTTGTGAAAACTCAAGTCATTCCAGATACTAATTTTGTTTACTTAACATCACATTAGCTTGTAGTTGTATCTGCAACCCGATTTTTATTTATTAGTTTAAAAAAAAAGAAAAAAACCTTTAAACATTATAAAATCATCACAAAATGTTTATAATTATAATCCATCTTAAAATAATTGTTATCACTGCCATGTTAATACCATTATCATCATTAATGTAAACACTAGAAGATATTTAGTTTGTGCATCATGACTCAAAACTGTTTTTCTTACTAATGCTAAGTATTTGTTTTGACTAATAGTTTAGAAGTTCCATTTCAGGTATTAATAAAACACAGTGTAATTGTATAGAAATGGCATTTTATTTAAATCATCATTTGGACAACCATTTTCCACTAAATTAGTTTGTGAAACTGTTGCTGATAAGATTGCTTGCAAATCTACAATTACAACTACAGCGTGTATTTTATATGTACATTTTTTTTTAAGAAATAAAATTTCTTTTGTTAACAATACTCTGCTTTATTTGTTTTATTTAAAATAATAGATTTTTAGCTTTTTTAAGACAAATGAATTGACTCAGACAAGTTTGTATATGATTAGATTTATTTTCAACACATTTTACACTGCAGCAAGTTTTAACAGTTAACAAACTAAAGACAAACTGCTCAATATCATGACCAGGCTGTTAATTTACAGATATGAATTAATGTGGTAATTATAAGATTCAAAAGTTTTAGTTTCAAAATTTCTTGAAATACCCTATGAAACCACTTGTAAATATACATAAAATGATTAAATGACAAAACCTGAACTGTCCTTCAGATTGTCACAACTAAGTAATTTAAAAATATACAACCAATAATTGCAGGAATGTTAGATTGTATTATCTGGCTCTATTGTACAGTAACCAGTTAACTTTTCTTAAAATTATTTCTCTGTTTGATAGATAAAATATGGAAATATGTTGACAATTCAAATATAATTTTTAATACTTTTTAATAAATGGAAATCACATGCACTGGAAAGTTATACTGAGAAGACAGGCACAGTATGGTGAAGATAATGTTTTGGAGGGATTTACTGAAATTAGTGTGTCCTTTGCTTTAACACAATAACCATCGTTGGCTAATATTTTGGCCAACAAAATGTATTAAAAGTGTGCATTAGATATAAAATTAGTTAATTCAGAGAACAATGTCTGGAAACATTGGTTTTTATAAATGATAATTCTTGAAAAGTACATGCAGAAAAGTTCAAACACTAATTAAGAGCACTGCTGTTCACATAATGGCACGTTAACATTTTCCTTTTTTTTTCTACTACCAAGATGGATTCCCGAATCTCTTTATCAGTTTATCTTGGTATGCGAGATCTTTCTGGACCTTTTTCCTCATGTAAAATATGGGACAGTCGCGACTGAAATGAAGATAATTTAATTACATTTAAAACCTAAATACAGATATATAATGTTAATTATGTATAGTTTTGATGAACTATAAAAAACAGAATATATAAAACTTTATGTCATGTTTATATATCAGTAAAGAGAGGGAGAAAGACAGATAGACAGACAGACAGACAGAAACACCCATACACAAAACAGATTCCTTTATACTAATCATACATAACTGAATTTCCCACAAAGTAAACAACAAAGAGTTTCTTCTATGATTTATTCTCAATTTACAACAAAAATATTAACATTTTACCTTTAGCAATGTATATTTAGCAATGTATCATTAGCAATGTATATTTAGCAATGTATTTAGATGTTTCGTTAACTATGATCTATTTACTGTGTTGCAATAAGACTTGCAAAATATCTCCAATATTTCACATTATTATTATTATTAGTAAAGGAAAGTAGAAGTCAGAAAATACCTGGTGCACAAGACGTCTTCGTGAAGACTGCCCTGACATCTCTGACACTGAGTCCAGAGCTTGGAAAACCTCTCCTCCAGACCCTGCAGCAGCATGATTTCTTTCTGGTAGAGTTCCGACTCGCGGGGCTTGCAGTGTTTACACACTGAGGTACCTGTAAAACATTTAACAGCAATCGTATTAATTAGAACTGTTCAGAAGATCTCTTGAACTTTCAGATTTTATTAAATCTGGTTGTTTTTGATGGTGGATTGATTCAATAGGACTAAACAAGTCCTAAATGATAGTTTTTGACATCCACATAGGATGTCTGTGTATCTATTATGAAACTATTCAGAAGATTTTATGGACTCATATTTTATTCTGTCTGTTTGGCATCACTAAGGAATGTATAATGACATAATCTTTAGTATATATTTTCACTATACAGATTTAATAGGATATTTGTACTCAGTCAGTCCAGAAAGTTATTTTTAGGTTAAACATTTACATGGGATGCCTCTTTATCTATTACACAGTATTAAGAAAAGTCATCATAATGCACTGACAGCACACTTTCTTATTAAACTTTGGGCTTAAGAACAAAAAAACTGGTTAGCTGTGAATAGAATGTGCAATTAGGTTTCCTTTATTTTATTTAAAATAAAAAAAATTCTTGATTTGAAGGGAAAATACAACCATTTCCAGCAGTGTGTTAATTTGATTTCTTTTCAATGCTCACCAATTTTTTTTACAGATATCAAATAAATAAACACAAAACTTTACAAACCATCTTCAGCTAGTGGAGTCTTACAGCCAATACAAGTACTGGTCTTTTTGGTGAATGCTGAAAGACCTCCCACTTTAGAAGTTACCACAGTTCTTGTTCTTGTGTGGTCACCACCTTTAAAAAACACAAAAAAAAACAAATAGGTATGTTAATCAGAGAACTAAACAATATTCATAGATATTCAAAATGTGTCAGAGAATATGAATTGTATTTAATAAATACATTTTTATGTATATAAAATAATAATAATAATTAAAAAAAAAAAAAAAAAAACAAGCAATAAAACAACAACACACATTATTTATATTTTCTCAGATTATATATATATATATAGAGAGAGAGCAAAACTTTCAGTGTAATTCAATAAAATTCGAAATTTACTATTTTGAGTTTCTAAAAAAGAATAAATGGGAATAAATGTTTTTAAAATTTGGGAACTTCTATCACATAGTCAAATCTGGATTCTAAATTTTGTTTTTCATTTTCCTTTTATTTACAATGATACAGTCAAATGTTCTGAACTCCCATTCTCTTCTTCTGGCTGTGTATGATTTATACATGCACCAAGTTTCAACATACTTACGAAGTAACACTGATTCTGCCTTCTTTTCTCCCAGGATGGGTTCAAAGATCCTAAGTAGTGGTTTAGTGAGCTGATTGTCAAGGTAATACTGGGTGTCTATTGGAATGTTGTTATCCAGCACATAAATAGGATCCTGTCAAAATTGTTAAAAATAAATAAACAGATAAATAAATAAATTAACAAACAGTTAAATCATGTTAACAGATTAATGGAATATTTTAAAACAGATATTTAGAATATCCAAGTCTGATTTATAAACAGTTACACAGTAAGAAAAGATAATGTGTTTATAATAAAAACTTTAGAAAATGATCATGGAAAGGTTTTTTGTTTTTTTCTTCTATCATATTATTGTTGTTTTCTTTTTTCTGAGCAAAATAATCCATAGATTATAACTAACATGAAGTGCAGTATATGTTTTAATTTTTCAAAGAATCCTGGCCAAGAAATCCAGTAATGCCTGTAATCTGCCTGGTACTGATAGTAGATTAGTTTACAGGGAAAAGTAACTGTGACATGCAACAATGATGAAGCAAGTAAAAACATAAATGAATCAACTTACCTCTGACTTCATGTATGCAGCAGTGCCTTTAGGAGCTGCAACAATCACATAGGGGACTCTGTCTCCTAACTGAGGAGCACTTCCTGGATCTCTCTTTCTCATTCTAAAATATATATATTTACATTTAAAAAAAAAAAAAAAAAATATGGGCAACACCACACATATAATTATATTCTTTGCTATTTAAAGCAGAAGAATTTTGAAAAAAAATTCTCTCTCTCTCTCTCTCTCTCTCTCTCTCTCTCTCATATATATATTTTCATATTTGTCATTTAATGCAGGTTTCTATGATTATGTCATTTATTATAAATGCAGACTTCATACTTGTTGGCTAACTCTACATGTGCCTGTTTTCCTGCATAGTTGTCATCTGTTTTTGTGAGTTCCTTAGTGATGACCAGCTGAGAGATGTCAATTCTGTTACAGAGAAGGTCTGAGATCATTTGTTTTGTATGCTCAATTGCTCCTGTCGGATCTCTGAAATAAATGAAAAGGTAAGAAATATAAAATGATCTCACTAACAGAAAAGGCCTGTTTCATACTGTGACATATCAAAGCTATTGTGACACCAGATCAGTCATCCACAAAATCTCACACACAAAAAAACAAAACAAAAAACAAAACATCCTATTCTTAAGAAGCAGGCCAACGTAATTAAATATTTGGTGAGCTAAAGAATTCTCCATTTTTGACTTCAGAGTTGCCTTAGAGCCTGTTTTTTCAGGTAGGGACCTGATGTTTTGTAAGAAAAATAAAAATATTTTTCATCACTTTAGGCAACTTTAAAATATTTCATGCTTCATGAAAGCAAAAATGTGAATATGAAAATGGAACAGGGTTTTGGGTTAAAAAGATTAGCTAGATTCTGAGCCTAATGTGACAATTTGGGAAACATTAACAGAATTAACATGTCTGTTTCACTTTACCATCAAGTCAAAATTTATTTTGAAATCCAGTAAAGATTATTATTTATTATTATTATTATTATTGTGGTTTTTTTCTTTTAATTTTTTCCATCATTCAAAACTTAAAGATTTGGAAATAGATGAAATACAAAATACTAACATATTTTCAAACTGTAACAACACTATTCCAATCCAGCAAAACATTTCCTTTATTAATATAGAGGTTTATTTTAGAAACCGTTCATTGTTTTTGACGTTGATACATACCTGTCTATCAGCAGCAGCTGCAGACATGTGTTAATGAGGTTGGCGACGAGGGGACTGTTGTCGCGACGCACTGTCTCTATTCCCTTGCAGTCCATTTTGTCGTATTTGTTAGGATTCGTCCACAGAAGTCCCGCATACCGTTTTTTGTTGATCAGCAAATAAGGGAAGTAAACCTGTCCGTTATAAAACATAACTTACAGCTCTTTTCCCAAACCTGAATTCATTTCTTGTACGTATTAATCTATTTTCAGTTCAGATTTAAATCAAAATCACTTGGTGCTAGGATAATAATAATAATAGTTATGCTGAAGTTAAGGATACTGATTTTTCTAATTAGTCCAAACTGTAGAATACAGTAATTCACTAATAACCAAAAACACACACAAAAAAATCAACAACAACAGAAAAAAAAATAAAAAAATAAAATAAAGGAATAATATATTATATTAACATTGTCGTATGCTGTGCTTCATTTTTCTTGACACTCAGTGAATATGTTGATGAACATTGGAAGAAATTTTTTGTTCTTTTTTACTTTTCAAGAGACTGGAGATTTATTTGCACAGTTGTGAACTGCATGTTAAAATAGAAAATAAGAAGTAATTTTTTTATCACAATATCATTTAGCACAAATGCAATGAGATGTAACTAAAATCCATTTATACCAATAACGTCTTTGTCTTAGAGTTAGCAAAAGAAAAAACACCTTTTCAAACTCCAGTTTGATTGGCTTGTCAAATTTTTCAGAAATGTAATCAGCTGCCTCTTTTCCTAATTTCATAGCTTCAGCAACCGTGTCAACTCCAAATTTACACATCACTGAATCAGTATCACCGTAAATAACCTACACAAAAGTGACAGATTTATAATAATATACATGGAAAATGTCAGGTTTTTATCATCATCAAAACATGTTAAAACTCAGCAAGATATTTGTAGCACAATCTTTTTAAACATTATTTCATAATCATTACTTTTTTCTTTTTATTATAATACTGTAAATTCAGAAATATTATTAAGAAGATGATTTTTTCACTTAAAATTTAAATAACAAAAAATAAGTAATATCTAAAATAAATATAATTATTATTATATTTTTTTAAATCAGAACTAAGACTCGAGTAATTATAACACACCTTTAAAAGTTTGGAATTTATTATGGAAGTATTTACAAACCTTGGCACTGTGGCTGTATCCATTTTCAATTGTGTATCTCTCCTCCACATAATGTTTTGTCTGTTCGATCATCATTCGACCAAAGGCAGTAACACTCTAAATAAAACACACAGTCATATTGTATGATTCACTATGTGTATTGTAATATGTATGAGCTTAAAAAGTGTTTAAAGAAATATTGTGACAGACTAAACATACAAATTCCAATGACCCTCTTACTAAACTAATTTTTGTAAATAATAAAGCATGACATTAAAGTACCATATCTGAGAATATCAACAAGCTATTTTCCCATTCATAAGATGTAGTTTAGGACATACAAACATAAAACAAGATTAGAAATATGTGTAAGTCATTGCAGTATTGCCACATACTGTTAATTTTCTGCAAACAAGAACAAAAAACCCAGTCTGAATATTAATCTGCACTATTATTATTATTATCACTTTAATTTATTTTAAGCAAAATTTATCTGGTTCAATTCACATTCAGGACTATATGAAATGGATTGTTTATTAAAAGCATCACAAGATAAAAAAAAGAATTATAACACTATTTTGTGTACCTGTGAAATTTCCAGACAGGGGAGTTTGCCAACCTGGGCTCCTGTAAAACCGTACACAGAATTAGCACTGATCTTCAACGCAAGCTGTCGGCCATCCAACACCTGCTTCTTAAATGGATCCGTTTCTTTCTTCAGATCAGCTTTGGCTCTGAAATTGCAACACAACAGCTATTGCAATAAAATAAAAACTTTTCAAACATTTTATTAAGTATGTGAGTCAGTGGAATCTGATCATCCATTACAAAAATCACCCAGAATGATAAGTGACACACAGTGACTTCAAATATCTTTCAAAATCACTAAGATCTTTTAAAAAAACATCAATCAACTTATATCAATGATGCTGAATGAAAATACATTTCTTCCTATCTGCTGTTCTATCAGACTCACATACAAACAAACAATGGAGAAGAAATATAACAAAACAAAAAGTATGTAAAAAGCAACCAACCGCTAGAAATAATTATACTGACTTTTAATACCCATCAATTACAATTTACTGAAAGTAAATGAATCCCAGTATTTATTGTCAACAGTCAAGAATTTTGTTTGTTTATTAACATACTTCTTCCTGGCACTAAGCAGATGTTCTAAGATTTCTGGCAGCAGACCTTTTCGTTTTGTGGCTTTACAGAAATAGTTTCCTGAAGGAGTTTTAATGTACTCTTCCGGACTCAGTCTGCAAGAAAGAAAATAAACTAACAAAATCAGAAACACCCTCACCTCTTACCATTTTAACAGTAAATAAAAAAATCAAGATTTAATATTTTAATGAATTTATAAAAAAATAATGAGTAACTAGCTCACATGGCAAAAAGGCAACTTTTTTTATTGTTACTGTTTCATCATTCTCAGATGTGTTTAATTTTTTTTTTTACAAAACCAGATAATTATTTTTTTTAATTTTTTAAGATAATGATTGTTAAAACCTGAATTCCATCAAAACACAAAGTTTTGGGTAAATCTAAGATAAAGCAATTTGTATGCTTCAAAATACAATTCAACAAACATAGCTGAGTCAGTTGAAGTCTACCTACTGTTCTTTCTGAATAGTGGTTGGGTTAAGCAGTGATGTGTAACACAGGTTGTGAGCCATCATGATGGATGGATACAGAGAAGAGAAATCAAGAGTTGCTATTGGGATGTCATAGTATCTGAAAACAAATAAACATAAAACTAATATTTCTAATACTGCATATTAAATCAAGGATTAAGCTGCAAAATACTGACTTTCAGAATTTGATAAAGACTACATATAGCTAATGAATGAAACAGAAAAAGAAATCATTATTACCAAAGACAAACAAAGATAAATTTCATTAACTTAGCTTACTTAATCTAAGATATTTTTTTCCAGTGTGATCTTCTAAATGTGTAAGTTGTTAACCCATGAAGTGTCTCGAGCTGTTTCACTCTCACCACTTTTCAGGAATTATTATTAATAAAAAGCCTTGTTTTATTGACATTCTCCACAGAATTAGTTAGTGGAATTCTATGTTTATATTGGCAGAATAAATAAACAAAATTCAAAATGACTGAAATGCTTTAATAATAATAATAACAATGAATTAGAATAATAATGATGAGAAAAAGAAAATAAAGTACTGACCCTTTTTCTGGTTCAATCACTGTTGCCCCTTCAAATTCATCGCCAGCATCTACCTTGTGTGTTGGCAAAACCAAATCTTGCTCCTTAGCCTGGAAGAACAAATTTTTAATTAATTATCATTGTGAAATATTCACAAAATCAAACCTGAAACTTCAAAATTAGAAGTAATCAAGACAAATCTTATATTTTCCAATTTGTAATATAAATAAACAGAAAACTGATGAAGCATATAGTGAAAGATTATTTCAATAACACTATTTAAACAAAAAGTATTTATTTGTAATAAGTTCCAGATATTTTTTTTTTCTCATAAATGTTTTGAATTTTATTATTATTTTTAAAATTAATTCAGTTATTAACTGATTTCATTTATTTATTGGTTTACCTGCATCAAACTGATTTACTTACCTTTCTCAGCAGCTGGGATACAACTTTAATTTGCTGACCACGAGAGAGAAGACAGGAAAAAGGGACACCGGTCACTCGTGCCATCTCCATGTAGTTAATGACACACATGAGTTTTTCTAACAGTCGCAGAGGCAAGATGGCGTCCTTCAGGCAATAAACTGCTAAACGTCTTCTTGTCTGATTATTTCCATTCTGAAGAGAATTGATCAGAAATATTATGACTGGTTATACATTTTCTATATACATGTACAAGACAGCAAACAATTAATTTTCATTCTTTTGGTAATACTGTTTCTGACAAAGTCATTGTATGGCTAACATTAACACACACACACACACACACAAACACATTTGTAAGTATGCATAATTTAATAATGATTACAGTGTTTAATTACAATTAATAATCATGAAGTATCCAGTACAAAACCCTTTTCTTTTAGAATACTTCAATCTAATAAATTTTATAATAAAATAAAAAATTAATTCAGAAATAAAGATTACCTGCAGATCAGTTATAATTGAATGTTCTACATCTTCTTTCTGTTCTTGCAGAAAGTGGAAAGACACAGCATTCAGTGTGTATGACCTCAGCTTGTAATCTCGCAGCAAGATCTGAAAAGTAAATAAATTATGAGGATATGTATATATACCAAGATCCAATTTTAATTTAATGAATATTAAATGATTATTACCGTATTAGACATTCACTGTGTATTTCTTGCATAACACTATTAAAATGGATACTCACTAAATCAGTAAGCAATAATTTATACACAGGAAAAGATAAAGTAATTATGGAACACAGGCAAGAACTGGAAATTACCCAGTGCATACTTTAAGGTAAAACTGATTCTATTACACAGGAATCCAATTTTCTCGTATCAGAACTTCAGTGCATCACAATTTGTTCTTCAGGTTTGTGAGCTATTTTGAAACAATGAATATGTTTGACATGTTTCTCCAAGATACGCATGCTCTGTGTTTTATCACAGAATTTGCCATGTAGATAAAACATTATTTTTTATTTCTCGTGTATTAAGAATGATGCCACTAATTAAGGTAAGTAAAAACAGTGAATTTAAAGTAAATTCAGTTCTGTAAATTCAGTTCTACATTGTTAATCAATACCTCTGCTATTTCTGAAACCCTTTCAAAAATCCAGAATTTGATTTTTCAGACAATCTTCATTGCTTTTTTCAGTCCAACAAAATATATAAATAAACGTAATGAAAGTATCTCTACAGATATTTAATTGTTATCAATACATACACAAATATGGACATATATTTAAATGAAGTTCTTTTGTCCAGCAACATATGCTAAGTAACAAGAAGAACGACAGACTTACCTGTAGCAAATCAAACTGGACACGTCCTTCGATGTTGATGGTTTTGTTTTCTCTCTTCCCCATCTGGCGACTCTGAAATGTCGACTCTTTTATCACAGACACAGAACCCTTAATTCTGCCCAGGTAGGGAAAGTGTCGGACTTTCAGGTGATTGGCGCGGTTGAGAAGATAAGGGAAGTCGAAGTTCTGAATGTTGTAACCTGTGATGATATCTGGATCAACTTCTCGGACAAAATCGGCCCATTTCTGGAAACAGATTAAATAAATATCTTGTGTGGTCAATAATGGGGGTTTTCTGCACCAATAATGTAATGAATAAATCTGCATAAATAAATCAGTTATCTGTCTTTTACAGAATGCCACAGTTAATTGAAAACTCTATTAACGGAAAAAAATATATAATAATAAAACAAAGGTTTGATATTATTATTAATGTTATTTTGTTTGGCATTTAATAAACTTTATAGTTATTAAAGATTTGGAGCTCTCTAAATACTTTTGTAAACTGCTCTGGTATTACTAACCTGCAGAAGTTCCTGCTCAGACTGATATGAAAGAACCTGTGAACCAACCACAGGGGCACATGTTTTCAGAGTGAACACATTGCGCACAAACGGGTCAGAAACTCCCTGCCTCAGCACCATGTTTGCTATCTGTATCACTGGGTCCTTGTCAGCTTCAGGAAAAATACCTGAAACAGAAAAAGAAACACATATATATATTATTTATATTTTACTGATGCACCCAGTAAGTGATTCTGAACATTCTGAGAATGGAACAAGCTCTGACTGATCATGTGAGTGGAACAGAAAAAAAGAAAAAATAGAAAAAGAAGCCTGCGTCTGATTTACAGCACCCAAACAACTCTCACCTTTCCTTCCAGCACATTCGATGTCAAAACTGAGAATGCGAACTGGGGCAACCTCTGACCATTCTCCTTCCGTCGGGTGAGAGACAAAGGCTTCCCAGGAAACGTCTGCCTCAATCTGACATAGAGACTGTGGCTCAGGACAGTTCGGGACATTTCTTTTTCTTAACCTGTACATCTTGGCTGGCAACTCAATCCAGTTACATCCAACTACTTGTGTGTCCACCATAAACCTTTGTTAAAATTAAAACATTAACAAAATTAACTTAAGTAGCTATTAGAAAAAAATATTCAACTCTGTTTGTTTTGATTTTTCTTTCTTTTTGTTCGACTAAAACAAATCATTCTGAGTACTTTTAATATTCTCATCTACAATTTAGAACTAAATTAAGTTGTTACAAATGATTTCATTTTCCAGCCAAAACATCTTTACCAGTTAAATATTTCTATTTTAAATTTATCTTCATCTTCAATTTGTACAAAGTTGTAAAAACAATTATAGTCATGAACATTAGTGAACCTGCTGAATATAGTATTTTATTATTTCATGCATGTACAAATAATCTAACAACATTTTTTTACTTTACTAAAATCAAATTTGCTAATAAGAACTACAAATGCTGACAAAATAATAACAAGCTTCTGAACTAATATAAATGTCATTTTCTGCTCCTTGCATATATATGTATATCAAATGCTATACATTTATTTCATTTTAATTCAAAATTGAAATCTTACAAACACAAACGTTTTGCCTAAAAAATCTGAAACTAATGAAACAAGGTTTCTGTAGCATACAAAATATATTTCGAGTATTTACAATAAACATTAAACATAATTTATAGTAAAAGCCTCATTTTAAATGTGTCTCTCACCTGATTTCAAAATCAATGTTACTCTCATATGCCTGGTAGCCATAGTTACTGTAACCAGGGCACTCAAAGCCTTGTTCAAGCAACCGCTTTGCAGCAGCCAAAAGTCTAGGCAAAGCCATTGTTATCTTCAAAAATGGAATTTTTCTGTTTCCATGGTAACCATAAATACCTGGAAGAAAAAGGTAAAAAATAAATTAAAATAAAGATACTTTTTTGTTGCATTTGAATATATAAAAGTAATATAAGAATAAAAGTAATATAATAAGCTTGAAATGGATTGGAGACAAGAAAGATACATGCAGATTTATTGTTAGAAATAATTATGTTAACTTTAAAAAATCAAATATTTAGTGAAATAACTGCTGTCAGTTCAGAATTAATTAATTTAATTAATCTACAAATATATGAACATAATATTTAACATCTATGAGACCAATAGTTTTTAAAACAACAACAACAACAAAAACAATAATTAAAACAAATTTTAAAAAATAAAGAGAAAAACAACATTATTAAGAATCATGCTAATTAAATTTCTTATATTTATTTTAAAAAATAAAACAAAATTAAAATTAAAAAAATTAATTGCACATTTGCACTATTTAACAATTATCTTTTAAACCATAAAACACAAAATACATTTTGCAGTATATAAACTTACTTTCTTTGTAAACATAATCCACAGCAAGGACTGCATGCACAACGTTCTCTCTGTTAGACCTCATATCTTTCTTTACCATGTTATCAAGAGCATCCTGAAATGGTTGAAATTTATTTAGACATAACACTATAAAATAAAATAACAGTACATAAGATGTATTTCTTTTTTTTTTTTTTACAAGAAATAACTGGGCAACTAAAGATAACTTTAACTTCTTGTTGATCAGTAATATCAAATAATAACTTAAGATATTTAATTTTACAGTTTGCTCCAAAGATTTAAACCTACAGCTATAACATAAATCGGATCATATATATATATGTTTAAGAAGAAAAAACAAACCCAAAACATGCTGCCATCATGTCTTGTAATCACACTGTAACAGACAGGAAAGTAGAAACTAGAGATTTAAAAAAAACTACCCCTGAGGCATGATCCTTTGTGCATTCATACCAGGACCAATTCTGACCCAATTACATGTCGCTTATTTTCTAAGAATTTTTTTTTTTTTTTTAAAAAGAAAAAGCTACTTAATAAACATCATTTAACACACCTTGAACACATTACAGTGTTCCTCCTTAAATCCTGGTTGAGCAGGGACAAAGAAATAAGGTGCAAATCCGTGGATGTGTGCAAGAACACTGTTACCTTCCTTAGTAACTCCGAACATTCGAATAACAGGCACAGGCCCAACTGTGGCTCCTGGCATACCATCCATATGTTTACCTTCATAAGAAAATAAAAATAAATAAATAAATAAAAAATGTATATAAATTTTTTGTTTAAATTTTTTTTGTTTATTTATATAAGAAATTTTGTATTTTTTGACTCGAAAATGGTTAATATTTTATTGATGAAATTTTGTTGGATTAAAAGTCTTTTCTAACATAAAATTTTGTATTCTAATTTTTTTATATATATATAAAAATGGGATAATAATAAATGATACTTGATAATATTTTAAAACAGAATGAAGCCAGAAGTATTGTTTCAAAGGTTCTGCTGATGTTTTACTATTTTAAACTTGTATGATTAAAATGAATTACTTAAGTAACTCAGAAAGTATTAATTATTAGTCATTAGAGGACACATTTTCAGTTAAACAACAATCAAATGTTTTTCTTTATCAACAAACAACATTTACTTAATATTCTTGTTTTGAAAGTTTAAAATAAGTTCAAACATTTCCTTTCTAAAATCACTAATAACCAATACTTTTCTTCTTTTTGTTTAAAAAAAATAATAAATCTTATCTCACATGAAAAATAAATCAAAGATCAACATTTTTTTTTTTGTCTAAAATTATTATGTTACAACTGAAATTCCTATATTTTGTGTGAAAAACCATCATATCAAATCTAAAATATGAAAATCAAAACTTGAAAACTGTGTCTTACCAATATAGTAATCCAAGTCAAGCTGGTTGAACACCAGACTGTCCCTGTTAGAATCTATGGGTGGGACAGGTGGGCGAGCCCACTTACTGTTTGTTAAAGTAGATTCAGGACCAGCACCTGTAAACAGAGAAATTAGCTGATACACATGAACACTTTCATCACAGAACACTACAAATTTAAAAAAAAATAGTTATCACAAATAAAATCTTGGTAATGGTCAGTCAAATATCATCTCGTCATTTCCACTTTCTGGTAAAGCTTGATAAACATCACAGTTTTAGATTGTGAGAAATGTGCTTTCATTTCAAAATGTGGTAAGAGCCAAGCCATATTTTGTAGTTTTTCTCAGTGCCAAATCAATATATCATGTTCTGTATAATGAAACTTTTTATATGTAGATATAATTATTTGTGGAATCTGAGAATATATAATTGTATACACAATTGTTTTTGCATCATTTGTATTTTTGCTTAACAAAAGCCATCGTTAAAAGGTTGCTGTACTTTATGTTTAGTAAAGAATGGTTACTATTAATATCAGTAAATACCTCTAGAATGATCTCCTGCTGCAGCACAGACCATCTCTTCTGTGAATTCACTTTCAAACTCATCCATCATTGCCAGTTCTGCCTCAAATGACGAAGGATCTTCTTCCTCCATATTGTTCCTTCATAATAAATAAAATAAAATAAAATAATTCAAATAAAATAAAATAAAATAAAATGCAGTTTCACATATTTTTACGTTAAAAATCTGATTAAGTAATTTGCTTAAACCTAGCTTTAGCTTTGTATATAATTATGTTTTCAGCAATTTGCACTGAGTAATTTTGAAATCAACAGAAAAAAAAGCAAAACAAACAACAACTGTCTTCAAAATTGAAAAAGAATCAAATCTTTAAATTGAAACCAGTTAAACAAAATATCTGTTTAGCACTTTAGGACAATTTTTATAAGATGTTGTAAAACAATTATTATTCTTAAATATTACCGTAACTTCTTCTTTGGTACTGCTCCAGAGCCATTGGGAAATGATTTCCTTTTATCCATTATGACTAAAATCTAAAAAAACACAAGAAAATTAAATCTAATATCTCAGAATGCTTCACTTGTGATTTTTTGTTAAAACTTTTTAACAAAAAATAAAAGTATTCTCTTCTGGAAAGAGATTTACTATTTTATTGTTTAGTCTCTGGCTAGCACAATACTAATATAAAAATAAATTTCAAATGATTAAATACCCCACCCACACCCACACATATATAATATGCATACATATAAATCATTAAATGTCTATATATATATATATATATTGATTTTATGTAAATAAGGCAGCACCCATGTTAGTTCCCAAAAGAGTCAAGAAGATTTCTGTTGATGAAATTCATAATCAAGATAACGCAGAATATTTATAATCAGTGTATTAATATTATATATATACATTTATAAAATCCATAAAGTCAGTTTCAATTTCAGTGCCATTATTGGGAAATGAAAAGAAAAATAATATTTTATTTTTGAAATATTTTATTTAATACTGTAAATGAAATCTATGTTGAAAACTGAAACCGATCTAGTTGTTAAGTATTTGGATTATGATTAGTGTTTAAATGTGAACAAGGGAGTGCCTCTTCTCTTACAGAATCCATTATCAGATTACATGAGTTCCTGGTCTGGAATATTATATTTTATATGTATCTGTGTCTCTGTGTGTGTCTGTGTGTGTGTGTGTGTGTGTGTGTGTGTGTGTGTGTGTGTCTTATTCAATCAAAAACATTAACAGGTAATATTTAGATGTTTCTGTGGTGAGAAGAAGGGAGTCTCCTGTTTACAATACATGAAGATAAAATATCAGGTTTACATATTATAAACAATGCCTCCTTCATTACATTTTGCTGAAATAAGTAAATCTGTTATCATACAGTTTAAACTAATGTGAAACCTCTGTCACAAAGTTTGTTTTCAGGTCTCATGTTACAGTTATGAATTAATGGATTTTACCAAATGCATTTTTCTAAAAATGATGTTTTCAGTTTATGGGTACCTTTGCATTACAAATAAATGACATAAATGATTTTACAAATAAATGACTTTATTATGACAATAAAATTTACAACCTCACTATGATTTCACCCATCATACAGATTCATAGCTTATGATATAGATTCAAATGGTTATGACTTGTTTGGTCTCCTATCACTGTACACACACCACCAGGCATCAATAAAATTAAATAACATATATTACATGTTGCCTGATATAATTATAAAAACTATCACAATAAATAATTATTTATTGAATAAATCATAATTATCATTATAATTATTATGGTATTTTTAACGAATCACTGCAATCAGTTAAACTGATATCGTTGTTGTGCAAATAAGCACAAGTTTATTATTATTATTGTTGTTATTATTATTGTTGTTATTGTTATTGTTATTGTTGTTGCTATTGCTATTATTAGTTATTGTTATTGTTATTGTTATTATAAACCACAAAGTAACAAACTTACAAAAGTTCGAAGTTGAAAACGAAGATTCTGAAATTGAGATTAGTCGGTAACAGATCAATGCATCGTTCAAAACCCATTCATTTTATAAACGAATATCTTAAAACACACGATATCGAACTGGTTAGTTAGATTTGTCAGTGGTAAGTATTACGTTAAATGACAATCAACATAACTTCGTTAAGATCACAACAAACAGGCGGCAATATTTTGGCACTTACAGTTCCCGCACAATCTGTTACTAAGATTTCCTCCCCTAAAAGAGCACCGACGAAAAGTGAAGGAGCAGAAAGTTAAAGGTACACGACTTCTATCAGTGGGTATCATTAAAGATTAAGAGAAATTATCTAGACCTATTATTAAATTTCTTAAAGGCTATGACAGGCAGACGAAACAAACACTTCAGCTGCAATTCGCCTTGTATACTTCGTGCATTTCTGTTTTCACGCTTAGTGGAATATGCTAGTTACTGTATCCCTTCACGTTCTCGTGTCTGCAGTGTATGTTGTCTTCTGCTTGGTTATTGAACCGCGTTTGGCTTTACTAATCTTTGCCGCACTAAAAGAGCGTAAGTTAAAAAAGCTAACTAGAATCTCGCTCGGCAAGAAAATACGCCTATAGTGCTACTTGTATTGTACTATGCTCCAGCATATTACTATATAGTTTTTGTTGTTGTTACTTTGTTTTTCATATACATTCCCCGTGCTAGATGCCTTAAACAATGCATGTCACTGTGCTTAGGTATAAGCAGTTATCTATGGGATATGTTAAATAGCTCATGGCTAGTATAAGTCACCAGCAATATAAGTTTACAAACTGAAATTAGCATAAGTTATTATGGACTGAACTTAAAGATAAACATAAATTTCACGTAAGGACTATAGTTTAAATAAAAGCACGTCCACATTCTCAAAGATGAATGAGACTCTTGAACAGCGTTGTGAAATCTGTTGATGATCAAGAGACACGTATGATATAAAATAACGTGTCTAAAGCAGTTTCCTTTGACGATCAACAGTTAAATTATTTCGTCATATATTTGATTCGTGGATCCTAAATATCGTTTTAATTTTCTATTTTCAGAACATTGAATCTTTGGTCGATCAGTTTCTATAGTTTATCATTTAAGAAAAAAAAAATAGCGAAAAAGAAAGAAAAATGGAGGATAAGGATATATTTGATATTAAAAATTTCGTGAAGAACTTGAAGACTAATCACATTGGA
Organism: Chrysomallon squamiferum; assembly: GCA_012295275.1. Classification (NCBI taxonomy): domain Eukaryota; kingdom Metazoa; phylum Mollusca; class Gastropoda; order Neomphalida; family Peltospiridae; genus Chrysomallon; species Chrysomallon squamiferum. Next base: position 28,468,824 of record CM022673.1, on the reverse strand, counting down.
CGACATTTTGTATATAAGCGAACAACGAAAACCACTATGGACGATGCTCTGCAGCTTGCAAAAAAGGTTGTATGAAAAATGTTTATGTTAACTAACATGTATTCTTGTTTGAATGCATATTTGTGTGTTTTATGTGTAGCTTATGCATGAATGTCTTTTTATGTATAATGTTTATATGTCTGCATATGTATAGTAGTCCATAGTAGTATTTGCTATGTAATATTTGACTACACAGTACCTACATGTTATTCATAATTATTATTACTACTGTTACTACTACTAATACTATTGTTGTTGATCGTCTTCTTCGTCTTATTATTATATAAACACAACCCCATTAAGAATTCTAATTTTACAAAATCAGACATCATATTTTATAAAATGAACTTCTTTATACTTCAAAGTATATATATATATAAAAAAAAAAAAAAATTACTATTCAAGTTTTTATCATAAATGACACCAAAATAAAGATAATTCTTCCTTCCAGGAGCCTCGCATGGAACCTTTATACTGAGCGAGCACCAGACTAAAGCCAGAGGGTACAAAGGCCACAGTTTTAACGCCACTAACAGCGGAAACATATACGCCTCTTTAATCCTCCACATACCAATTTCAAAGGATAACGACATGGTTGTTATTCCGTGAATTTTGTCAGTAGTGGTAGTTAAAACTCTCTAAAGTTTTCAGCTTTTCGATTAAGGTTAATTCTCAGTGAAAGGTCATTTAAATTTTTATAACAACCCCAAAAATGTACAGATTTAAACCAGACTTGGATCTGAATGTAGTTATCACTTTTATAACCTGTCTGTTTGAATATGTGCTTTTGTGTGAGACCGAATGTTATATATATATATAGTAGTCTTTGCTATGTAATATTTCACTACACAGTACTTACATAATACAAGTCACGCACCATGAAGATTTTTATTTAGATACATATGAATAAAATTTGTATTAATAATAATCATAACAAATGCTCAAATTGCTTGCCCTCTGCATTGATACATACTTCAATTCTCTTTATAAAACTGTTTTTTACTCTGTTGAGGGTTTCGCTACTAATTTATGTGTATCTAAATAAAAATCTTCATGGTGCGTGACTTCTGGGACACCCTGTATATATATATATATATATATGTTTTATGTAAGTACTGTGTATATATATATATATAAATATAGATATAAAATCATAAATATGACACTATATAAAAAAATATATAATAGCCACAGAAAATAAAAATGTGCATGCATAGGTAGGTATATTATGTTTAAAAAAAATGCAGTTTTGATACAAACATTGTTGGTTATAAATTCTAATTATTCGTCAGGATCAGTTTGAAGCATTTGTTCAAGAACTTGCTGCTGCTCTGGCTGCACGTTCTGCAGTGGAAGCTATGGGACTTCAGCGTGTTACGATTAAATGGCCGAACGATCTCTGGGTCAGAGGTCACAAACTTGCTGGATTTCTTGTTGAAATTCCTGATTACGTAATTCCAGGTTAGTAACGTATGTAATGATTTACGCTACTGCTACTTTCCGCTATTACAACATTGTCGTTCTGAGGAAAGTTTACAAACTATTACTGTCTGTAAAGGGAGATAATTAGCATTGTCTATGACTTCATTTCTCAGTGTAATTAATTGTTGTACTGATAGTTGTACTGGTAAACTACAGGTTTTTTTTCTTTTGGTTTTTGTTTACAGTGGTACCTAATGCTTTCGAGAAAGTTTATCTAAAACCGATTTGTTTGAAAACCGAATAATTGTTTTCTATAAGAAATAATATAAACTGGATTAATCCCTTCCAGAATTACGCATTTTACAGAAAATATATTTCGCTAAGCCTACATAATAATACTTACATCCATAAAACTACATACAAAAACTATAAACACAATAAATAGAATAAATAAATGAAAGGTTCATTGCATTTCACCTGTACTGAGGAGAACAATTAACGTAGGTGGTTGGGAAAGTAAATAAGAGGGATATTATTGTCTGAATAACTCTCCTTCTGTTTTCTTTTCTGGCTCTTTGCACCACTTATAACCTGTTTGAGACTCATTGCACTTCTGTTTCACTGTTTATTGAAGTTTGTTTCTGCCTACATTTGAACATGTTTCTGATGACATTGTCACTGAAAAGGGTTATTCTGCAGTGGTGGTAACGCTTTCCATTTTCAACACGTTTCTCAGATTAATGAACTCAGAACATCCCCTCTTGCCTCCTCATTGTCTGAAGACATTTTCTCACCGGCTTTCGGTTTGAGAACCGAGTTTACGTTTGACAGTCGAGACATTTTTTTTTTTTTTTCTCAATATGTTCTAGAAAAGAGTCGTCGTGCACAGACCGTTTATTACTGTTTTTTTTATTATTATTATTATTATTATTATTATTATTATTATTATTATTATTATTATTATTATTATTACTATTGTTATTTATTTATTTGTTTTGGTTTGTTTGTTTGTTTGTTTGTTGTTTTATTTTATTATTTTTTATTTCTTTTCTTTTCTTTTAATATTGTTATTTCTTTTATTTTTTTATTTCATTTTTTTTTTTTTTTCTTGTCATAGACTTGTGTCCTCAGACTCAACTCTTTATTCTCGGAATTGGTTTAAACGTGAATTCTGATCTGAGACGAGACTCGTCACTTGCACCAATCGCTACAAGCGTTGCTTGCGAACTGGGCGGGAAGCCGGTGTGTCGCGAGACGTTATTGGCTGAACTGTGCAACCGGCTGGAAATTAATATTCAAAAATCGCCCGAACAGCTTTACGAAGAATTTCTTGAGTACACTTTGTTTCGTCCCGGCGACTGCGTTACAGTCCACAGCGAGGAAGAAGGAAGCACACTCGATGCAAACATTATTGAAATCACTGATACGTGGACGGTGATTTTAGAGTGTGAGATGGTTTTTCATTATCACGTTTTCATCTTGTTTATTTTGTGTATATTTTATATATATATATATATATTAAAAACAAGAAATGACATAAAAAGTAATATAAGTATTCTACAACTGGTAAATGTTTTCCGGTCTATGGGAAGGTAAAATTACAAACTGTCCATTGTATGTAATATAGGAAAATATCATGAAATGACGTCAGTGCATAATCTTTCTTATCGTTGTTACATTCAGTTCAAATATCTAATACCGATGTAATATAATAAGAAAATGTACTGAAGTGTTATTTAACAAATATTATCATTATTTTAGTTTTCTTCCTCCTCCGACTATTGTTGTTGTTATAAAATTAATAAAATATTACATATTGTTTATATTGTTCTATTACACAACAGTAATAATTTTTTGTTTTCGCTGAAGTAGACTCTGGCGGAATTCAACAAGAGATTTTCCCGCATCAGCTTGTGTCGCTTCGTCCTAAGACTTCGCAAACTGTTGTGTTTACAGAGAAAGCAAACATAGAAAACAAATTTTCCAGCAGGTTCCACGATTTGCTGCATTCTGTTGTGAATAAGACGTCCACAGCTGTAGAATGTTCAGATGTGAAGAATCTTCAGCGGGGCAAGTTGCTATACTGATAATTTGAAACCGTTTGGCAACATGTAGTAGTAAACGAGTGCTGGAGATGATTACATCAAGTTTACGGAATACTAGTTCATTGGTCTTATTTTTTATTTTATCTTCAAACCAGAGCGACAACAGTTTAATGTTAATCAGAACTTTTTGTTATTATTATTGTTGTTGTTGTTGTTGTTGTTGTTATTATTCGAGAAGTCTATGCAGGGGCGTGATATGCTGTAGTTCAGTGGTTAGAGTTCTTTCCTTTTGGAAAATGCAAATAAAACGTTATTATGCTGCCTGAAAAGACAATAATTGTATATAATACTGTAGACAAAATATGATTTTCAGGTAACTTGAAAAAATATATTTTTATCTGGTTCTTTTAATATTCTTTTAAAAAAAAAAAAATGTAAGCCTAATATGCGACAGTATATGCTCGAGATAATTACAACAACCGAATGTCATTAAACAAATGCTAGCTGATTGATTAATTATGTGTTAACTGTTCACAACTCATATATCTAAAATTCTCTATACAGGCCTATTGCGGGAGCTTACTTTATGAAATACATGTATAAAATTAGTCGAATGTGTAATTTCAGTTGAATTTGCGGATATTTACAGATATTATATTTCATCATGTATTATTTATTCCTTTACTATGGGATTGTAAAATATATATTTATTCAACTTCAGGCAATTTTTTGAAAAAGGTACAAGTAATCGTTCTTGTTGATGAAGCAGCTTTACATGTTCACTCCTTTGAAAGTTCAAATATCATAAGTTTTGTTAAAAATGGTGGCGGCATTATCTTTATTGGAGCTACAGCTGTATTTGCTCAGTCCTGGTTTCCACAACTGAAACTCAAAGGTAAATTTCTCCTAATTGTCAGCTTTTCCTTCGTTTCATTTCGACGATAGCCATTTTAATTATAAATGTATACAAAAATCTGAAAACAGGTGTAAAATAAATGTTTTGAGCTGTATTTGTTATAAAATTTATAACGAAATGATTGTTTTTAGCTGTATTTATTTCCTAAGAAAGGTTCTGCATGTAGACATAGACCATAACAGTTATATCCTTTTATTCGTAAATTCGAGATAGTTGTCAGTATTTCATCCACGTACAGTATTTCAGATGTATTAATATCTTGTTTCCTTTTCTTTTCTTTCATTATCATTATTACTTTATTATTTTAAAAATGTATTTATTTATTTATTTATTCATTAAACTCAGAAAAGTTCTAGAAATTTATAAATTCATACTATTGGGAACTTTATGTAGATACTCTTTGTAAATCCAATTCCAAACGTGAGACAAAGCTATTTAATATTTTTTATTTTTATTTTTATTTTCCAGTGCATCCAATGATGGTTAATACTAGTACATCTTTACGTTTGTCATCACCTCCAAAAGAGGTCATTGATGGTTTCTTCTGCGATGCTCAAAGCAGATACTTCGAAATTACAACAGAAGAAAACATTTTTGCATATTACCATCAAACAGGTCAACCTGCAGTTGTTTATTTTTCTTATGGAAAAGGAACCCTTTTTCTGTGTGGAATTCATATAGAAAATTTACAAAGTTCAAAATCACTTGACAAAAGTCTCTTCAAAAGGGATACACTTGTTCAAGAAATGCTAGAAATGTGTGGTTTAAAATAAAAGACAGAAATACGTTTCACTTCATGTATAACATTCATACGATGACAAATTGTGATACTGCCTACAAATAAACAGAAAACTTGAGGACTTTATTACATTGCTTTAACATTTATTGCTATAACGAAAAATTTAGATTGAGAAATACTACTGTGAAATGTAGGTGACATTAGTACGGCAATTCAAACCAGGTTTGAGAATTTTGAAACAACAAAAACACGATATTTGAATAAATTCAGCAGATGTATTAATATTTTGTTTTTGTCGTTCAAACAGTTATATATCTCACACTGCTATCTCGAGAAATCGTGTATCATGTAAGAATAAACAATTATTAGATATATGAGCTGATCGTTCAAGATCTTTGAATCTTTACAAAACTTACTGATTCGTTTACACACAAAATACAGACATTTTGTGAAGATCAGAACTGCTGTAATAAAGGTAGTACACGGAGGTAAATATAACTACGTAGTAAAAAGTTAAAGCATTATTTTGTACGTGTATAATGTTAAGAAAATAACAATATTCAGTGGACAAAAGGACGGATGGTAAAACTCTCCAAATATTGATGACTTGTCAGATGTTTGTAATCTGGAGTGTTTCCTTTGAATACAAAACCCAGATGTGTGTATGTGTGTGAGTGTTTAAAATTATCAAACAGAAACAAGATAACGATCAAAATAGTTATTTGGAGACTAAATACAACTGAGTTTGAAACACTAACACATTATTAGATCTCTCTCTCATTCTGTCACGTTCTCTATCTTAAAGATAAATAATAATAACAAAAACGATAAGAACAAGAATAATAATAATAATAATAATAATAATAATAATAATAATAATAATAATAATGATGATGATGATGATGATAATGACAACAACATCAACAATAAAAGCAGGCCTGCAGATTTATCACAGTCATGATGATATATAGTGTGTGTGTGTATGTGTGTGTACATATGGATTGTTTTTGTTACATTTTTTGCTTATTGCCTAAAGGAAATGAAATGAGTTTGGAAAAATCTTGTGTTCAGAAAGAGCTGATGAAATTCCCAGTTCTTCGATATTCTTTTTTTTTAACAAAATGAATCTTCATCGTACTCATTTCATTTTTTTCCAGAATACACAGTACAGAACAATTGACACCAGAAGTCAACAGAAATATCTGAATATGATGCGTAGCAACTGCCTTACACCAACCTGCACACGTTCCACACAACACGTTTTTCTACATGTGCGTGTAACTCATACTGTGGTGCGCTCTTCTGGTTGGCTGGACAATTTTTCCATGTTTGTTGTCGCTAAGGTCCACTTCACTTTCGTGTCCTTCTGGATTCTCGCGCAAAGCACGCTTGAATTCGTCGGAACTGGAAGCTATAGAGATCTGTTCCTTGACTATTGATTCGGGAATTTCAAACAAATCTTTCTTTCCGATGAGCCAAAACGTTTCCATCAAACCTTTACCCTGAAAATAGGTTATGAAAATCATTTACTCTGGTTAACAGCTCCATAATAATACTTGGTACTGTTATTGTTGTTATTATTATTTGCAGTAGCAGTAGTAATGGTAGTAGTGGTAATAGTAGTAGTAATAGCAGTAGTAGTAATAAGAATAGTAACTCTAGTTGTAGTAACAGAAGAAGTAGCAAGTAATATCACTATTTTATTTTATTTTTTCATTATGCAGAAAGTCTTGAATACAATATTATTTGAATAATCTCATCTTAACTGGACGAAAATAATATTTAAAAAATTTAGTGGATTATTTTAATAATACGCAAACCCTTCACAAAGATTCAACTGAGCTTAGATTCATCGAAAAGCTTCAATTTTTCCTAATTTTTCTTACCTTAATGTGAACTTTTCCTCTCTCGACCATGGCATACTGAGGGTTTTGTTTTAGAATTCTTTGTGTGTCTGGAGTAATATGTATGAGTAGTGCTAAAAACAAATTATATATAGATAGATATATAGTTAGATACATACATACATACATATATACATACATACATACACACGTAGATACATAGATAAAAAATAGGTTCATAGATAAAATACATTGTTCACAGTTACAGACCTACAACTACTGAAACAATAAAACAAACAAACAAAAACACTCAAATATAAAAAGAAAGAAAAGAAATCAACAACCCCCACCACGAAATGTAAACGAAACACTTGCCCAACAGTAATATCCTTTAAGTATAACGTTTTAAAACCTACAATGCTAGGATAAAGTATTATTTAGTAAACCGTGAAAGATCTTACGTCTTGCGTTGGATTCCATTCTCGATGCGGTGTTGATGGTGTCGCCAAACAGACAGTAACGTGGCATTGTAAGGCCAACCACACCCGCCACACAGGGACCCGTATGTAATCCTAGAACACAATGTTCGTAATAATCACCAGAATATTATTGCATAGTCTCACTCTAGAAGTTATGTAACTATGTCCTTTTTTTAAATAATTTTTTATAGCAGGATATGTATATATAAAATTCTTCGTTATTATTACTCAAACCCCCAAAAAGTTTATAATTTAAAAAAATGAAGATGATAGAAAAAATATAAAAAGAATAAAAAAATAAAGGAATTAAAAAATAAATAAGTGTAATAAATAATAGGTAGGGATGTAATTAATTTGGTTTTTAGACGATAATGATAACTGTTTTTTATATATATATATTTTTTAATCATTTTTTTTTTTTTTTAAATCCTCTTCAAACACAATTAAACATCCCTACAAAAATACCAACTTCTGAAAGTCTAAAACGTTCATTTTTTTCGTTTTTAAATGTAATTTCTTAAGTTTAAAGCGTACCTATTCGAATCTGCAGCTGTTTGTCTGGTTTGTGCGGTATCTGGAAATGCAGTACGCATTTTAGTAGCGTCAACGCCACGTCTGCCATTTCAGTCACGTGTTTTTCTCCATTGCGCACTGGGAGGCCGCTAGCCACCATGTACGCATCACCAATCGTTTCCACCTGAAACCGTTTGATAAACTGAATTTGATGATCATGTTCAGTTTACGAGTTTTGTCATTAAGACAGTTCAAGCAGAGTTCACACAGTTTTAAATCTTTGTTTTAAAAAGGTGCCATTAGTGTATCTCTTTTGTTAAAAAGTATTAAAATATTGGAATATATTGTTATTAGGTATGAGGATTTGTTTACAGAAAAAAACAAAAACAAACAAACAAACAAAAAATCCCTTCTCAAAGCAAAGAAAACCCCAAACTTTTTGCTATGCATAGACGAATATTTAATTTGAAATAATTATTGTTTTTAATCTTTCATAACAGTAAATTATAAACTGAAATACTATTGACTTTCTGATCTAAAAACATTTGCAGAAGATACATCACTTTGTAAACGTCGTATCTCTGAATAATGTCATCAAACAGCGAGTACAACGAGTTGAGAAAATCGACAATCTGAAATTTAGAAGAAAAAAGATTCCAAACAATTATTGCTGGAGATGGTGCTACATGAATTTACATTTCAACACACAAACTGCCACTGCTGCTACTATTACTACATTACTACTAGAACGACTATAATACTACCATTACTACTACTAGCACTACTAATAGTAACAATAACAATGATGATGATGATGATACTAATATTAACACTAATCAGACAGATCTTTGTCGTACCTGCATCGGCGTGCTGTCTGCTGCCAGACTGGTGAAGCCGACGATGTCAGAGAAGTAGACGGTAACCGCGTCGTAGTACTCCGCTTTCACGTGGTTTCCCAGCTTTAACTCGTCAGCAACCGTCCTGAAATATAACGACGTGCTGCTTATTTATAAATGTTAAATTTAAAACTAAAAACACACACAAAAATCTCAAATATAGTGATGTACTCATTTTGCTTAAATTCAAATATACAAATAAAATCTTCACGTATTAACAAGTTATTAAATTCAAAACGAAGAACCGCAAAATCATTTAAATATGTATATATATATATATATATAGCAATGAATGTATTAGTGTTCTAATTACTACACTTTTTTCCTGTTTATGATAACCTTTTCTTTACATCAGACACTATAGTCATCTTCCCCACTATCGAGCAATATAGAACATCAGATATAAGAATCATGTGCTCTGAATTAACTGGGAAATCTTCATAAAGATTTTAACGAATTTACTGAAATACGGAATTCTAGGTAACTTTAGAAATATATTTTCCTCTATATTATTTTTATTTTTATCGCCCTTTAATGAGGATGTCATGACTGCATAACGGTGTTATTCCGAGCATTACACTAGAAAAGAAAACTGAATACTACTTACTTTGGTAGCATTTTATACAGAAGTGCATCAGTTTTCTTCTTCTCGTCCTCAAGTTGAGAAACCACATCCTCTAACCGGTTTGAGTAGCGTTCCATCATCATAAACATGTTATCGAGAACCGTAGTTGATCTAAAATAGGTTGAAAACATTCATTATTACAAACGTAAATTTACTGTGATTAAATATAACAGTTCTGACATATGCTAGTTTGGTAACCCAGTCATCCTTAAGATGGCATCAGAATGATCTCCAGCCAATTTATTACAAACGAATTTATCGATGACAGGGGTGTATGTTTTGCAGGCTGCTTTAAAATGCATATAAAGAAGTCCACCACACATTCATTCATTCATCAAGCGTCCGCCCATCCATCCATCCATCCAACCAACCAACTATTCATCCATCCCTTCCATCCAAAGAAATCCCTTTCATTCATTCATCCATCCATCCATCCATCCATCCATCCATCCATCCATCCATCCATTCATCCATTCATCAATCAAAAATCATCCATTTATTCATTCTTAACTGCTACAAGACTCCCAGAGTGAACAGACACAAAAATTACTTGTAAGGATTGAGACGTTTTATCGTCGTAGCTACTTTCTTTATCCCTGGCCTCAGAGTCGGATCCTCTTCCCAGCAACTGCGAATCAACTTCTTGAAGCCGCCTTGAATCGGGGCGAACTCGTTTTCAGCTTGTGGCATGTCTGGTCGCATTAAATCGTTCAGAGGCTGGGCAACGCGCTGAACAATCTCTGAATAACAGCAGATAATGTTAAAGAAAAAGATTATTTAGTTTTTTACACGTCTTCATAATCATCATCGTTAGTGTTTTCATCGAAATGATGATGTTGCTGTTGTTCTTATTATTATTCCACCACAAAAACAACATAATCAACAATTACTACTACTACTACTGCTACTACTACTTTTATTATTACTGGTATTAGTACTATTATATAAAGATATAAAATGAATTAAACTAATTTGTACAGTCAGTAATAACAACAACAACTACAACTACTACTACAACAGCTACTACTACTATTCCTACTAGTACTATTACTACTACTGCTACTACTAGCACTACTACTACTACTACAACTACTACTACTACTACTGCTGCTTCTATTACAATGACCATTATATATATGTATATAAACAAATAGGTCGTAATTATTGATCTATTATACAGTATTATTTTATTTTAAAAATGTATTTCAGAAGAAACCTTTTGGGGTATAGTTTTGTTCGTCATAAGGACGATCAAGACAAATCAGTTCCTTCAAGACAATTCCCAACGCGTATATGTCTGCAGGCTGAGTTAGCGTGTACGGCATCTTGTTAAGATGAAGTCGAAGAATCTCTGGTGCCATCCAGTATAAATCTAACAGAAGGAATATAAAAATAATGACTGATTGAATGAATGATGAATTATCTAATGTGTCAGTGATGAGTAGTAGATCAATGAATCATAAAATTCACCAGTTAATGAATGGATTAACCAACAATTAATCACATTGGTTTAATATTAATAGTGTGAATAACATAAGAATTTATTGTTATTATTATTGTTGTTGTTGTTGCTGCTGCTGTTGCTGTTGTAATAACCATCATTATTTTCGTCATGATCATACATTTCTTTTCTTGAGTGGGGTGCAATGATGACATGAAAGATCAAACTAGTTGTTTTCTTTCAACTGGCTGTTTCACCGCATTTAGCAACAAGAGTCATTTGGATGCACCTTCCCTTAGAATGGAACATTCTGAGGCCCATTTACCTTTGATACATAACCCAACAATGACTGATGCTGGACAAATAAAACCATAACCTAACCCTATATCAATTATCTACAGCCCATTTGCAATAAATGATAACGAAAGAACGGTTTGATTTCATCCACTTGCCCAATATTGGGTGAGGATCGTAAGCACTGCAGGTAATTGTCACTGTTTGTTTGCTTGAGATCATTTTGAATACTAATATTAAGATTTTATAAGTTCGCCTTTCTTTTTCATACCTACAGCATTGTTAGATCACAAAATGCACGTATTCGTATTTGAACCGTTTCTGCTGCCATTCCTTTAATGCTTCGTTAATAATTATGGCAAATAATATTAACTATTAATAGCGTCAGTTTGTGTCAACAGATCAGCGTGGAACAAGATATCACAGAATCGACAAATACTCACTGGAATACCGCTCGTTCTCCGAGAGTCCTGAATCTGAACTCAGTCCTTGCCGCAGTGGCCACATTCCAAAATCAGTCAGTTTGCATGCCCAGTGATTGTCGATGACGCAGTTCGTGCTTTTTAAGTTGCCGTGGTACTTTATTGGTCCTCCGTGAATGTACGCAAGTCCCTGTACAGTACACAGACAAAATACTTAAAGTAAATATAATAACAATTACAGAATGATAAATAGAGATAATAAATAAATAAATAAATAAATAAAAATACCTAAAAACCACCAAAAACACAAAACAAACAAATAGAAAAGAAAAGAAAAGCGAATAAAATATACAAAAAAAAAAAACCCACAAAAAAACAACAACAACAAACGGACAAAACCAAACAAAACAAACAACAAATATAAAAACAGAAAACATGATTATTATAATGACCAGTTTTAATTAAAATTAAAAAGATTAACATTTACTTACGCTGCATATGTCATTGGCAATAGAAAACTGAAAAGCACCTTCCAGTTTCATTTTCTCTGAATTGTCAACCAAATCCTAAAGTAAAAATTCGAAAAAACGCCACAAAAACAACAACAACAATACAATGTATTTTATCAAATTATATAAAATCCATTTAGAGACAAAATGACTACTATGCAATTGCAATCAAAATGAACACGCTACTCAAATATTTCTTTTCAATGTTCATTTTGATTCCACATTTTAATTCAATAATAAAATAATAATAATAAACAATATTACGATACGTGTATACTGATCAAATAATGATCACAAGTTTTTATCAAGAATAATTCATCAAAAAGAATTTATAATCGATATAGGATTTTATTTCGAATATTTGCTTTTCTTGCGTCTTTTCCACGGTTTATAGTTTAATTTTAATCTACTTTTTAAAAATTATTCTTATTACTGCTATTATTATAATTAGTAGTAATAGTAGTAGCACTACTACTACTATTAATATTACTGTTATTATTTTTACAGTTATAACTACTACTACGGCTGCTGCTACAACTACTAACTATTATACATATATCAGTTACATACCTGCAGACTTCCTTTCATACAGTACTCCCACAAAACATTGATTTTGTCGCTCTCTAAACACATTCCAGCTAACGTGGCCAAGTTTGGATGCTTCAGAGTAAACAGCTGTAACAAATTAAAGTGAATATCGTTCGCGATTTTTATTTTACTTCTGTGGTCAAAAGCTGATACAATGGTTGTTGAATGATTACTTAAAACGGATATATTAATGTAGTTCATTGTTAATCACATTTTGTGAGTAATAATTATGAAATTTAAAAAAATGGATAAAATTTTGTTATGGAAATAACTAAACACCAGATTAAAAATATAACTTAAAATATAATCTTGATCGTCATTATCACATTACAGCAACATCAAGAACATATAATAATAATAATAATAATAATAATAATAATAATAATAATAATAATAATGATGATGATGATGATGCTGATGATGACGAATAGACACAAGGAATAGCAACGCGAGCAGTAACAGCAACAACAGTAAGAGTACTGATTAGAAAAACTATATTTAAGATATTCATGATAATTGTATTAATAATAATGATTCTACTACTACAACTAATAATAATAACAATAATAAAAAATAATAGTAATAATAATAATAACAAAAATAATAATAACAATGATGATAATAATAATAATAATAATAATAATAATAATAATAATAATAATAATAATAATAATGATAATAAGAGTAAACAAATAAACAAAAATATAATCAAATAAATAAATGTTACAAAAAACAAATAAAGAAAAAAATAAATGTTATAAACAAACAAATGAACAAACAAACAAACAAACAAACAAACAAACAAACAAACAAATAAACAAACAGATAAACAAACAAACAAACAAATCAATCAACAAAGACGTATGGCTCGCACCTCTCTCATGTGCGTCAGTAACTCTCTGTCAAATTTCAGCTTTTCCTTTTAAGGCTCTTCACCACGACTACTGTGGATCTGTAGCGTGCCAGCGTCACCCTGGCGTCACACAGGGACGCACCCCCGATCATCAAACCATACGAACCAAGCGTCGAACTTCCACCGTACGTAGACACAGAATCACTCCTGAAACTGTCACGTCCCACTGAAGTCAGCTGAAAATATCATCAAGTTATTTGAGCATTTAGTTTTCTTCAGTGAAGATTCGTGTCCTACGCATTCTTGTAGTAGCAAGTGCTGCTAGTTCGCAATAGTAATAGTAATATTTGTTTACGCGTCTGAAGGTGAATGGGTCGTAGAGAGGTGATTAATTTGCAGTTCCATCTGTCGTTCATTCAGTGGATATTGCAAATCACATTTTGTGATTTGACGCTTGGGATGAAGATAGGGAGTCAAGAGTGTGCAATGATGCCAGAGACAAAGCTGAGAATCATTGTTTATGCAACGCACAAATTACGTTTAAGGGTTGGTTACTCCGTGGTAGGTATATCATTATGAAATTAGTTGAGAAATGCTGATGTGGAACCGCTAGCAGTTCGGGTAAGAATAAGAATTCAGTTAATAATAATAATAATAATAATAATAATAATAATAATAATAATATAATATAATAAACTGAATATTAAAAGTGGGTGCTCCTTCATAAACAAGGATAAAATATTCATTGTAAATATACATTTTTTATACTTATGTGTGTAGTGTGGGAATGTACCTACATGCATCATAATTATATAATTTCTGTTAATTATGAGATAATAATAATCACGTTGTACACGTTGTTGTTTGTTAATAATCTAATACTTACTGATCTTCTTCGATTTCTTACAAAATTGTAATCTAATTCAGAAGAGGGGACGTTCCAAACCATCTGATATATCTCTTTTTCTCGTCTCCACCACCTGTTGAAAGATTTATATATATATATATGCACACACACACACACATGTCTAATGAGTAAAATGTTTTTCCTGCAATGGATAATCAGTCATAGCATAGAATGTTTTTACTATGTTGGTAAAAAATCGATAAAGAGAAAGAAAATCAGCTAAACAAACATATATATGATGGATGGATGGTCTGAGTAAGAGAGAGAGAGAGAGAGAGAGAGAGAGAGAGAGAGAGAGAGAGAGAGAGAGAGAGAGAGAGAGAGAGAGAGAGAGAGAGAGAGAGAGAGAGAGAGAGAGAGAGAGAGAGAGAGAGAGAGAGAGACAGAGAGAGAGAGAGAGAGAGAGAGAGAGAGAGAGAGAGAGAGAGAGAGAGAGAGAGAGAGAGAGAGAGAGGACGGATATTATTCTATACTAATTCCCAATTCTTTAACAAAATGATACTAGCGAGGACTACATCATATCATGTATATTTTACACGTACTGCAGATTAAAGATACATAGCTACTAACCTTGCTATAAAGATGCTGACGCATATAACAATAGCTGCAGAAATTGATAGAGTTGTTGCTAATATTATTGCTAATGTGTTATCTGAAATTAAAAAAAAAAAAAAATAAAATAAAATAAATAAAAATTAAAACAAATTAAATTAAAAAACAGGTATGTTTTAAACAGTAATAATGAAAGGACAAAACATCATTCAAATAATGTAGTTTCAGATCAATTTATAATTGTATAGAATTATACGTTTTTCTCAGAAATACTCATAGACATGTGTATTTTAAAAATTAGCTAATTGTGAAGAATTACACTGCGGTTAATACATCGAAGTTATATGGTTATATTATCTCACTGAAATGACTAGAATTTTTTCTTAACTGTTAGTTCTTATTTATTAAGATTTTTCATATCTTTCTTTCTGTGCTTTTTTGTTTTCTTTTTCTTTCTTTTTCTTTATTATTTTTTGTTTTTTATTTTTATTTTTTGAGAAATGCATAGATTTGAAAATCTCACTCAGTCAAATCAGAGATATTTGTAAATATAAATTTATTCATTTTCCTTTTCATAATTTTATTTCTTTAATACCTATTAAATCGTACAAAGAACCATATGAGCAATAAATAAATAAATAAATAAATAAACAAATAAATAATAATAATAATAATAAATAATAATAATGAAAAAAGCAATAAAAAGAAAAATATTCGGTAAACAACAATTTTTTTGTTCCATCTGTCCATATCCGATGTTTGTTTTTCATTATTACTTTCTTTAGCCATTAACATATTAAATGAAACATTTCAAAGGAAAATATAATTTAAGAACACAACAGCAATCACAGACCGTGAGGACAAAGTTCATCAAAGAACCCGCAGACAGGCACATCAAGTGGAACGTACTCTGAACTTCTTCTCCCGTCGCCCCAGATTATATCTCTGTATTGTACTGTTGTCTGAAACCAAGAAATAACCAGTGGAGTCAGTAATAAAATGTTTTATTTCACGTATATATTAATAACCTGTGTCTGCAAAAACCCGGTATATTACAGGATCAATATAGGTAAGCATACTTCGTATACTTTTCTGAAACGTGAACCCTTTAAAATCACGACTGCATTAAATTTCGTGGAATGAATCTTGTAGTAGGTTTTATTCTAAAACTATGAGGTAGACCAATTTACGACAACATGTATGCATCTTTATTATTTATAAATATACCCAGGTGCACATAATTATATAGATGCAAATAAGTATGCATACCAGTATACATGCATGTATGTTATAAATACATACACATACACAATCATTCTCCTTCCACTGATATTTGATACGTTAGCCTCGCTTTAGATAATGACGATACTGAACAAATACTGGCAGCCTCACCTTGTTATATTTAATATCTGACCCCGGGGTTCCTGGAGTGTAGTTGAGGGTGAGGACCATGTGGAAATTTCCTTCTGGCCCCATATCCCATACAACAAAGCTGGGAAAGCGGTCACCTTCATTATTCATAAAAACCTCTCCTGATAAACCTGGGAAATGGATAATGAAATACGTAACAGCGATTTAAAAGAAAGAATTACAAAATAAAATAAAGCATTCCATTTATCCTTGTTAAGTTTTTGAATAAATATTCTAAGGTAATGTGATCTCTCTTACGAAATATATATTTTTAAAAAATGGCTTATTAAGTTATATATATGTGTGTGTGTGTGTGTGTGTGTGTGTGTCTGAAATATTTGATCAAAACAGCAGTTTAGCAAATGTAGATAAAACAAAATCTTGCCTGTAAAGCTTTTGTACTGAACTGCATCAAAAATTTCAACACCGTTTGGTGTTCTGTTATTTGAGATTGTTTCATTCAAAGATATAGCATACAGAATAACAGCATCGTACAAAAATGCCGAATGGTGATCTGGCTGAAGAATTAGATAAAAGTTACAATTATAATGATGTACATATGAGAGAGAGAGAGAGAGAGAGAGAGAGAGAGAGAGAGAGAGAGAGAGAGAGAGAGAGAGAGAGAGAGAGAGAGAGAGAGAGAGAGAGAGAGAGAGAGAGAGAGAGGAGGAAGGAACCCGGTAAATAACAGCAAATATAATATTTAAAACAGTTTTTCGCGTCGCATCTCTAATGCAGAATTACATGAAAACCTATTGGATTGAATAAATAATTTAAATAAATAATAAAAAAGAAAGAAACATAAAACAAAATAAATAAGTGAGAGACAGAGTAAAGAAAAGAAACAATTCACTTGTAACACTTACTGACTGTGGTAAAGGGAAAGAAGAATTCAGAAAAAATTCTTCATAAGCCTCCATCATTCCTGACCATTGCGAGTTTGAGTCACTGACGTATGTAAATGTAAACTACAATAATAATAATAATAATAATAATAATAATAATAATAATAATAATAATAATAATAATAATAACAATGATAATGATGATGATGTTGACGATGACGAATACACAAAAAAGCAACAACGCGAACAGTAACAGCAACAAAATTAAGAATACTGAAGATTATAAAACTATTTTAATATATTAAGTAAAAGAATGTTCTGCACCAGCTCGAAATACCAATGATGAGTTGAGCAGTGATGAGAGTTGTTTTTATAGCTTGTTCGTTAAAGTGGTCATAGCCAACACAAGTTTCTATATTGAAAAACCAAGAGAAAGAAATACAGAGAAAGAAATACGAGTCTAAACACTGGATGAAACAGGAGCTCTGATCACCAAATTACGTCTTCATCTAGACGTTAACGTTGACAATATCATGAATGACAAATAACGTATAGCTAGAAACGACCACTACTTGTACGTTAATATCGTTCATTTACATTATATTTGCTTATGATTAAACATGTCTATGACTAACTAGTACATGCTTTCTTGTAAGTATTTTAATTTTTACAACAACTGTTAATTAATAAATCATTTTATTTAGTCATATTCGCTTAAACTATGTCGGAATAAAACAGTTTCTCAGACAATCCAAGCAAATATGAGATCTGTATAAAATATTTTGAAAAAAAAATTCATTGCCGTTTAAAATACGTACATAGAGCAGACTGCCAAAAGCGACGCGGGCCTCTTCGTCTCGACTGTCGTTCCCGTGCCACAGGCTGCCGCTTGACAAAATGTTAATCTCGGCCAAGTCCATCTCCGTGAACAGAAACTGGAAGTCCCCGCTGGTCATGCCGCAGTCGTAAAATGTCAACATGTACCTCCTGAGTTCCGATCTCGGCACCATTATGAAAACAACTGAAATTATTATAGTTAACTAGACGATGGTGCAGAGACCTTGACGAAGCGGACGATGTTGATGTTAATGATGACGACGATGATGATATTATTACTACAAATAATAACACACACAGATATAGATAGATATATATAAAGCACAAAATGCCCTAGACTGAGGTCAATGTGCTGAAAATGTAATTCAGCCCTTTGTTTATTACAGTAAGTGCATCTCAGATGAAATTTATGACAAGAATTAAAAACACAAAAGATTTACATGTGTTTTGTTTCTAGCTAGTTTCACTGTTTGAAATCATGGCCCTTAAGACCCAAATGGATGGTTTATTGTTCCTTTAGCCTGTGTCCAGCGAACCATCACGGAACCTGTTACACAAGTATATCCTCCAACGATGTTGTTGAAGAAAACCTATCAAACTCTAAGTTGTAATCGACAGCAATAATGCCTCTACAAGCATCAACAGGTTTTCAGTCAACATCTATCAAGGATTTGAAGAAATGGCCAAATATCTAAAAAAAAATGGCTCATCGGTTCCCAGCTAGACTGTATATGTCTGTACATATGAACGTATATAATTGTAACAATAGTGCATGCATTCGGAAATCCTCTGCTTATATTCTTTTATTACCTTTTTATTAGTAGTTACATTATGTTTAAGAATTAACATTTATTACACATTAAAATCTACTCCTAATTAATGACATGGTATTAACATATAAATACTTCGTGCGTTTTTCTTGATGGAGTCGCAGATCGCTCGAAGGACCTTTCTGTCAGGACGAAGTGGAACGACGTACTGTTTCACGAGATTGTATCCTTTGTCTTCCGTGAACGTCGTGATCATCGCTAGAGCCAAAGCCTTTGTACTGACCACTTCGTCAGTGTACAGCATCACTGCTCGACTCCACTTGAATTTGTCACTAATAGAGTAGAACATGTAGACTGAAATGTAAGTTAGTATGTTAGTGAGAAAAATATGTAAAGAAAATTAGAAGAAATAAGAAAAGAAATGAATGTTTATACTTTAGGTATCCGGATATAATATTAATACTTTAGGTATCCGGATATAATATTAATAATTTAGGTATTCGGATATAATATTAATAATTTAGGTATCCGGATATAATATTAATAATTTAGGTATTCGGATATAATGTTAATACTTTAGGTATCCGGTAGCTGAAATGCCATCAACAGCAGTAGTAACAAAGTAAGTAAGTAAGTAAGTCAGTCAGTAAGTAAGCAAGTAAATAAATAAATAAATGTATTCAGAAAAAAGCAAATGAAAAGTTATTGAATACAGGAACAAACACAGCTATAATAAACAAATAAAGAAACCTAATTAAACAAATGATTAAACAAACAAACAAATACATAAATAAATATATAAATAAATAAATAAATAACATTTGTTAAAATAACTGACTGTCTTACCTAATGATGTAATGGGCGGCCTGGTTCTAACTAGTGTGTCATACGTTGTTTTGTTGTCCACTATGTGCTCTCTGGACATCCAGGTAAACACAGGTATATCGTAATACCCAGCCAAGTTAGCTACTGGCTGCAGCGCTAAAAATACCATACATATCTTATTTATAACGTGTTATTTTTTTAATTATTACGCATCGATGAACGCAGTGGAAATTAACTGAAATAAAAGATTATTATGAACTGTTTAGTGCAATACAATTACCGCGGTTATTTGACAATCTGATCATTATCAAAATCAGTTTAATCATGTCTTCGTATATATTATTAGTTTTAGTAAGCAAAATATGAAATAGAAATTAAATTTATAGGTTTTATTAGTTTGTTTTTCTTTTGTGTTTTT
>CM022673.1:28428635-28446135 GCA_012295275.1 Chrysomallon squamiferum | reverse complement strand
TACAAAAAGGTAGATCGAGATATAGAGGGGAAAACAAGTAAATGGACAATAAAAATATCATCCAACTATCTGTCTGTCTTTCTGTCTGTCTGTCTATTTATCTATCTGTTATATGAATGAATTAATGAATTAATGAAAGTCATAAATATATAAATATTTGATAAATAAAATTATTTATTTATTTATTTATTTTATTTTATCCAATATAACCTGCTATATAACATAAGATAAAGTAAGCTAATGTAATTTAGCATGGAATAATAATATAAAGTAAGCAGTATGTATATAAAATAATTAAGCACACCAGGAATAGCATATATTACAAAGATGTAAAATAATGCAAAATAATTATTAAAATTTAATACACAAAATATATATATGGGTAGTATAGATAATGAATATAATGAATAAAACGCACAAAACGATTATAATTTTAGAAACAATTTCACAAATTACTGGTTATAACAATGAACACTTTAGAGTCACATACAATCAAAAAAATATAAATGATACTCACAACACTGAAAATATTCTGATTCCTGAAATTCTGTAATCAGCTTCCTTCATCCATACTGCATTTTCTCTTTTTATTTCCTGTATCTTTTGAGTTTATTATTATTAATATATTACCTTTTTTTTTTCTATTGTCAACACAGACGTTGCAGCCTGGCACTTTTGCATTTAGAAGACGAGTAAAATACACTGAAATAAATCAATGTTTTTCTCGCTTAGATAACGCAGGCTGCTAACTTAGGTTTTCATGGACTAAAGTGCCAGGTATTTTCTCCACTAATCAATCGTTAAACACGGGATTTCGTCTATTTATTTTTAATTTTTATAAATTAATACTTTCTTGCGTTTTATGCCTTTTCTTTTAACCCTTTATTGTTGGTAAACAGATATTTAATAACTGTCTTTTTCAAAATTATTATTATTTTTATTATTATTCTTATTCTTATTATTCTTATTCTTATTATTATTATTATTATTATTATTTTTTATTTTTATTTTTTTATTTTTTTTTACGGAGATGAAAGGAGATGCATAGTTATCATTATAAATCATAATTTTTTTTTTTGTATTATTATTTTTTTTTACATTGACTGATTGCTTATGTTTCTATCTGTTTGGATCCATCTAATCATTCATCTGTCTACCTCTTAAATTATCTTTCTGTATGTCTATCTCTACATCTATCTGTCTGTCTGTCTGTCTGTGTGTCTGTGTCCTATCTATCCACTGTATCGATGTTATATATTTCAATTTTAATGAAAAATAAAATTAAACAATAATTAAATAAAAATGTATTAAATAATAATAAGAAAAAGAAACAAAAACAAACAATAACAAACAAACAAACAGAAAAAATCCAACAAAAACAGAGAGAAATAAACGAAAGAATGAAAGTATGAATGAATGAATGGAAACATGAAATGACATGAATGAATGAATGAATAATTAAAATAAAAATTTGCAAATAAAATAAAAATAAATACAACAGAATGTGAATTTCTAAACAAACAAACAACAACAACAACAACAACAATAATAATAATAATAATAATAATAATAATAATAATAATAATAATAATAACAATAATAATAGCAATTTATAAAAAAATAAAAATAAAATAAAATAAAATATAAAAAAAGACACTGACATTTTCGTTAATCTTCTTTCCTTGATTAAATCTCTGTATAGATAAAGTTTTAACCTATTCACTTGGTATGAAAACAGGTGTGAGCATTTTCTTTGTCCACTCACCTGTGTTAATGAATTAGGTGGGATGCGTTTGTTTTTGCAGAGCTGGTTTAATTAACGTTCCCTGTGATTATGCGCTAAAGTGGATTGCTCGTTAAATACACGTGATCAGTCACGTGGAAACAAAATCCAATTTGCTATAAAATGTGAAAGTGTCCAATGATTTTGTTTCAACGATTCACAGAAAGCTATTTGCAGAATGGAAATACGGACAAGATGGTCAGAAGAGAGATATTTGAATATAGTTATTACTTTTAGAATACATTGCTCTTAGACATTGGAATTTCTAATATAAAACCATTATTATTATTATTATTATTATTATTATTATTATTATTATTATTATTATTATTATTATTAAAACGAAAAGTGCTGTTTTTGTTGTTATTATAAAAAGAAAGTTATAACTGTTTTTTTTGTTTCTGTGGCTGTTTTTATTATCTGTTTTGTCATCAACATTATCGTTATTATTAATGTTATTATTACTGCTACTATTACGATTATCATCATCATTATCATCGTCAATCTTATTACTGTTGTTATTAAAACTACGAGGAGATAGAATTTAGTCAGTTCTTCTTGAATACAGGAATTCATTTATTCAGTCTGTTCGTAACCATTCATTCTTACAGGAAAGATGAACTGACATTTATATGTACCTATCTCATTAGAAGTAATTATTCTATTTTTAATCTAAGACTGTACAGTGTTATACGTGTGTGCATAAGGAACATGCAGGTAAGAAGTAGGTATTTTCAAAAGTTAGGTTTTTATTTATTTATTTATTTATTTTTTTATTTAAGTTATTTATTTATTTGTTTGTTTGTTTGTTTGTTTATTGGTTTGTTTGTTTGTTTATTTATTTATTTATTTTTAAGGGGAATACTCAGAGAGAGAGGGAGGTAAGTATACATAGGTCTGTTGACAAAGATGTTGTGAAGGATTGGCTCGGAGTGACACATGCTCGTGGGTGTGGTGAAGATGACCTGTCCAGCAACCCATCACGTGTTTTTAAAGTGGTAAATTACCAAATATACAAACTGCTAACAAAGAGAAGTAGCTCATGAAACCGGATCCATGTTAAAATAATAAATAAATAAATAAAATAATAATAATAATAATGATAGTAGTGTATTAGTATTAGTAGTAGTATTACTAGTAGTATTAGTATTAGTAGTAGTATTACTAGTAGTATTAGTAGTAGTAGTAATAGTAGTAGTAATATTAGTTGTTGTAGTAGTTATAATAATAATGATGATACTACTACTACTACTACTACTACTACTACTAATAATAATAATAATAATAATAATAAAAAGAAGAAGAAGAAGAAGAAGAAGAAGAAGAAGAAGAAGAAGAAGAAAAGATGATCTATATTATATGCCGTGAATATAAATAATTTTAAAATTTGTAACTTTTATTGCAGAACAAATATCAGTCGGTAAGATGTAAGTTACTACTGTGATCTAGATTCACACATGCACGCACACTGACAACCTTTCAGTTCAGTCAAACAGTTCAGTTACAAAAATTTAGCAGAAACATTAAAAGAAGAAGAAACACAATCAAATTGATAACAACAACTAAAAGACCAAATAGTTTCATTTCTTTTATTACATTACTACATTAATAATACACAAGTTACCGTGCAAAAGAGAAAATCTAAATATAAACAACCACACTCGATAAATTTCTGAAAATATTAAATATAAATATATGTTCTTATATACAATATTCTTTCATTATTTTCATGGAAGATCTAACAACCATCTGATTAAAGCAATAAATAATTACTTATGACTTTTTATTCTATTTTGTTCTTTTCAAGTAGTTATTGTTATTATATAAACAATAGATGCCAGTAACGGGAACTGATCCCATAATCCAGGAGTGATGATAAGGTGACACAAATCTACTGTGTTCAGGTTCATGCAAGTTGTCTCTTTCATTTTATAATTATTTTTACATAAACATTGAAAGGGCTGATATGTACAGGTAGTATGTTTGTATATGTGTATATATATAACAGAATATTGATGTAATAATAGGTCCACCGTATGGCAGTGGTAAGATATTGTTCTAATACTGGTGTGTGTGTGTGTGTGTGTGTGTGTGTGTGTGTGTGTGTGTGAGAGAGAGAGAGAGAGAGAGAGAGAGAGAGAGAGAGAGAGAGAGAGAGAGAGAGAGAGAGAGAGAGAGAGAGAGAGATTAATATAGTTATGTAGATACATAATTATATGTGCGTGTGACTGTGTAGGTGAGTGTGTGTGTGTGTGTGTGTGTCTGTGTGTCTGTTTGTAGTCTGTATTTGTCATAGACATTTGACTCAGTCGTTTTTAGAATGAATAACAGAAATGTTTCATTAATAATAGTATTCTCGTCAGTGTTTTGAAGTGGATTCTAAACCCAAGAATCTGCCAGCAGCTGGTGTCCTGTTCTTTGATCAGATTGTGGAAATTAATCTGACTCTGTAGCCTCGAGAATTTAATTTAATTCTAAACCGAAAATATTTGAATATATCGTTCTATTAACTCCACAGGAAATGGTTTCGAGCTTACAAAAAGAACGATATAAGGAGCAGTTAGTCTGAGAAAATGTCTGCAAGATTTTACCAGATATCTTTTTTTTTAAAAAGTAAAATGACAATAATAATACATAATGTGCATAAGTCTAAAATATAATGAAAGAATTTAAAAATTGCAAAGATAAACTTAATGCGCAAACGCAAAGTTCGCTGGAATTTGCTCTTGCTTATAAAAATCGGTTTCGTACAAGAAGAAGGAAATTTTATATCAAAGATGAAAATATCAAAGTGTTTCCTGTACAATACTGAAGACCGTGTGAGAAAATATATTTAAAAAAATACAAAAAGTTCAGGTTAAAGAGTCCCGAAGGAGTAAAATACCAACATCTTTATACATAGTGTATGTTTACAAACGATTTTTAAAAATAACTCTGATCAGATCGTTTCAAATAATAAAGAATGACAATAAAATACCTCACGTAGCGTTGTCGAACAAACCCCAAAAGACTGAGTAGATCAGTACCCATTTCCAGGGTTCTGCATTCGTCTTGGAGTTCACTTTTCATTTCTTTTAATGAAATGACGCCAGGATTAAAAGCAAAGTGTAAAAATACCAGTCTTTCTGTGCATCATCACTAGCTCGTAGTTTTACTTTTATCCTTTATTATTTGCAAACAATGACTGCCAGTGACAAAACAGTTACTTTAATCATACAAAACGTGTCACGGTTGAGCTGTCCAGAAAATTAACTTTATAGTCCGTGATGCCACGTTACAAGCTGGCAGTGTCATTATCGGATTCGCTTCCTTCCGGGTTAGCACGCGAGGCTTGCTTCAACCTCTCTGATTTCGAATCGACTAAGATTTGTTCCACAATTATAGATTCAGGAATCTGAAACAAACCTTTCTTCCCGGTCAACCAGAACGTATCCATCAGTCCTTTGCCCTGCAAATATTTAACAGTTTACAGGGTCTTTGTTAATTTAAAAGTTAAGGAATGTATGTGAAGAAGTAGTATTACTAATAGCAGTAACAAGATTTACTGCAAAGAACTGATATGATAAACAGAGAAAAAAAAATCTACTAGTAATAGTAACAGTAGCATTATCATTAGCAGCAGCAGCAGCAGAAGTAGCAGTAGTAGTAGTAGTAGTAGTAGTAGTAGTAATATTAGCAGTAGTATCATAGTAGTAGTAATAGAAGCAGCTATCAAATATATACGTAAACATATTTATTTATTTATTTATATACGCACATTCAGACGTACTTAAATGGAACTATATATTCGTATAAACTAAGAGTTTAAATGAAATAAATACATACATACATATACATATATACATATATACATACATACATAGAACATACATGCATAAATAAATGCATAAATAAATACATATTCAATAAATAAATAAATAAATATTCAATAAATAAATAACTTATTAAAAAATAATTAAATAAATGAATATATAAATAAATAATTAAAAAAAAAAAATAATAATAATAAATAAATAAATAAATAAATCAAACAATCATCGAGCAGATGAACACAAAATTCTTACCTTAATGTGCACTTTGCCTCTTGCAACTATCTTGTAATCCGGATTCTGATTCAGAATTCTTTGAGTATCGGGAGTTATGTGAATGAGCATTGCTTTGGAGAAGAAGAAATAAAAACAAAAACATACCGTTAACAAGCTGAAAACAGTTGATTTTTCTGAACCTTTACCGTGTTTCTTATACAATTACTACCATGCAGTCAAAATTAACAGTGACTGATGTTTATAGAAATATAACAAGGACGAAGTGTATGAAACAAAGATAGCTAAAGTAACAACAGTAGTGATTTGTGATTGCAATAAAGTCTTACGTCTTCCATTGGATTCCATTCTGGACGCCGTGTTGACGGTGTCGCCGAAGAGGCAGTACCTTGGCATGGTGAGGCCCACCACGCCAGCCACTGCGGGGCCTGTCTGCAGTCCTGCAACAGTTAAAAATGTCGACGGTTTAAGCGCAAAATACATTTTCACTTTCCAGTTTAAAATCGTGTAAAAGAGAAGAAGGGGATCCACAGATTAAGAGAGTGTAAAGTACCCAGTAATTCTTATTGTATATTACACTTCATATCAATATATATTTCTATCATTTATCTATCTCTTTCTACAAACATATACCCACTCTCTCTCTCTCTTTCTCTCTCTCTCTGTCACACATATACGCACACACAGAGAGATATAGACAGAGAGATAGAGACAGATAGAGAGATAGATAGATAGAGAGAGAAAGATAGAGATCGATTGAGAGAGATACACACACAGACAGACAGACAGACTGAGGGAGAGACAGAGGAAAATAAAATTCCTTTTCCAAATAGTTTGATGGGAAATGAGTTGGTTTTAAACAATGTCATGCAAAGAACACGAGCCTGTGCTGTATTTCGTTGAAAAACTGCTACGTTTACCTATTCGGATCTGCAGCTGTCTGTCAGGCAGGTGAGGTATCTGATAGTTGAGGACACACTGTAACAGACTCAGCGAAACATCGGCCATTTCTGTCACATGCTTCTCTCCATTGCGAAGTGGAAGACCACTAGCCACCATATAGGCATCTCCTATTGTTTCCACCTAAAATTCAGTAAATGTATGCAGGTATAGATATATAGATAGATAGACAGATAGACAGACAGACAGACAGACAGACAGACAGACAGACAGACAGACATACAGATAGATAGATAGGGAGATAGATAGATAGAGAGATAGATAGATACACAGACAGATAGCAAGATCGATTTGTTTTTCGATTTCAAATCCCGTAGGTATAGTAAACTATTCTAACTGCAAAGTTTTATTACTGTTCTTATTGTTTTGGGTATTGTTGTTATTGTTAATATTGTAGTTGGTGTTGTGTCATTCTTTGTGTTTGTCACTAAGGTTAGTCAGACTACTCAAATCTAACAATCAAAATTGAAGTGTGACGATGTTGATGGCAATGAAAGAATGAAGGAGAGAAAAAGATTGAGTTAAAAGTCAAGTTACCTTATAAACGTCATACTTCTGAATGATGTCATCAAACAAGGAATACAATGAATTGAGAAAATCAACAATCTGAATACGAAAAAAAAAGAAAATCATTTATGATTAACGTGAAATATATTAATTTTGGGTTTGTATATAATTTTATGTGTGTGACTATGGGTCTCTGTGTGTATTTGCTTGTACTTTCGTCTGGGTTTTTTATATGAATTATATTATGATATATTATATGTATGAATATACGCAGGTATGTACAGATATATAATATACACATACACACACATACACCTGCATGTATGCTCATATAATAATAATAAAAACAACAACAGCAACTACAACAACAACAACAACAACAACAACAATAATAATAATAATAATAATAATAATGATATATACATATACATATACAGAATGCACATACTACTAAAGACTCTAAATAAAAATAATGAAAATCATATTTAATAGTAAAACAATTACAACGTACCTGCATCGGAGTGCACTGGGCTGCAAGACTGGTGAAGCCGACGATGTCAGAGAAGTAGACGGTAACCGCGTCGTAGTACTCCGCTTTCACGTGGTTTCCCAGCTTTAACGCGTCAGCAACCGTTCTTTGAATAATAAATAAACGTAAGTTATAAACGTAGACGTCTAGGCTTTCACTTCGCACACACATATTCACTAAGATCGTAAAAAGAGATCCGATACAGCAAGTTATGTCCACTGGTTTCCCAGCTTATAAGAGGTCTGTTTAGACAGACATACAGATACACAGACAGTCAAACAGACAGGCAAGCAAAAAGCAGATAGATAGAGCACACTCACTTCGGTAACATTTTATACAAAAGTGCTTCAGTTTTTTTCTTCTCATCTTCCAAGCTGGACGTTCTCTCTGACACCATTTGCTCCAGTCGGTTAGAATGACGTTCCATCAGCATAAACATGTTGTCCAGCACTGTCGCTGCTCTGTGAGAATGGAGATGGTAAACATATACTATTAGTCATTACAAATTATCTTTCTCTCTCACTCTCTGTCTCGCTCTCATTCACTCGTTCTTTCAGAAAACCTATCACTGAGATAGATGATAGATATAAGAGATGACTACAGCCAGCGAGCGATCGAAACAGGATGGTAGATAGAATGAGACAGAGAGAGAACTAGAAACATAGGAGGAAATCACAAAATTAAATGAATGCATGTGTGTGTGTGTTTGTGTGTGTGTGTGTGTGTGTGTACCTGTCTGTGAGTGTATACCTGACCACACAACAAAGTTAATTACTGCCTATTCTGTCTGATTCCATTTCATAAAACAAACAACAACAAAACCTCTGTATAAGATAAAACCTACTTGTATGGACTAAGTTCTTTCAGTCGTGACACAACCCTCTTTATCAAAGGTCTGTTAAGAGGGTCCTCAGCCCAGCAGCTGCAGATCAGTTTCTTGAAACCGTTTCGTACAGACGAGAATTCATCCTGGGTTTCTGCGATCGAAGGTCGCATCAGTTTGTCTGTCGGATGAGCTACAAGCTGAATGATCTCTGTTAAATCGAGAGCAAAATATTTTCGATTGATAAGGGCAAAGAATTACAAGCCAGTTTATATATAAACTGAAAATTAATTATCTAAATTGTAACTGTTGCAGAGTCTAATAATAAATATGTTGCAGAGTCAAAGAAATATTGACAGAAATTCAGAAATCTAATTTTTTTTTGTCGTAATCACAGTAGTTATTACCTGTCAACTTTCATCCGAGATCTCACATGATAAATATAATGATAAATATAAGTATCGTAAATAATAAAAATAATATATACACATCTAAGCACACATACATAAGCTTTTGTTAGCAAACTAAGAGAGAAAGAAAGGACAACACACACACATACACACACAAAGGAGAGACTGAGAGAGAGAGAGAGAGAGAGAGAAGCGTTAAAAAGTCAAGGACGTTCTACACACGCTATGTAATAAAATCAAGTGTTTTATCAGCTGAATAAGCTGAACAAAACTGCTGACACTGCCTGCATCTATTCATGCACTTTCTTTATATGCTGACTGTTATAAGGCAGATAAATAGATAGATAGACAGACAGATAGACAGACACACAAACACACATAGACATACAGATAGATAGACAGACAGGCAGATACACAGATAGATAGATAGATAGATAGATAGGTAGATAGATAGATAGGTAGCTAGATAGGCAGACACATAGATAAATAGATAGACAGATAGATAGGTAGATAGACTGACACATAGATAAATAGATAGATAGATAGACAGACACATAGATAAATAGATAGATAGATAGACAGACAGATTGACAGACAGAAAGATAGATATATAGATAGATAGGTAGATAGATAGACAGACAGATAGAGAGAGGCGGCGGAGGCAGAAAGAAACTATGTTGAAACCTTTAGGTGTGAGACTGTGCTCCTCTGCATAGGCATTGTTAAGACAGAGGAGTTCTTTCAGGATTATTCCAAGGCTGTATATATCTGCCTGCTGGGTCAACGTGATCTGCATTCTGAGAAGCAGATGTCGCAGAACCTCTGGTGCAAGCCAGTACATTTCTGAAGGAAAAAAAAGAAACAACACAAACCAACAGTTAATCAAATACAGTTTAATTATTTCTACAAAAATCCTTTTGGTTTATATGTTATTCATTTATTCTTATATACAATATATATATATATATATATATATATATATATATATGTATATGTATTTGTATATATATATATATATATATATATATATATATATATATATATGTAAGTATGTATATGTATTTGTAATTACATACTTGCATACTCGTCATCTTCATTGACTCCTTCCTCCAAAGACTGGCCCAGTCTCATTGGAGTCATTCCGAAGTCAGTCAGTTTGCAAGCCCAGTGGTTGTCTATCACACAGTTTGAGCTTTTCATGTTGCCATGGAATTTCATGGGTCCTCCGTGAATAAAAGCCAGGCCCTAAAACAGTAACAGAAAGCAAACGTTTTAGACGATCTTCTGAAACGAGCCTGGAGCGAGCTGAATGAAACGTGATGGTTTCTGATGATGCTGATTGAAAATCATTCTTCCGCTGATGTGGGTATTTTGGCTGTTTACCTTTCCAGCAAATTTATCATTTTATTTTTTCTTTTTTTTTTTCTGTAGATATACATGTGGAAAGATTACATTCCGTTAATTTGATTATGTAATAAATACAGCCTATTTTATCTCTCATCTTTTTGGTTTAGACAAAAAAAGAATGTTATTCAAATCTTTACCACTAATCATTTGTTTACTAGTTGGTTTAAGACCATCAAAGTATAACTGTGGGGCAGTGAAGGAAAACAAAACTGGAATACATATTCTACAATGCAGCTTGTCCCAGTTTGATGAATGCAGTAAGTCTCTTCATCTTAATCTTGTTTTTAAACGAAACAACTGATCTAACAGTTAGGATTGAATGAATGTTTATAAAAAAACCTAATTTTTATCGACTGTTAGATACGATACATTTGCAAGAATAATTTATGAGTTTTTTGGATGAAATACATAGATTACACGAAATCTAATACGTTTTAAGGCAAAAATAGTCGTAGCAGTAATAGTAGTTGTAGTAACAGTTGCAGGAGTAGTAGCAGTTGCAGTAGTACTATTACTAATAATATAAACGACAACAACAGTAACAGTAATGTAGAACAATTAACTTAAGAAGGATGAAAAAAAAAATGAAATTATTGTTTTTAAAGAAAGCAATAAATTCGAAACAAGACAAGGGTACTCAACAGAACAATTAATAAAAAGGTGAAGAAAAACACAATAATTTAAGAATGAACTTACTCTGCATATGTCATTGGCGATGGAAAACTGAAATGCGCCATCCAGTTTGCTCTGGTCCGTGTTGCCTACGAGATCCTAGAAACAGTTCACACAATGGTAAATTCAACATCAGTCAACCGGAACAATGCAGTTATACTCTCTGAATTCAGTGACATTACTAATAGGTATGAAAAACATGACCCAGCTGGATACTGAATCAGCGTATAAGTCACATTTGTTGATTACTGATAATGCATATTCATATTGACTACGTCACACACTTTTATTCTGATATTATACGAATATTATTGCTTTATGTGACAGCAAAGATATCATTGTTTAACTAATATTTTTATTTATTTGTTTAGTAATTATTATTTATTATTATTATTATTATTATTATTATTATTATTATTATTGTTATGCTATTATATTATTATTGTTATTGTTGTTATTATTATTATCATTATGATCATGATGATGATGATCATCATCATGGTCATTATGTTTATTACAAAATATGAGTTATCGTTCAGTAGTGATCTCTAGATACCATTTCAGTTTGATTAACTAACATAAAAATAATTAATCCGGCATGTTTTATTATTTATTTAAATATTTATTTATTTGTTTATTTAAAATTAAAAGAATTAAATATATACACTATAAATCTTTTTTTTTCCTTCTTTTTTTTTTTTTCGTCGAAACTTACAGCTAATTCGAAGCCAGCAATCCTGAAAATACTTTATGGACCTAGAAACATTTTCGTTTGATCTCTTAATACGGACATTTAAATAACCAGGCACAGGCAACATCAAGGCAGTCTAATAACAAGTACATACATTATCTACACTGCAATTAGTCGTTGATAAAAGAACATGTGTAGCATAGCAATCTTAGAATTTGTACCTTCAGGCTTCCTTTTGTGCAGAATTCCCACAGCACGTTGATTTTGTCTGTTTCCAAGCACATTCCAATTAAAGTTGCAAGGTTCGGATGCTTAACTGCAAAAAGCTGTAAGTGTAACTCATTATATTACTAATTCACAGTTAATGTTCTGCATAATATGAACTCTGTGCAAGAGGATTTGTAATATGTGTCTCTTTAACAACAACGACGACAACGACAACAACAATAATAGTAAATGCTAATAATTAGAAGACGGAGAAGAAGAAGAAGAAGAACATCAATAGCAAATGTATCTTCGTGTGTACAACTTTGTCTGTGCAACCAGTGGTTGAGACGATATCCTGTTTTAAATACACGAGTGAACACATCTTGTAAAACATTTGAATGCACACATAGTTTCCTATTATGACTTCTCTCGACAGCTGATTTCGTTCACTTCTGACTCCTATTCGTGTCACTGTGTTTGCCTGTGCTTCTTAAACTGTTTCAGTATCATTTTTCTTGGAGTCTTTATCACAATATTTCTGCCACTCTGAACTAACTTTCGGTACTTTTTGTCTTATTCTCCCTTGATATATAATTCATTTCCAAAAGATCATTTCTGTTCAAGTATTTCAATATCGTAACCATATGTTTAAAGAAAGTAATTGATGACGTGTCTGTTGCCATGACACCCATAAACGAACACAGTACCGTTTTGTCTGTGCCCTGAATGCACTTGGCAATGCCACCGCCATGGAAAACCCCCGAAAAGTATGCAATAAATCAGGGAACTATTCAGATACTCTGAAACTGGAAAAGCAATAGAAGAGACACGAGCTGTATCAAATTTCCAATTCCACTGTCATTAAAGAAGAAGAAAATACAAATATTTGCCTGAATTAAGTCCTTCAGTCTTCAAGTTTCATTCCCTTCATTCGTCATTGCAATTTCATTCACCTCAAATAACTTTCTTCAACCTTTGGTGAATCATTCACCAGTTAGATTAAGAAGCAGTGGAATATGCAATAATGCATATTTTATCGGCTATGCGTTGTCCTTTCCTTGTTTACTTGTTGTTCTTGCTTTGTTACATATTACCTAACAGGGAATCAGTTAAATCATTTAAGCTGAATCTTTTTCTCCGTGTGACAGTTACATTAATGATAATATCATTAATAAAAAAATAATAATAATAATAAAAACAACCGAACACTTACCTCTCTCATGTGAATCAGAAGATGTCTGTCCAGTTTCATTTTGTCTTTCCTGATGCTTTTCACCACAACGATCGTAGAACGGTACCGCGCTAGCAGAGTCTTCGTGTCGTAGAGGGATGTGTTTTGTGTGGTGGATTTAAACGAGCCAAGAAATGAGCTGTGACTGCCATCCATCCCGGAATTATCTCCTGGCAGAGAGAGAACGTCGCTGCCGTTGTCAGACGGTGTTTGCTAAACACATGTGTGATTGATGTTGTCGTAACAATAATAATAATAATAATAGTAACGGCAATGATAATAGCGTTCATCTATGTAGATGCATTGACTGCAGACATTGTTAGAGAGAGTTGTTAGAATTTTATTCGTAAAATAAAGATTCAAACTTAATTTTTAAAATAGGCTAAAACAAAAAGAAAATATAAATTAAACAAAAATTAAACACACAAACAACCAAATGAATGAAATATTATAAAGGTTTTAGAAAATGCTGTGAATTAAAATTTTAATATATATATTATATTAATAGCACTTAAATAAATATTTTTGTTTTGTTTTTATAAAGAGATAAGAATTAAATAAATAACAGTAAAACAATCAGCTCAGATCACCACAGTAATGCTTACATCAGTCTTAGATTTTTGTTTCGGTTTCCTAAATTCAAAGTCGAGTTCTGTAAACGGAATATTCCAAAACATCTGGTACAGTTCTCGTTCACGACGCCACCACCTGGTTAGGAAATGAGTTAGGTCAAGGACATATTTGAAATATTTGACATATAAAGAGACGCACAGATATTTATCATAGATAGGCGAATACATAGACAAATACTTCAGCGATAGTTAATCAGATAGGAAGGCAGACACACACACACACATATACCCATAGAGAGACAGAGAGAGAGGGAGAGAGAGAGAGAGAGAGAGAGAGAGAGAGAGAGAGAGAGAGAGAGAGAGAGAGAGAGAGAGAGAGAGAGAGAGAGAGAGAGAGAGAGAGAGAGGGAGATAGATAAACAGATAGAAAGACAGATAGATAGATGGACAGATACAGAAGCAGGCAAACAAACAGACAGAAATAAATTTTTGGAATAATAATTACTATTACTCTTTTTTTACCTTTTTTATTTTTAATTTTTTTTTTAGGAAATATTATTACAATACGTAAATATTTCCTTTCCGATTAGTTACTAACCTTCCAATGAAAACACCAGCCAGTACAACCACAGCCATCCCAATCGATAACGTGCTTGCCAAAACCACCGTGGTAGTAGTGTCTGCAATTACAACGCATTTGTTCATTTCAGCTTTCGCCGATCACCTCAAAACACAGTATTTTCAGTATCGCATCAAGCACCGTATTTACTGAATCAAGAATTATGCCGCAGATAAAATAGCCATTACACTACTGAAAGAAAATATTTTTGGTTACGATGATGTTTGTTGTGTTAACTGACAAAACTATTTGATGCAGTGACTGATGGCGATTCACAAACTGCTTCTTGTTGTCAAATCTAACTAGTTCCAATCACTGAAATTCCAATAGTAAAGAACCATTGCGTTGTTACTGACTGTGCAAAAGGCATTACAAAAGGGCCGTTATTTGCATTCTCTTTCAACGTGATAAATTGGTTTAAAAGCCCTTTCGCAAATAAACTATCTCTCTCTCTCTTTCTCTCTCTCTCTCTCTCTCTCTCTCTCTCTCTCTCTCTCTCTCTCTCTCTCTCTCTCTCTCTCTCTCTCTCTCTCTCTTTCTCTCTCTGTCTCTCAGTAATATATATATATACACGTGTGTGTGTGTATTAATCAAAATAATTTAACGCTCAAAAAGTATCAACCAAATCAGTGTCCAAGTGAATTTCACTGATGGTGTAAACTGCATCCAAAGTTTTAGTCATTGACTCTTATTTACAGAAAAAAGAAAACCCATTAATAATGGAAACAGTTTAAAAGTTGACATGCTACCAAAACTGGAGGGAGTCAAAACGAAACTGACACATCAGCACATTAATTTGATTAATTGCTGTATGAATCCATTTCTGAGGCGAAGACGTATGATATGGCTTTGATGTTGGTGATCGTGATCTCGCCTTCCAGTCTCAACTATTAGAGCCAAGTCAGCAGAATGTGCCGGCCAGGCACCGTCCTGGCACTGTGGTTCTGGCAATGTCGTCCTGCAGAACAGAACCCAAACCCCTAATCTGCTGCAAGTGACTGAGAGAACCAGTGTCTATGCAAGGATTTTCTGGCAGTCAAAGCCAGTCCGCAGTGTCAGTGAAAGTGGACTTGAGTTCAGTTCAGTTGCTTAGATCCAAGGTCGTTAACATGTTACGGGTCGGACGATACTTTCAGCATTATTTTCTTAATAGCTATACTGAGATTTGATATTACAACATGTTAACGATTTTGCATCTAAGCAACAGAAAAGAATTCATGTCAGCTCTCGTTGGCTTTGTGGACTGGCCCTAACTGCCAGAAAACATGCTTGTACTGACACTGGTTCTCTCAGTCACTCTATTTTGTGTATATATATATAGATATATATATATATTTGTTCTTTGCTTAGTCTTCACTAATCATTAATAATAATAATACATCAAAGTTTAACACATCAGCAGGGATATTTCGAATGTTTGTTCAATTCCTGACTGACCGAACGATCGCTTGAATGGCTAAACTAAGAGTTACTAAACTAACAGAAAGTGACCGACTTCCTGAATTTGGGAGCTGACAGACTAACTGACAAACTGACTGACTGACTGATTAACTCATACTTACCAATGGGGCACAGTTCGTTGAGAAACCCGCACACTGGAATATCTGTGGGAATGTACTGGGAGCTTGAAAAGCCATTACCCCACATTATATCTCTGTATTTTATTACCACCTGAAAATAACAATAATAATAATAATAATAATAGCAACAACAACAACAACAACAAGAATAACACGAACAAGAACAAAAGCAACAACAACAACAACATATCAACAACAACTATTACCATTAATAATATGATTAATAGAATTGTTGCATTAGTGTTAATATTATTAGTACCTACCTATTAATAGTGATAGTAGCAGAAGTAGATGACATTCTGTAGCAGTTCTATGACAAATAGCAGTAGCAGTTACAGTCGTAATAGTGGCCGTAGTAGTAGAAGTAGAAGTAGTAGTAGTAGTAGTAGTAGAGGAAGCAGTAGTAGTGGATACTCGTAATAATAGCACTATCATCATAATAATCATCATCATCATCATGACAGCAGTAGTAGTAATAGTAGCAGAAGTGATAGTAGTAGTAGCAGTAGTTGATACTCGTAACATATTATTAATAACAACAGTAACAGCAGCAGTAGTGTAAAATGTTTACCTTTTTAAACGGCGCATCCGAACCTGGCGGCATCATACTGTAATTGAGAGTGAGCACCATTTGAAAAGTCCCGTCTGATCCCATGTCCCATACCACGAAGCTGGGAAAGCGGTCGCCTTCTCCGTTAATGAACACTTCGCCTGATAAGCCTGCAAAGATAACAAAAATTCAGTTTCAAAAGAAAATATATTTTTTAAAACTAGAATGTCCGACGATGACAGCGTTAACTGAAAATACTGAATAATTTACAGGACTCCCATAATAATCATAACCCTCATCATAATAACAATAATAATAATCATAATAATAATATTAATAAAATTATAATAATAATAATAATAATAATAATAATAAGAAGAAGAAGAAGAAGAAGAAGAAGAAGAAGAAGAAGAAGAAGAAGAAGAAGAAGAAAGAAAGTGACGAGGATAATAACGAGAACAATTATGATTAATAGTAATACTACTGTCTGCAATGGCCTTAGAATCGAAGTATGCTTCCTCGAGTCCAGTCGTAATTTTATTCATTTATTTATTTATTTATTTGCCTGTTTGTTTGTTTGTTTACATATTTTAAATTATTGACGAGATATTAATCCTAATTTTAATATATCGATTTTGATACAGCCTACATATTAGAACTTTCCCAGTCTTAGAAACGTAATTACCTGAATATGATTGTTTAAATGTTATTCAACAGTTCGACTCATTTGTTAAAGTTTCAGGCCTTAAATAGAAGACGTAAGCATTCTTACCAGTAAATCGTTTGTACCAGGTAGCTTCGAAAACTTGTGTGCCAGTGAACTCATTTCTAGATGTAATAGTCTCATTTAGTGACAGTGCGTACAGAATCAAAGAATCGTAGAGAAACATGGAATGGCGATCTGGCTGCAACAAGG
>CM022673.1:28403635-28426135 GCA_012295275.1 Chrysomallon squamiferum | reverse complement strand
GTATGTATATTTACGAAATACATTATTTGTGTATGAGTACAAATGTTTATATATATTAATATATCTGGCAATGTATGTATATGTGTGTTTACGGCAATCTGATTCAGTTCAGTATGTGTATGTCTTTCACAAGTGTTATTATTATTATTGTTGTTATTATTTCTGTCGTCGTGTTGGAGTGTTTAATAAATCAGTCACTGTTACCCAGTGAGGTGAGGGGAGATCTGGTTCTGACTAATGTTTTGAACATAACTTTGTTGTCCAGTACCCGTTCCCTCGACAACCACGTGAAAACGGGTATATTGTAATACCCGGCTAAAGTTGCTACTGGCACCATAGCTAAAATAGAAATGTTATGGATGATTATGAGAAACGAAAAAAACAAAGAAAAGAAATACAAAAACAAAAAAAAAATCTATTTTGACTAATTACCTATAAAATCATTTTTTTTAAACAGATTCTGCTGTTCATGATGATGATGATGAAGATGATGATAAGTAAAATGAATGATCAGTTAAAAAGCTCGCTTAAACATACCACGTCAAAAATCCCACAATATTTGCACACAAATTAATCTAGACGAATATCAGTTTTATCCTTTGGTAAAACGAATAACTAGAAATCTTTCTAAGTATTATCATCATCATTATTATTATTATTATTATTATTATTATTATTATTATTATTATTATTATTATTTGATTTCGTCATGATCCGATCCGATCCAGTGGACTGCATTCTCTAAAGTTATTTTTTAGAGTTATAAGGAAAAAATAAAGCTACGTAAGCTATTACGTTACGACTTCAGTTGCCAAGGGTTTCAAATGTTTTATAACTTTATTATTATATTGTCATATTTTGTTATGAATCAGTAACTGTAGCCCTTTACTCGTATTGCCATGGTTACGTTATAAGCTGGACCTACCGTTACTGCATGGTGGTCCTATGATTACGTCAACGTGATTGTGAGCGATCAGAAATTCCGTGAGACGACCAACACTCTTTTGACTATTGCATTCTGAATCCAGCCACGTTATACTGAGAGAGATGTGATAACAAAGTTGTTTTACCAAATGCTTCAAAACATAACACACATATAATCAAATTTAAGATCAAATAACAATATAAACAACCACAATAATGATAATAATAATAATAATAATAATAATAATAATAATAATAATAATAATAATAATAATAATAATAATATTATTATTATTATTATTATTATTATATTATTATTATTATTATAGTTAATAAATAAATAATAAATAATAATCAAATAAAATAAAATAAAAAGTAAAAAAAAAACAATAAATAAATATAATTTAGAAAGTTAATTTTACAAACTGACGGTTCATTTGTTATTTTGTCGTCTTTCTTATCACCTATTTTTCTTTTTTGTCTTAAATCTATAACTCCTGATTCCTTTATTCATCTTAGTTTCTTAAAAGTGCTACAATAGTCTTTCGTTTCATTTTTTCTATAAATATGAACCTTTTTTGGTCTAACTAAACATTTTCATCACCAGTACAATATTCGTCGTTAAGCACATATCGAAATATTTCGCTTTAAAACCAACATAAAACCTTTTCTCTGAAAAAAACAAAAAACAAAAATCTCGTATGAACTGCACGTCTTACTTGTAGCCGTCGAAGTCGGAGAGAAGCTGCTCGTCTTTTATGTGCTTCAGAGCCAGAGCGAGAGGGCCGACGTTGCTGGTGACGTTGTAATCTGGGTGACGGTGTGGAATCATCCACACAATCTGTAGTTCTTTGCAGTAAGCACTGACCAGCACCCACGTGACTGCCGTCCAAGTCAGCCACATTCTGGAGAAAAAAAAAACAAATAATAATAAATAAAATAATTTTTGTTTTACTATTTTAAAAAATAATCTGGCTTTTATATTAAACATTAAAAATAAATGATTGAACTTAGTATTGTTGATATCAGTACATTATTTTAATTGTTTTATATATTTGTTTATGCATTTCTATTTCTATCAACATAATCAATTCATACACATGCACCAATATCCAGAACAAACGTATGTGCGATATATATATATATATATGTATGTATGTATGTATGTATGTATGTATGTATGTATGTATGTGTGTATGTATGTGTGTGTGTATGTATGTATGTATGTATGTACTTACGTATATATGTATGTATTCATCGAAACATGCATGTGTATATGCATACACCTTTTTTTGTTTGTATGTATAAATTAATGAATTTATTTACTACATGCATTAGATTCGGTAATTTTCTCTGTTTAGGAAACTTCCTAAGTCAAAAAAAAAAAAAAAAAAAAAAAATTCTATTCGTATCTTAACCTATAAGATGCTACACTTATTCTCGTTACAACAGTTAATACAACACTGTTCCAGTCAAAATCTCAGTCTTAACATTATTTTATAAAAGCGCGCATTTAACATTTTACACATACCACTAAATTACGATTTTTTCCGCCATCGTATTATTTCTTTCCTGTTCGTTATTTGTTGTGTTGATTTATTATGTAAGCAAGCTTCGATAATTCAAAACCGAAAGAAGCTCGACTGAAGACGTGTAACGAACACACTGGTAAATCTGGCGTATCTGAATCGAACGCGGTAAATCAATATAATTTATGTCGAGTAATTTCTGGTGTTACCTGAGTCAGAGCAAAAGTGACCGTTATGATTTGTGTATCAAGAGATACAGTGATATGTATAAAATGCGTATCCGTTGCAAGCATGCATTCATACATACATGTACACAAACATGCGTAAATACATATATAAAACTTCATACAGTTCACATCGTTGGAATAAATATATATATATATATATATATACTTATCTTTTTTTTACACATATACAGACGGACTCGACAGACTGCTGGAGATACGTACACACTCTCGAACTCTCGAACCCTTATGTACGGGCCATGCATACATACGTTAATGAATTCTTACATATATACATACATACATACCTACCTACATACATAAATACATATATACATACATGCACACATACATTTATTATATACATATATACATACATACTACACATGTACATACATACATACATACATACAATTCATTCCTACAGGCATACGGGCATATACAATAGATATGTACGTACGTATAAGATTTTTATTGTAGGTGATTTTAATAAATTATTGTAGGGTATTAGATTAATTTAATTTTCTCGGTTTATTTAATTTATATCATATGGTAAAACAAGTAATGCATCATACAGTTTAGATAAAACACCAGAATATATATATTCTCTTTCGGCTGAAAAACATATTCAAAATATTAACACAATTAATACAGAGGATATAATAATAAAAAATAAATAAATAAATAAATACAAAATAAATAAATAAAAAAATAAAATAAAATAAAATAAAATAAAATAAATTGAAAGAAAAATTATTGTATAACAGCTTATACTTACGTTTTACCTTCGCAGAAGACCTTTGAACAAGCCGTCGACAAGACGCGACTAAAAGAACATCGACTTTTCTACTTTATTTTCATTTTAATCGACAACCACTTGTATCAACCTCTGAATACGTCACTGATGTTTGTCTTCCTGCTCGCTCTTATGTACAGTCTTCGCTTACTAATCGTAGAGCACCTGAAAATCCCATTGGCTGAAAATGATATCACGTAATTGTGCTATTTGCTCAGAATGCTTAACTAAAGATGGCCACTTGTAAGTAAATTTTGTTCACAGTATATATTTTCATCAGCAAATTAAAGACTTTAGTATTATTATATTTTTTTTTACTTTAAAAAAAAAAAAAAAAAAAAAAAAAAGAAATAAGTACTGAAATGTGAAAATAAACAGCAATATCTTTATTTCTCTCTCTCTCTCTCTCTCTCTCTCTCTCTCTCTCTCTCTCTCTCTCTCTCTCTCTCTCTCTCTCTCTCTCTCTCTCTCTCTCTTTCTTGCGAATCATCTCTTGATTATTTTAGTTATCTTGAAATGTTTAACATGTTACCAGCTGTTTTTAATAAACGATTATCTAGTTTTATTTCATTCAGCTCTTTGATTATTAAAATTTTCATCTCAGTAGCCCTAAGACTAACGATGTGAAACAAAAAATGAACGATTCTAATTCTTTTTGAAGACTGCAGTGGAAAAAAATAATAATAATTTAAAAAAATCATTGAATGAAACAAATGACTAACAAGAAAAGGTAACAACAGCAGCAACAGCAGCAAATTAATTTACTGACAAAGACTGTTGTAATTGCTTTTTGTGATGATAATGAGCCTGAAGTATTTTCAACATTGCCATTATTTTTCTTTAACTTTAATCTCTTCTTTTCATTGACTTTTTTTTTAATCATAGTAACAATAAGATTAGAAGAACATAATAACAATTAAATAAGAATATCAAAAACAGTACAACAACATCATCATCATCATTATCAGAAGTAGTGGCACCAGCAGCAATAACAACAAAAAACAACAACAACAGCAACTACAACAACAACAATAATAATAATAGTAGTAATAGTAAGAGTAATAGTAATAATAATAATATTAATAATAATAATAACAGCAATAAAACAAATAATGATAGTAAAAATAAGAACTACAACAACAATAACAATAATAATCGTAATAATAATCAATGAAAATTAAAATAAACAAGGTGTGGATTATACACTAATCGTTTTCTTTTCTTTCTTTATTTATTATTATTATTATTTTTATTTTTTATATTTTTTTCATTTTACTAATTACAACATGAGAAAATTATCAGAGCAGTTTTCTCTCGCTAAATCGCGCTAATATTGCTACAGAACGATAATGATACATCAGTATCAGTTACACCGTGCGCAAGATGGTAAGTAGGAGATAAACCGGAGTATTATATTTGAATAAAGTCTGGGAAACAAAAGAGCAGACAAAGAAGTCAGTAAAATGTCAGCCAGTTATCACTTACTTATCATACAACCTGGCAAAAACGCGACGGCGTCTAATCAGAACTTCCAGTGCGAATATTTTTATTTTCGTTATTTTTATTTTGACAGAAAAAGAAAGAAAAGAAAGAAGACATGTGAAAAACAAATATCACACCTAGACACATTGTTTTATAGCAATATTAAAACATTACTTCTAATTCTAGATATTTTTTTCAAATATTCATTAATATCCTGCGTATTTCTACTCTACAAATGTATCTTGTTACAAAACAAAGCAATATCTGTGATTTTGTTACTTGCATCTATTTAATCTTCGGCCATCGTATTCGATATATTAAATATAATAATATTTCTACAAGATAGAGGAAATGTATCAGGAATAATCGTATTCTTTTAATTAGTAATATGAGCCGGATTAAAATACAGCATATACTGGAATAAACAAATAGCATAAATCGTTGTCTATTTCACGAATATCCTGATACACAAAAACAGCTTAGGCATGCTTATAGTTATTAAACTTTAACGTCATTTTCATTTCTTTTAAACGGTTAAAAAATAATACTTAACATCTTTATTGTGGATTTGTGTTTTTTTGTCGTGTCTTCATTTAAAAAAAATTGAGCTAAGACTCTTTTTGTAAATTTTGTATTTATATAATAATTAAACCTGATTTATCAGATCCCTGCATTACCAGTCCTCCTCTCTCTCTCTCTCTCTCTCT
Source organism: Chrysomallon squamiferum (assembly GCA_012295275.1). Classification (NCBI taxonomy): domain Eukaryota; kingdom Metazoa; phylum Mollusca; class Gastropoda; order Neomphalida; family Peltospiridae; genus Chrysomallon; species Chrysomallon squamiferum. The sequence continues at coordinate 28,420,473 of CM022673.1, read as the reverse complement.
CTCTCTCTCTCTCTCTCTCTCTCTCTCTCTCTCTCTCTCTCTCTCTCTCTCTCTCTCTCTCTCTCTCTCTCTCTCTCTCTCTCTCTATCTCTCAGTAATATATATATATACACGTGTGTGTGTTAAAAACCAGATATTTTTGATTACGACTGATGTGACCATATATACCTTTGTTAACCTTACAGTGCTGATGTCCTAAGTTATATTATGCACTGAGCTATTTGGCGTTACTATAAATATATATAAAACCATACTTAAGCGAGAAGGAAAATGAACGAGGCAGTATTAATTAGACACAGCCAGGTCTTTAAGAACTGTAATTTCAGTGATAAATGCACATTATAAATAATAAAAACTACTTCGAGAACATGATTTTAGGGCCATATTCTGAAAACTTTGTTGGTATTCAGGCAATACCATCCAGCAGAAGGTTATCTGAATCAAACATTCCGATCCGATGACGTAGAGACGTATTAATCTGCAGAAAGATTGGTAATTTTACAGCTTGTTAAACGTTAATATCTATGAAACACTCTATAATCTGTCTGTGTTGGAAGTAGATGAATTTTAATATCGATCAAATCAAAATATCGAAGGCAATAGAGGCATAATTTGATGATGGTGCAAAACAGAAGGTGTAAGAAACTTAATTTCAGACCTGAACTGTATCATCTAATTGCAACTTTCACGAAATAAATATACAAGAACGGTTCGATGTAGAAGACAGAAGGGATTAGAAAAAGACTAGAAGCGTTTTAAAAAGAGACTAGAGGTAAATGGAAAGGGACTAGGATGCATACATCAGCAGGTGTTTGTAAAACAAAACTATACATACAGACATGCAGACACATGTATGTGAAAACAAATTATAACGAAGTATGTCATTAAAAGAAAAGCTAACAAGAATTTGTGCAGACTGATATTGTTTCAGTTTTTCTCTTTTTTGACGTCATATTATTCACAGAACAACAACAACTACAAAAATATAGTCGAGAAGATATTTTTTGTTTGTTTATTGTTGTTTATTTGTAGGGTTTTCTGTTTTTTAACTTTAATTTTTTTTTCTTCGTTTCTATGCACCATGTTATTATTAAATGTCCTTTTCTAAAAATAAGTAATGACATCAGATGGATTTTATAAAAGCGAAAGTGGGTTCATTTGCTTGCCAGTGTGTTCGACAGAGATTGTGTTTGAACTAAAAAAATATATTAATTTCGATTCATTTTTATTTAAAAGTTTCTTCTTTGGTTAATCAGTTTCCAGAAAGCTTGCATTATTCTCTTTAGTTTGATAAGGTGACCTGTTTGGTCAGATGCGAACATAGTAAAAGAATTACGTTTCAGAAATGTGCGTCTTGGTCTATTTTCGACTAATGTCGTAATTATGTAACTGGACAGAAAATTGTGTATTTGAAAACAATAAAAATAAACAGCAGCATATTTGTATTTTATCGTTTGACTAAATTTGATAGTTATATTTTACAGCTTCTATTGTTTACTCCAATAAACTGTTTACTCATTAAAATTATTTTTGTAGGGTTATTATTCAAATCCCCTAGTTATGTGGGACGATGACTCAAGTATGGAGGATTTAAGTTTGTATTTCAGTAAAGATTAAAACTCGTTGTTTCTATTCAAAAGTCAGATTTTGCCAATAAAAGTCTCTGTGTATTTTTACATAGGAAGGGTCATAACATTATCACTGCGATCACAGTTTGTGCATCACAAACTTCACAACATTATGTTTAGAAAAAAAATAAAAAAGAAGATCAACAGATAACATTAATGAAATTATCTTTATTATATTTTACATTGTGTAAGTAACTTTATAAGAAATCCAAGCGTTAAGAAATGATTGAATTACATCAAAGAATTAATTACAAGAGGCAAGTACTGTAGTTGGACTAGATTGCCAGCTATTGTCTAATGCACTTTGACAATTCTCTCTCTCTCTCTCTCTGACCTTTTCATACATCCATTACTTTCCTCAGTGAACAAGAGTAGGAAGACATTATTGTAACTTTCTGGAAGATACAGAATCGTTATTCAAGCAACATTTCAATATACATAGGCTTGAAGAAAACAAAAACAAAATTGATTTCTAAATAAAGTCTGAATTTTAATGGGTGGAGGGAATCTTCGACATTTAAATTTATATCAATCCTATTTCTATTTTATAACCAGTAATATATATATATATATATATATATATATATATATATATATATGTGTGTGTATGTATAATAATAATTATATCATAATTTGACAGTAAATTACAGCCACGTCTGTGTACAGTAATAATAAAAATAACAACAACAACAACAACAGTAATAATAATAATGATAATAATATAATTAATTTGATAACAATAAAAATAATATTAATGTAAAATAAAAATCCTGATATGATTAATGTAAAATAATTATCCTACTACTACTACTACTACTACTACTACTGCTACTACTACTACTACTACTATTACTACTACTACTACTACTATTACTACTACTACCACTAATACTCATATTACTGTTATTATTCTCGTTGTTGTTTATTAGTAGTAGTAGTAATAATAATAGCAGTAGTTGTAGTCGTTTTATTATTTTCATCATTATTATTGTTGTTCAGCATTAAGATTAGCTTTTAAATATTCCTATTCAATGTGACATTTTTTTTTGTTTGCTTTATTATGTGTTACTGTGATATATATATATATATATATATATATATATATATATGAAATTGCTTTTTTTTCCTAAAGAGTAAATAAACAAAATACCACTGACTTTCTCTGACAGTAATCAATATCTGAAATATTTTGTAACGTGACAATGGCAGACTGATTTCCATACTAAAACAATATACGTTTCCAGTTTGCTTTTTATTTCACTTAGTGACTAAAATGATATTTTTTACCATATCATCTTTTCTGTTATTATTGATATTCTTAGATTACTTGAATGAAAACCATAGCGAATGTATTTAATAAATTTCTTCGGAAAATAATAATAATAATTTTTATTGTTAAATGTTGTTTAATAATGTTGTTGATAAGGTATTATTATTGTTGTTGTTGTTTTCGTTGTTGTTTTCGTTATTATTATTATTATTATTATTATTATTATTATTATTATTATTATTATTATTATTATTATTATGATTACTGTTATTATTGTTATATGCGCTATTATTAACCACCTAACTTACTAATTATTATTATTATTATTATTATTATTATTATTTAAATTTACTTCAGAAGAGAATTAAATACTAGTGAAAGGACATTTTTTAAAAATACTACCTCAATATGTTTTAAATTTTAGTTATTACAACGCTATAAGAAACAGAACACACACTATATTCGAGATACTCGTTTTCCATCGACACAAGGATTTTTTCATATTAATCACTCACAAAATGGGGAAAGCTGAGAAACCACCGAGTCACTGCCTGGAATTGGAAAAACAAAACAACAAAAGATGCTACATGCTTGTAGAATGAGTAAAACGTAAAGATAACCCCAGGCGAAGACGGGGGTGCGTTGAAGGTGGGTGGGGGACTAATCTCACTGACTTTCCCACATCGGATCAGCTTTCTGTCACTAATTTGCAGTTGGTTATCTAAGCTGTGATGGAAACAAGTTCAGATTAAGGCTAGGCGAAGATTTTATTGTATTTAACAAAATGCTGACTTAAGTCGATTACATCTGTTTGGTAGGTGTTTGTGTCTGACATCAACGCGGTAACTGACCTGGCGAACACGATTGAATTTGCTGTTTGATAGATTCAGTAAAAGCCTAGAGTTATATAAATATAATATGGGAGATAATTTAATGGTATGATATATAACAAAGAGTATAAATAAATACAAAATTGTAAAATACGATACAAAGACACGACAAACTGCCAAACGTATAAACGTTTTAATAAAAATGTTAATAACCCGTTATATATATATATAATCTTCTATATGCGAAAATAACAAATTAGTGTATATATATTATTTTACTGTTTTGTTTGTTTTGGCTTGGAATACCATACTTATTTATACTAATTTTGTTTCTTCGGATGTAGAAGTATTTCAGTTCAAGCCTTAGTAAGCTTAATATGGAAAACGGCTACGATAAAACCAGTGATGGCTTCAAAATTAATTAAATCGATGCAATTAATAACAGGCCTGTAGATATATACCTTCGACAGGAAAGAAAATAATATTAATATAATATAATCATATAATGTAAGATTTGTTTTTGAACTCTATTTTCAGTTCCCGTGGGGTAGATTAATTTGGACTGACACACCCTTCGTCCCGCACCGCATCACTGATCGTTTATACATGTATGTGTAAATTATAAATACTGATACAAGGTGACTGTTAGTATTTGCTTGTATACGTTATTATTATTACATGTGCTTGGCTGTATTTTTAAACATAAAATTATATTGCGTACTAAATCTTTGATGCCTTAGAATATTAAAAATCATTTTGAATAGCAGTAATAGTTTAAATGTAATATTCAGAGTATTTGAATTCTCAAATATTGTCAAAACACAGGAGGAAAAAGCTATAAAACATATTAATAATAATAATAATAATAATAATAATAATAATAATAATAATAATAATAATAATAATAATAGTAATAAAAATAATGATAATGACCATAATGATGACGATATTGATGGTTACGATCATAATAATAATAATAAAATAATTTCAATAACGTTAATATTTAAAAGAATATGAATTAGAATTAAAAAAGACGAACAAACAAAACCAAATACATAAACGAGTAAGTAAGTAAGTAAGTAAGTAAGTAACTAAATATATCCCCTGAATAACATTAATCCTGAGTTTTACTACTTTAATACAAAGCTTATTATTACGACTCTTTAAAATTCACAACAGTAAAAATCATATCAGTAAGTAATTTTTAACTCGACTTCTTTGATCTGTTACGAATAAATAAATAAATAAATAAATAAATAAATAAATAAATAAATAAATAAATAAATAAATAAATAATGTTATTCAAAGGTATGCGCGTGTGTGTTTGTGAGTGTGTGATTGAGTGCATGTTTTCTCTGAATTTATGCACGTACATTTTTTGACAAAAACGTGAACACAATTCATACTATACAGTTATTTTATAATAGTAAATATTCAACGGTTTTTTGGGGTGTCTTTTAATATAATTATCACATAACGTTGTTAACATGGCATTAGATCATGCCTTTCCTGTTGTAATAATCAGTCTGAAAGATTAAGAGACTCTGACTTGAGCGGTACAATACTCGACGTGTCCTTGTCTGGTTCATCCAACGAACGTTTACCCGACTTGGTTTCAGTCTTGGGTATTGTGTGATTCAAGTCAGTGTTTTCCTTTTCAACTATTTCAAACAGTCCGTCTTTTCCAAGCAGCCAGAATGTTTCCATCATGCCTTTTCCCTGCAAATTGTAAAACGTATTTAATAGAGTGAACATGCTTTTAATCGTGTCCTCTCTCTCATTATTAATAATAATAATAATAATAATAACAATAATAGTCTCTCTCTGTCTATCTATCTCACTCTAGCTACATTTCTGTCCCTGTCTATCCTTCCATCTCCCTCCATATCTCTCTCTCTCTCTCTCTCTCTCTCTCTCTCTCTCTCTCTCTCTCTCTCTCTCTCTCTCTCTCTCTCTCTCTCTCTCTCTCTCTCTCTCTCTCTCTCTCTCTCTCTCTCTCTCTGTGTGTTCGCACCAATATTAAAATTCTCACACCTTTATGGACACTTGACCTCTCTGCTCAATTTGATAACTTGAATGTTTTTGCAAAATTCTCTTAGTATCAGGACTAATATGGATTCGTTGAGCTAATAAAAAAGGAGATAAAATTAGATTTTATCAAAATACATAATGATAAGTTAAAATATTTAATAATAATAATAATAATAATAATCGTCATCATCATCATCATTATCACAATGATAATAATGATACCTGTTGCTCGATTTCTGGTTCTGCGTCATATTCATATTCTCGTTCCGATCATTGTTAATGTTTCTGTACGATATTTTATCAGTTAACTCTTTAAATTAAAATATTAAACGTGTCTTATCTTAAATGCTATAACAGAAGTAACAGTGCATACAGAGTTTTTTTTATACCGAACTGTTTAAATTCATGACGCTTACGTTTCCCGTTTGACTCCATTCTGGACGCCGTGTTTACAGTATCACCGAACAGACAGTATCTCGGCATAGTAAGGCCGACAACTCCTGCTACCACTGAACCAGTGTGCAAGCCTAGAAATAAGAGAAAACACTTAAATAAGACCAGAATAAATGCTGAATAACAAAACAAAAATTGTACAGGCATCAGGTATAATAAAAAGTGATAACCAGACTAGAGAAAGGTAACCATGAACTGGGAATAATGCTATATAAAAAACGTAATAATAGAGGCCAAAAATACAAACACTCTACTGCTTATAAAGGAAATTAAATTAAGCTTATGATGCCTTAATTAAATTTAAAATTTAATTTACTTACCATTCATTATACACTAAAACAAAATATATTTTAAAAAAGTAAAAAATGAAATAAAATAAAAAAAAAACTTCAGATGTAACGGTAACTAGTACTGGTATCTTAGAACTTGTAACTACTTATGAGAATATTAGTCTGTCCATCTCTCTGTCTCTCTGCTTTTGTAAATGTCTGTCTATGACTTTTTTTTTTCTGCCTCTATGTTCGTCTGTCTATTTATCTGTTTATCTGTCTATTTATACCTGCTCTTATCTGAAGTTGCCTTTCTGGTCTGTGTGGGATTTCAAATTCTAGCACGCAGTGCAAAAGTGATAACGCCATGTCCGCCATTTCTGTCACGTGTTTGTCACCGTTACGTATCGGAAGTCCGCTAGCCACCATGTAGGCGTCCCCTATCGTCTCAACCTGTAGATTTCAAGTACAATAAATATCAGTTAACAACAACAACAATAGTAATGATTATGACGACGATGATTAAAATGATGATGATGATGATGATAAATAATAAATAGAACAATATGAGCCTGGAACATTCTGATGCTGATAATTAACTATAAGACGGAATTACTTCCCTTTGATAAAAATATACTTTTTGAACAGAACCATATTCCACTGCATGTCTGAAAATGTTAGACTGTTATCGATGTAGTGTATCAGACTAATGTACAGAAAGAAATATGATATACGCACAGAAAGTAATAATAATAATAATAATAATAATAATAATAATAATAATAATAATAATAAATAAATAAATAAAAATAAAATCAATAATTAATCCCCAAAAAATAAAATAAAATAAAATAAAATAAAATGAAATAAAATAATATAAAATAAAATAAAACAAATAAATACATAAATAAATAAATAAATAATAGATTATGACTTTATACCACAACACTGCACTTAGAACAGTTCCTGTAAAAGCGATACTCATTTTCATTAAGAAACACAATTTGTTATTGAAATTATTTCATACGATCTCGAAATTTACACTGACTCGACCTGGTTCTTACCTTGTAAACATCGAATCGTTGAATTATATCATCAAAATTTGAATACAGAGAGTTTAGGAACTCGACAATCTGAAATAAATGAATATAAACTTAGTGAATAATGTAAAATAAAATCAATTACAAGGATACAGTGTTGAATACTAAACTAACTAAGTGAAGAGGAAGGAGCGAGCTGGAGGTCAATATTCAAATACTGTGAGATAATTAAATATTCGGCTGACCGAATATCGGGCAGTACTTTCATGATGAAAAACCAGCGCTGAATACACCAGCAATACAAGTTGTCTACAATATAAAACACTCATATACGTGCGCGTGTGTGTGTGCCTATATACACACAGACATATACATGCATAATACATAGGTAAATAAATACATACATACATACTCAGTGTATGTGGATGTAATGTTATGTATGTTTGTTTTTCTATACCTGTAAAGGTGAGCTTTCCGCTGCCAGTTTGGTGAAACCCACGATATCAGAGAAAAAACTGTCACTGACTCGTAATATTCCGCTTTTACGTGATTCCCCGACTTCAGCACATCAGCAACAGTCCTAAATAATACAGCGGAGTTAAAGGCAGTTCTGTTAATATAATTACGAGAGAGATAAACAGATAGATAGATAGATAGATAAACAGATATACAGACAAACAGACAGACAGACAGACAGACAGATAGATAGATAGATAGATAGAGAGATAGACAGACATACAGACAGACAGAGAGATAAATACGTAGACAGAGAAAGAGATGATTATTTTAAGAAAGTTTTTATTAGTGGCATTTTACATATTTTGATTTACTCATACATTCTTTCATTTTTTTGTTTTAAATTATGCAATTCAGTATTTATTATGATTAATTTTATATAATCTGTGTACAGGTAAGAAAGCGTCACCTTTATGATTATTATTCTTGTTATTATTATTATTATTATTATTATTATTATTATTGTTGTTGTTGTTGTTGTTGTTGTTGTTGTTGTTGTAATTATTTTTATTATTATTATTATTATTGTGGTTATTATTATTACTGTTATTACTGTTGTTGTGTTGATATTATTTTATTATTATTATTGTTGTTGTTGTTGTTGTTGTTATTATTATTATTATTATTAATATTACTGTTTCCACTATCACTTGAACACATGTATAAAAGAGGTATAAGTTGAAAACAGAATCGCAGTGGAGCTTTTCTGAAAAGGAGGAATGTGTCGGCAGCTAGTAGACTAATTACAATCAAATAGCGCTCATTAATTTTGGCTTCAGGCAACACCGTGGTTTCTGACAAGTCTCTAAGTAACTACGTCTGTGTTAGTCACACTTGGTGGCCAGAAATATCTCTAATTACTGGTAATGAAAGAAAGGTAAGGAACCTGTGAAAGATTGCTGACATTTGCCTTTAACACTGCTCATACGAGCTCGCTGAAAGTACGTCAGACAACACGAATATGGTTTTGTTTTTAAAATGTAAACGTAAATTTCATGACTTTTTTTTGTATTCTTTGTACTGATTTTTCTTTTTACTAGCGTTTGTTGGTTTGTGCATGTTCGTGAGTGCGTGTCTGTGTGTGTGTGTGTGTGTGTGTGTGTGTGTGTGTGTGTGTGTGTGTGTGTGTGTGTGTGTGTGTGTGTGTGACACATTGAGAAATCCTAAATACGCACGTTTGATGATATCTCAGTTATCGGTTCTCATTCTTACTTTGGTAACATTTTGTAAAGAAGCTGGTCTGTCTTTCGTTTCTCTTCCTCTAGTTGCGCTGTTCTTTCTGCAACAATCTCTTCCAGACGATTGGAGTAGCGTTCCATCATCATTACCATGTTGTCTAAAACTGTCGCCGATCTACATTAAAATATCTCATATCAGTGCTTCAGTTACAAATGACAGAGATAATAATAACAAATATAATAACACCAACAACCATTACTACTACTACTACTACTATTAATCACAAACTTCTAATACTACTACTACAACAACTAGTATTAATACTACTACTACTGATAATAATAATTATTATAAACTGGCAGATATAAGTTTATCGTTTATATATATATATATATATATATATATATATATATATATACAAACAAACAGAGAAAAACAGAAACAGAAAAAACGGTAGAGATAGAGAGCCAGATAGATAGATAAATAGACAGATATACAGAAACAGAAAACGTAAGAGATTGATAGAGACGGCAAGAGAGAGCAAGAAAGAAAGACACACAAGGAGAAAAACAGAGAGTAAAAGAATTAGCTAACGAAGTTAAACTGAAAGTAACTCTAACCTGTAAGGACTGAGTCGTTTGATAGTTTTAAGGACACTCTTGGCTGGTGGTCTCATCTCTGGATCTTCTGTCCAGCACATTTGTATCAGTTTTTTGAAGGACACGCGTATTGAGAAATGCTCGTCATGTATATCTTGTATCACAGGTCGCATTATTTTGCCTGTTGGTTGCGCTATGGCCTGAATTATTTCTGTAATAACAGAAGAAAAAGAAAACCATAATTCTTTGCCATTACTACAAGATAATTCCATGAGTAGTACTGAATTATAAAATAGACATGACAGTCACTTTAAATCCTTATTGTTGTCCTTAATTACAGTTAAACAAACCACAGAATACTGAAATTTAGTTATATACTGGAAGCCACATGAAATTCCATTCATGGTTTTTGTTGTGATTCTAATTTACTTACGATTTATAATATTTTCACTTTCCTACATATAATTAAAATCCATTACTACCACTAAAAAGAAGAAAGATTTGCCAGTAAAAATAAATAAAAAAAAGGGCTAACTAAACCTCACAAACCAACCAACCAGAAACAATTAAAAATAAATAAATAAATAAATAAAAATGAGTAAATACAACAATTTTTTTTTTTTTTTTTGACGCATTTGTACTGGTATGGGAAAGAGCGACTGAGCAAGACAAAAAGAGAGAAAGACAAACAGATGACAGAGCTGTGTCTTTGCTGAGTAAACCTACCCTTTGGTGTCATGTTGAGATCGCTGGAATAAGGTCTGCTGAGACAGAGAACTTCTTTCAGGATTACACCAAGTGCAAATATGTCTCCGTGCTGTGTAGGCTCGTGTGAGTTGGTGAGTAGCTGCTCACGCAGTAGTTCAGGAGCCATCCAAAACAGTTCTGTTCACAAAATACAGTGAACAAATAAATAAACAGTAACATAACATAGCATCACACACACAGACACAAACACACACACACACACACAAACACACACAGACACATACACACATAAACACACAGACACATACACACATACACACACAGACACATACACACACACACACAAACACACACACACACAAACACACAAACACACACACACAGACACAAACACACACACATACACACACATACACACAAACACACACACACATATATACACACACACACACACATATATAAATAAATAAATAAATAGCTTTGATACAGTAAAAAACTTTGACTTAGTATTTCTATGTCCACTTTGACTTAGTATTTCTGTGTAAAACACTTTGACTTAGTATTTCTGTCTGTATATACTTTGACTTAGTATTTCTGTGTATACTTTGACTTAGTATTTCTATGTATACTTTGACTTAGTATTTCTGTGTATACTTTGACTTAGTATTTTTGTGTATACTTTGACTTACCTATTCTAATTTACTAACCTGAAAACTGATCCTCGTCTTTGACATCTGTTTTTTCCGCTTCTCCCTGTCTTATAGGACGCATGCCAAAATCGGTGAGCTTGCAAACCCAGTGGTTGTCAATGACACAGTTTGTACTCTTCAGATTGCCGTGCAGTTTCAGTGCCCCAGAATGTAGAAAAACCAAACCCTGAACAACAACAAAACTTTTATTCTTTAGTTTAACAGTCGTATTAAGAATATCTAATAGGACCCTTTTTTCGTTTATTTTTACTTTTTCTACGTCTTTCTCAGTCGAATCCCCTTCTCTCTCTCTCTCTCTCTCTCTCTCTCTCTCTCTCTCTCTCTCTCTCTCTCTCTCTCTCTCTCTCTCTCTCTCTCTCTCTCTCTCTCTCTCTCTCTTTTCTTGTGTATTTGTGTTTGTGTCTAATTATATTCTCCCAACGTTCTCAGTCTCTCTAGCTTTCTTTCTTTCTTTCTCTTTTTCGTCTCTATCTTCAAAACGCTAAATTACATTTTATAATAAGAAACGTATAAGAAAACAGATATACAAGTCGTACAGCGTTGCCTGTTAGATTCTCAAACGAGCTGCATTGCTCGATCTTAAAAAAAAAAGACGCATATTATCGAGAACGATTATTTGATCAATACGGATTCTGCCGACGATCCTTGACGAGTGATTATGGTCGAGATACTCGCTAGTTAAAATTATCCCGGGGCACAGGAAGAACAGCGATATTTTGATTACCACTTAGCCCAGACACAGCTGAACGTGGCCCTTCTTCGAGGCTTCTAAGGAATCATTCATCTTGTATTGAGACGAGGTGAGAGATTTTTGAAAGAATTTAGTCTTTATAGCGTATTTCTAAGGTTTGAGTCGTGGTTGTTGTTAGTATTTTGTATGGTCTGTGCGAAATGATCCAATGCACTGTATACGAAGAATTTATTATTATTGCTGTTCTTATTGCAACAGTTACTGTTGTTGCGGCTGCTGCTGTTGATGCTGTTGCGACTGAGGGGGTTTTGAGAACAAAAGTAACTCACCGTGCAGATGTCTATAGCAATTGAAAACTGAAATGTAGCATCAAGCTTCAGATTTGGGTTGTCTACAATATCCTAGAAATAACAATGCGTAAATGATATAAATCAGTCTTTCTTTTGTTATGTTTTATAGAAATAACATAAACAATTATATTCAAAAGTACGTCATCACAAAATCACATCTTTTAAGCAGTCAAACTCCGTAAGTTATGTACATCAAATGCCAGTCTTTGTTATTGAAATAATTTATGCTGTTTGTATAAGCTTATATATTTAATACACATATTTAATTTGTCTGTCTGAAAAGATGAAAACATGCTTACCTGGAGGCTTCCCTTGGAACAGAAGCCCCACAGTACGGATACTTTATCAGTGTCAGTGCACATTCCAATAAAAGTCGCTAAGTTAGCATGCTTGATAGAAAAAAGCTGCAAAAGAGTTGTCAAGAGAAAATTTGATTTTCTTTTGTGATATTTCGATTTATTGATTTATCGGAAAGATTATTCACCACGTAAAACGATCAATAAGTTATTATTATATTATTGTTATTATCAATGTTACTGTATTAGTAATACCATTGTCATTCTTGCATTATTACTGTTATTCATTTTATACCACCATCAACATCACAGCTATCGTTATTATTGCTAATATTACCACTGCTATTACCAGTGTTATTTCTTTTACCCTTGATGATGGTTTTTGCATATGTTGCAGACCATGTTATTTTCATGTCAGATGTGATGTTGGTAACGATGAAATGAAGACAATGGCATGGTTGATAACTATTCTGTTATACAGAGAATAGCGATGTGATACACACAAATTAAAGTATTATTATTACCTCTCTCATGTGTAGAAGCATATTCCTGTCTAATTTTATTCTGCTTTTCCTTATGTTTTTCACTACGACTAAGGAGTTCTTGTAGACCGCCAAGTTGACTTTTCTGTTCAAGATGGCGCTGCATCCCATAACAGAACCGAAAGAGCCCAGCGCAGAATTACTTCCAACACTTTCGTGACTTCCAAACACGTTCAGCGTGGATGTAAACTAAAAGTAGTAGTAGTAGTAGCAGTAGTAGTAGTAGTAGTAGTAGTAGTAGTAGTAGTAGTGATAATAATAATAATAATAATAATAATAATAATAATAATAGTGAAATATTTGAACGTTATATTAGCTGCAGATTAAAAAAACAAAATGTATTTACGGATCTTGCAGTTGACGATGTCGGTTCTAATATGTGTGAGAAATACTTATTTTGTCGATTATAGAAAACTGTATTCAAACATAAATGCTTACGTGATAAGCAATTAAATATTTAAATCATCTGCGCATACATCTGCAGGTTTTTGTGTTTCAGAAAACAAAAGTAAATTCATTAAATGACAGCGGCTTTAAAAATGATGACAAGAACAATAATATACATAAACAAGTAGCGGTCTTTTGATGACAACTAAAATCTGCAACTCACATTTGACATGGATTTGTACATCGTTTGTCTAATATTGAAGTCTAAATCGGAGTATGCGACCTTCCAGGCCATAAGAGTGACCTCTCTCTCTCGTCGCCACCATCTGAAAACATAAATAAATAAATAAATAAAAAAATAAAAAAAAAAATAAAATAAAAAAATAAATAAGATTTGTCTTGTACGTTATAGCCACACATATAAACATAGAACTTATAGTTCATTGCATAAACGCAGGTTTGTAAAGTAACAGATTTAAAATGTTGCATTCCAGTTAGATAATATTCGAGTCAGACTTGTGCACGTGTTATAACTTATTGTACAGACCAAGGTATTTCCTGTCTAAAGAAAACTGCATATCACAGACACAGTACTGTTGACAGAAAGGCGGGGCTGGCATACAGTTCCCTGAATATTTTATTTTCCAACAAATTGTGAAAGATGAGAGAGAGAGAGAGAGAGAGAGAGAGAGAGAGAGAGAGAGAGAGAGAGAGAGAGAGAGAGAGAGAGAGAGAGAGAGAGAGAGAGAGAGAGAGAGAGAGAGAGAGAGAGAGAGAGAGAGAGAGAGAGAGAGAGAGAGAGAGAGAGAGAGAGAGAGGGAGAGAGGCGTCATTCTTGTTAATTATAATATAATGACTTTTACTTACCTAACAGACCACAATACTCCGGCGATAATAAACAACATCAGTGTAGTTAATAATGTGGACAAGAGAATGGTTTGCGAATGATCTGGAACAAACGATACAGTGTTAACAGTGTGGACAAGAGAATGGTTTGCGAATGATCTGGAACAAACGATACAGTGTTAACAATGTGGACAAGAGAATGGTTTGCGAATGATCTGGAACAAACGATACAGTGTTAACAATGTGGACAAGAGAATGGTTTGCGAATGATCTGAACAAACGATACAGTGTTAACAATGTGGACAAGAGAATGGTTTGCGAATGATCTGGAACAAACGATACAGTGTTAACAATGTGGACAAGAGAATGGTTTGCGAATGATCTGAACAAACGATACAGTGTTAATAATGTGGACAAGAGAATGGTTTGCGAATGATCTGGAACAAACGATACAGTGTAGTTAACAATGTGGACAAGAGAATGGTTTGCGAATGATCTGGAACAAACGATACAGTGTAGTTAACAATGTGGACAAGAGAATGGTTTGCGAATGATCTGGAACAAACGATACAGTGTTGTTAACAATGTGGACAAGAGAATGGTTTGCGAATGATCTGGAACAAACGATACAGTGTAGTTAACAATGTGGACAAGAGAATGGTTTGCGAATGATCTGGAACAAACGATACAGTGTTGTTAACAATGTGGACAAGAGAATGGTTTGCGAATGATCTGGAACAAACGATACAGTGTTGTTAACAATGTGGACAAGAGAATGGTTTGCGAATGATCTGGAACAAACGATACAGTGTAGTTAACAATGTGGACAAGAGAATGGTTTGCGAATGATCTGGAACAAACGATACAGTGTTGTTAACAATGTGGACAAGAGAATGGTTTGCGAATGATCTGGAACAAACGATACAGTGTTGTTAACAATGTGGACAAGAGAATGGTTTGCGAATGATCTGGAACAAACGATACAGTGTAGTTAACAATGTGGACAAGAGAATGGTTTGCGAATGATCTGGAACAAACGATACAGTGTAGTTAACAATGTGGACAAGAGAATGGTTTGCGAATGATCTGGAACAAACGATACAGTGTTGTTAACAATGTGGACAAGAGAATGGTTTGCGAATGATCTGGAACAAACGATACAGTGTTGTTAACAATGTGGACAAGAGAATGGTTTGCGAATGATCTGGAACAAACGATACAGTGTAGTTAACAATGTGGACAAGAGAATGGTTTGCGAATGATCTGGAACAAACGATACAGTGTAGTTAACAATGTGGACAAGAGAATGGTTTGCGAATGATCTGGAACAAACGATAGTGTTAATAATTAAACACATATACACGTAACATACATATAAACATTTCTTATGTTTAGGCAAAGATATACTAATTGAATACACGTACTTGTTACGTAGAAAGTATCATTCACATAAACACATATACGGCGATCTGTTGCAAAACACATAGATACGTATATAAATAAATACCAGCTGGTAAATAAATATAAAAATGAGTGCACCTCACACATTTTTTTTATATATTTTTTGTATTAATTCTTCATCAAACATAACTGGAGAGGGAAAAAAAAAGGAAATGACTGAATACAATTCTGTATGGGTAAAATTATTTTAATTTTATTTTTATTTTTATTTTTTTTTGGCGGAGGGGGAGTTTTTGTGTTGTTTGTTTTTCTCAAACTCTTCAGATTAATTTGAAACGAAACTAGTAATTTTTTTAGTTTATTTTTGAAACCAGCAGAACTTAATCCCTGACCGAAAACAAACTCATTTTAGACTAAAATAGTAACCGAGTGAACTAAATCAACAGACTGGTTACGCAGACGAGTCGTGCAGTGAACTGATCAGATCGATATTTGTGTTTACCTGTACACAGGTCGTTGTTGAAGCCGCAGAGAGGACGGTCGGGTGGTACGTAGACGTCACTAGTCCGGCCGTCGCCCCAGATCACGTCGTCGTAATTCTTCACTGCCTGAGAGGATTTCAATACACACGTACACATATAATACACTTCTTTTTATTAGTAGTATTACTGTTATTGTTATTATTATTATTATTGTTATTATTATTATTATTATTGTTGTAGTTATTTTTATTATTATTATTAGTGTTGTTGTTGTTATTATTATTATTGTTGTTGTTGTTGTTGTTATTATTGTTTTATTATTATTATTATTATTATTATTATTATTATTATTATTTACGTTTTAATAACTGCACCATTAGAACATTTGTATAACATAATTGTGTTGTCTCTCTTTCTCCCTCTTTCTCCCTTTTCCTCTGTATGTATATCTATATATCTATCTATCTATATATCTATATATATATGTGTGTATGTGTGTGTGTGTGTATGTGTCTGAGTGTGTGTATATTCAATATTTATGAATATATTTGTAGAAGTAAAGAGTGATATACAAGTTGTAGCAAATACTAAATGTATACACATATAAAAG
>CM022673.1:28356135-28401135 GCA_012295275.1 Chrysomallon squamiferum | reverse complement strand
AACTTATGGCTAATCTCATAAAATATTTCCACTGCAATAGAAATGATGACGTAACATTCGTGTGTGTTCCATTATTAACATTACAGTCTACTGCGTCTGTTAGTAGTAACTTCATTTAAAAAAAAACAGCTACCTAGTATTTTACCTAATTGATGTCAAAAGCAATTGCAGTACTTTATTATTATTATTATTATTTCGAAAATGTGCATCAATATATATATATATATATAGACACATACAAAAGAATGTCAGCAGTCTTAGTCGCTTTTGTCCCAGTACGTAATAAGACTGATTCCACAACTGGGTCAAGTGAAATACCACAAAGGTGTATTAAAAACCTGTATTCACTGTGTCTGGCGTACGGCGGTTTTGCAGATGGCCAGCAATAAACGAATATGATATTAATGGCGTTTTGATGAGATTAGACGGGAGAGAATCAGCTGCTGTCACCATATTTAGCTTTTCTCAAAGAAAACTGATTACGCTTTGAACCGAAGAAGGAAGGGCAATACGATCGCTAAGACAGCGTGTGAACATGGAACAGCGTAATTCTCAGCTTGAGAGAACGAGGGAATTGTGCTGGCCGACAAATGTCTGTTTAGACTCATTTAAACGCTTCGTTTTAAGGAGTGAAGTCGGACAGTGAGTGGGGGATAAACACCTCCATCTCGATGACAGGTATCAGTTTACACCTGGTAACAGGGAGGCGGTTCTAAATTTAACCTACGCAATACAAACCGTTATTTTCAGAATGGTGTTTGGTTGCTTTTCGCTCACTGCACAAAGGGTGTTTTACAATAAAGTAGTATATTTATATTATTTAGGAAAGGTATGTCAGTTCTCATTTGTTGAAGAAAGTAACGTCTTTGTTCTTGTTAATGTAATAATAAAGGTGTCGCATATGAAGAAAAAGGTGTTCTAAATCTTCATTGAATGAAATGTCATTTTTGAAGTGAAAGTGATACTGTAGATGCAACCGGTTCGATTTATCAGAAATTTAAACCTTTAGTTGTCATTTCTTTCCCAGATAATATAAAGAATATTTAGAAGTAGAAAGTGCCGCTTCTTACTTAGAATGAACTCTATAGACCTAAACAGTGAAAAAAAAAAAAAAAAACTAAAATTAGAAAGCATGTGATTCGCCTCACGTTGTGAAAAGACAAGCACAATAGATCTAACAATAGATTTAAATAAGTAAGTCACTTCCTCTTCTTTGAAGCTAAATAAACTCTATTAAAAAAAACAGCATTGTGAGGCTAAGATAATATTCTATTTTAAAATAAATTACATTAGCGAAATACAAAATGTAGGTCTAACAAGAATAAGGAGGTCATTTCTTATCTAACAAACAGATATATGCTCTTTGTTCTATGTTCCAAAGAATCCTCGTATCCACCGAAGATAATGGAGTTTTTGATTTAACCACTTTTCTACGTCATTTTTGACCTTGAGTCCGGACAAAATTGCACTGGAAGTCATGTGTTAAATAAAAGACAAAAAAAAAAAAAAGAAAAAAAAAAAAGCAAACAGAATACATCTCTCACCTAGAGAAGAATAAGGTGATCTAGATCTGACAAGAGTAGAGTATTTTGTTTTGTCGTCCACGGAATGTTGTCTTGTCATCCAGCTGAAAATTGGTATGTTGTAGTAAGCAGCTAGATCGGCTATCGGAACCATAGCTAAAATATAAGATTGGTACAGTATAAGATACATAGCTGAAATATAAGATTGGCACAGTGTGTATAGGATACATAGCTAAACATATAAAGTTTACTTTCTTTTTTACATTGGTACAGTGTGCTGCGGAACCATAGCTAAAAATGTAAAGTTTACTGTCTTTTTACATTCAAGCAGTATGTTCAGGCATGCTATACAAAGATTTAGCACATAATTATTACAGTTCTTTCAGGCTTTTATAATTATTATTACCATTCTGCTGCTATTGTTCTCAAATAAGGAATTTTAACCTATTTATTAATAATAATAATACCAGAAAATATATTAATACTATTATTACTCCTGAAAATAACTGTTTGACCAATGTTAATATATATATATATATATATTATATAAGATAAAACAATTAAATAAATAAATAATAAATAAATATACCCAGAAGTGTGCGAGTGTGTGTCTACGTGTGTGTGTTATTATTATTATTATTATTATTATTATTATTATTATTATTATTATCACTAGTATTATTATTAGTATTAGTATTATTTTGTGTTTGTGTGTGTCTGTAAACATATATATTTAAATATCTTGTATCCATTAAAACTAGGTAACCTGTTAATTCTCAACCAAAAAGCGATAAAAAAGAAACAAAAATAAATTCTTACCTTCACTGCATGGTGGTCCAAATATGACGTCGATGTTGTTAAACTTCATCATGTGATCTGTTAGAAGTCCCACACTTTTCTGGCTGCTACATTCTGAATCTAGCCAAGTAACGCTGTATTACAGGAAATAAAAAACAACTATCTTAATGAATTCATTTTCAAGTACTATAACTGTATTTAATGAATTCATTTTAAATATTAAATACGTGTTTATTGAAAATAGTGTTATTAGTACCTAACTCATCCCGAGTATTAATAAAGAAATATATATATATATATACAGAGAGAGAGAGAGAGAGAGAGAGAGAGAGAGAGAGAGAGAGAGAGAGAGAGAGAGAGAGAGAGAGAGAGAGAGAACGGAGAGAACGACATAATTATATATATATATTATTTTTAATTTGTGAGTACTAAAATGTATACATTTGTATTCCAAGAAATATATATATATATATACAGAGAGAGAGAAAGAGAGAGAGAGAGAGAGAGAGAGAGAGAGAGAGAGAGAGAGAGAGAGAGAGAGAGAGAGAGAGAGAGAGAGAGAGAGAGAGAGAGAGAGAGAGAGAACGGAGAGAACGACATAATTATATATATATATTATTTTTAATTTGTGAGTACTAAAATGTATACATTTGTATTCCAAGTTTAAAATGAGTTTCTGAAAGTTAGTTATTAAAAAAATTCATGTTAAAGTTATAAAATGATATCATCCTGAGATTCCATTTTTTTTTATGGTAACGAAAATTAAAAGAAAACAACCATGTACTGTGAATGACCTGCTACAGTATCATGAAGAAATATACTTTAAAAAATACAAAAATAAATAAATAGCTTAGAACTGCTTTTTTTATTGTACCAACCAAGTCTTAGTAAAACAATAATAAAACAAAACAAAACAAACACCAAGAAAGAAAATAAAATTAAACATTAAGTTAATTGAACCATATAATTATTTCAGCTTGTTTTATTTGTTTGAAAAAAAAAAATCAAAGACAAGGTTGAACTGACAGAATCATAGCAAAACAAAATAACTGTGTAAATGGATATAAAACAGATAGAAACTGATTAAAACATTTTGTTTCTTTTTTTTTCACCATGTTTGCTTTTGAATGAAAATATATTATTGGCTTGCACTCATCAAGGAAAATTTCTTTTGTTTGAGTTCCAACAGGATCGTTATTAATAATGTCTAATAAATTATTCTAGTGAGTAAACAAAATAAAAAGAGTAAAAGCTAATGCACATAAATCTTCCAGGTAGCACATTCTTTAATTGAAGGTGAAGTCGGTTTCACTAATGACACCATACACAAATGAATACAAAAATGTTAAAATTATTTAATGATGTTTTCTATCTAAAATGTTTCGTAATTTGTACTGAAATTTATTGAAACGAATATTTATCAGCAGATGACAGAAAACAATTCATTACTTAGCTCAGAGCAAGAAGTAATATTTTATTGACATTTAATTTTAAACAGATTCTTTCTCACTTTTTTCTGTCTATATTACAAAATGCACGTATTTGCTGCGCTAATGACTGTGTTTATTAAGATCTAAAAAATTCATATTTATAATCTGATTTCAAAACAATAATTATGTTTAAAATTTAAATTTATTCATATAGTATAGTGTAATTAATTTTGTTTGCAGAATCAAACACATTTTGGAATTAACAATAGCTACTGAACGATTACTGAAATATTAAAAGTGTAATGATAAAATAAGTCTAGTGTGATGTTAAAACTGATTTTACTTATTTATATTGTATTGTACCAGTGACAACAGAAGTAGTGAGATTAGTAGTAGTAAGTGCGGTTGTAGATATAGTAACCGTTTACTACTAGTGGTTGTAATAATAATAGTAGTAGTGACAATTTTAATAGTAGAGTAATGTTAATAGTAGCAGTGGTAGTACACTAATAATAGTGGTAGTACTAATAGTAGTGCTAATAATAGTTGCTGTAGATTCCTAAAACTAGTGCTAGTAAGGGTCGTTGTAGAGTACTAATAGTAGTGGTAGTATAGTTGTTGTACAAAACTAATAATATTGATACTAGTAGGGCCCTTATTGCAGTGGTAGCAGTAACTGTAGAGCTTTAACAGTAGAAGTTATTGTTGTAGAAAACTTGTAGTAGTTGCTGTTGTAATTACAGAGGTAGCAGTAGTTGATGCAGAGCACTAATCACAATGGTAGTTCTGGGTGTGATAAAGAACACTAAATTTGGAAGTATACCAATATTCCTGTTAGTTGTAATACATAGCTGAATGTAACGAAAAAAACAACAACAAAAAAACGAAAACGAAACAGACGTCTTACTTACTTGAAATATTCATATTCAGACAACAGATCTTCTGACTGGATTCGTTTCAGAGCCAGGGCCATAGCTCCCACACTGGCCGAAACGTTGTGTTTGGTCATGTTTCTAGGAACCATCCACACAATTTGTAGATCCTTCGCGATTACCCAGCGGAGGAGTAGAAAAGACAAAGTCCACGAATACAGTAACCTCAGAGTTTGAACTATACACATATCCAGAAATGTCTGCTATTAACAAAAAAAAACAACTATATCCAAAACCAGAACTAAGAATTATTAGATTTTAGAAAGTATGTATATATATATATAATATATATATATATATGTATAAATGTATACGACTGGAAGACGATTAGATAGAAAACGTATTGCACTCAGTACACCATGAGCGAAATAGCTGCTGTTTTATCTGTGTGGGTAGAGGCTAAAAAAGTGATCCTGTCACACGACTGGAGATGTTCTGGTTCTGTGAATCTGCACACAGAAGAATGAACGGAACACGCCCGCTGACAGATGTTATATATGGCTTTACAGTCGTCTACAAATGTCACCGAGTCAATAGCAGCTGTACGTTCATCTAAAATTAAATTAACAACTGCGATTTAATACAGTTATACCGATTGCTTTATTTCTGCTTTTTTCAAAAAAAAAAAAAAAAAAATTCCATTAAACAAACCAAAGTAAAAGATCATGACAGAATGAAAACAAGAGATAGACAGTCAGAGAAAGACAGAGAGAGACAGAGAGAGATTGAGAGATAGAGACAGAGAGAGAGAGAGAGAGAGAGAGAGAGAGAGAGAGAGAGAGAGAGAGAGAGAGAGAGAGAGAGAGAGAGAGAGAGAGAGAGAGAGAGAGAGAGAGAGAGAGAGACCGGTGAAGAATCTAGGTAAACGTACAGGTATATTTCAAAAAGGTGGATGGGGGCGGAAACAACACGTACACAGTTAAAATACAAAAACAAACATTAAATATATAAATAAAAATGAAACGACCAACGGAATTACGGAACAATGAACTGAAGTTCAAAGTGATTATATGGAAATGTGTAAATCTTGTATATTTTTATCTAATTAATGTAAATTACGATAATGTTTAAGGCACTGTTGTTTGTAACAGCTATTACATAAATAGACATATAAAAATAGGACTGAAACAATACAAAAAAACCACAAAAAAACAACAAAGAAAAAGCGAAAACCAAGAAAGTAAATGAAAAGAAAACAGATAAAGAAGAAAGAAAGAGAGAACAAAATTGAAGACTTGAATAAAATAAATAGAAACAGTTTATTTTTAAAGTCAAGCAATAATACTACCGTCGACAACGTAGCTACAAATAATGGATATTTACTTCTTCGTGGCTTTAAAGAAAAACATCCGGTGGAAAATAAATGAAATAAAGTAATTTAAATTAAACAAATATTAATTTAATTCAAATCCAAATGTGACGGTGTAAAGGGAAAACGAAGTAAGTAAATGAAAAGAAAACCCAAGACGAAGAGAGAAAGACAGAACAAAATTGAAAAAATAAATAGAAACAAAGTATTTTAAAATATTGTTCCTCAAATGTTTATTAATGACAAAAAAACAAAACAAAGCAAAAAAAGTATTTCTGAAACCATTTAATTTTCTACGATATTGCGAAATTGAATAATGTCAAAGTACATTCCTAAAATGATAAAAATATATTAATAAGTCAACATGATCAGTGAAGTTTTTTTTATTCTTCTATTCATAACATTTTGATAATGACGATAACAATAGATGAATACAATAAAATATGTATGGATTCGCTGATTTAGGTTCAACAGAATAAAATTAATTTATATAAACAAAAGCGCAAATGCTAATATACACGAACTATCTTAAACACACACACAAACACACACGCACACATCCACACACACACACACACACACCACAGAAAAGCACGTACACAAATATCCATCTACGCCAGACGCTCGATAACATTAACTTAATCCTCACCCAGGTCAGACGATAAACACTTTGGCGAAATAAAAAAATAAAAAAAATAAAAAAATAAAAAAAATAAATAAAAAATCAGAACAATGATTTTAAACAAATAAGCGCTTCCAGTGCAATAAAGACGGATTAACCAGTCAGATAACGACGCGAAAGTTAAGCAACGAGTCGCAGGATGCCGAACACGTTTATGAAAAAAAATGATACGAAATCTGAACTGATCGGAAAACGAGGTTTTTTTTCTTTCTCTCGTTATGGACCGTGTGGCCTGTAATACAGAAATTAGTCCCGAGCTAAGCTGTCTGTACGAGAGTAACTGGCAGTGATCAAGTTAATTCGTCATGCTTGAAGAAACGGATCAATCAGTGTTTACAGCGAGGTTGCAGACTGGTTCCTGAATCCTCACTGAGACCAGACAGACACGTTTACGTTCTCCGTTAATAAAAAAAAAAAAAATACAACAAAAAAACAAAAACAAACGGAAACGTAGTAAAAGATATATGCTGATGCGCAGACGTTCAGAAAATGTCTACACAGATACACACAACCTTGTAAATGATCAATTCGGTCGTGTGACTGTATAGGATAAAAAGTTTATATATATACGTATGTATGTATTGATGTATGTATGTATGTATGTATGTGTATGTATGTATGTATTTATGTATGTATTTATGTATTATTTATGTATGTATGTATCTATATGTGTATCTTTGTATGTATGTGTGTGTATATGTATGTATGTATGTATGTATGTGTGTTTGTATCCATGTATCTATGTATGTATGTACGTATATATGTATGTATGTATGAATGTATGTATTTATGTATTTATGTATGTATGTATGTATGTATGATGTATGTATGTATGTATGTATGTATTTGTTAACGTATATATGTATCTATCTATGTGTGTCTTTGTATGTATTCCTTCCTGCTAGTGTTTATGTGTCTGCATATCTCTTCTATTACCTTCTGTCTGTGTTTGTATTTAACTTTCGTCTCTGGGTCTATCTCCTGTAAATTGTTGTAACGCATAACATTTAAACGCTATTAGGATTTATGAGGTGAAAATATTATTGTCACAGATCATCAAAGTATGTTATTTTATTGCCGATTTATATTATGAATAATCTTTACGAAGTTTTTGTTAATCTAGTGCTTATATATACTACTAGAATAAGAAGATATTTTCTGCAAAAATTTTGACCTTTTTTGCTTCAGTGGGTTTTTTTTTTATGAAACGTGACAATGAAAGGAGAAAGATACGTCAACTGCTAGATGTCATATCTATTGTAAGTTAAAACCGTGGATAATTCTAACAAAAAGGCTGGATTAGTTCGTCCGAAGTAAATTAATTGCGAAATGCAAAGCATTAGTACGTGGTGCAGAAACAAAACAAGGCAAGATTATAGAGATAATATACACGTACAATCATCCCTTTTATATATACACACTCTCTCAAAGAGAAATTACCAAATATATGCATTCAAGGCGAATTATACGAAGTGAGAGTAAAACGTTTTGTGGTAGCAATGACAAAGCTATATCTGGTCATTTTCGATGCATCTATGGATACTTTATTTAAGAGAAAAATAAAATAATTTAAATATTAACTATGTACCAAAATGAGTTATTTTTCTTATCTGTTAACAAATCGTTTAAAGACAGCATTGTAATTTTTACCATTTGGAATGTTTAACTTATAAAATCCACCAGGCTTGTATTCGATAGGTACGATTCTCGATTATGTGCACAAACGGAACAACACATACATTTTTGTTACAACAGTTTTCGAATGAAATCATAGAAATATGATCAAGTTAAAAAAAAAGGTTGCATAACGTTTTTACATGATAAACATTTCAGGATAATTTCCCTGATGTCTTAAATTAAAAAGCACCCAATCCATCTTCAGTTGTTCGATATGCTGTGAAACTTTTTAAAAAAGTTTGATGTAAGGACAGAAAGACAAACATGTAAATTAGGAAAAAAAAGAAAAGAACAAAGAAATAATAATAATAATAATAATAATAATAATAATAATAATAATAATAATAATAATAACAACAACTATAAATGAAAATAATCTGGTGGAAACAGATGATAACATTTCGGGTAGTATAATATCTCATATATATAATATCATTTTATGCAAGTTTTGTTTAATAATTTTATTCCTTTTTGAGGAATTTAGGTGTCATTTTATTTATTTATTATTTTTTAAATTAATTAATTAAAATTATTTTATTTTATTATTACTATAATATGTTTTTGTTTTGTTTTGTTTTTATTATTATTATTTTTTTCTTTTTTTGGCTCCTATAATATTTATTTTAAAATGCATCGATATTAGATTCGTGAAAAAAACTGTTTGACAATGATTTATTAACTGATGATATTTGTTCTGTTTCCTTTATTTTATTTGCTGATGATCGATCTAACACACAAAACTAACCATTCCAATCACAGTAAGTTTTTAGCTGTGTTAGAAGTCGCTGGGCAGACTCTCACTTTGTTTTATAAATTATATATTAGTTTTTCAGTTTCTACTGAGATAAACGTTAATTAAATCTTAAACGATAAACTGTATTATTTAGTGATGTCGTTACGATATTTTAATCAACATTAATAACCATAACATTAAATTATTTATATTAAACTAAACACAGAATATATATAAAAAATTTTTTTTTCTGACATTTTATTTCATTATTACCAGTTCTTACGATGAATTTAAATGTTACTATAAAGTAAAATGAGTACTTATATAAAAGAAATTAAAATCTACCAACTTATAAACTTCAGATAGTTTAAAACTCTGTTTTTTTTTTATATGTCACTAAATAACAATCAACAAATTAGTTTCTTTTTGCTGCCAAATCAGCATCTGAATAAAACTTTTCTGTTTCTTTTGTTCGAACATAAAACTAATGTTTTAAAATAACCTAAGTATTCTTTTGGCGTCTTGTTTCAAGTACTGAAGGCCTTTTCCAAATCAAGAATTCATTTCAGTTCCGGAATCAAATTCTCTTCCTGTGTTGATATCAGTGTCATATCATTATGAAACCAGCTGGCCTGTCTCTGAAGGAAACATTATACCGTCATTTGTTCATGGAATATACTCTGCTTTTTGTAAATACAATATGTATGTGCGTTATACTTTACACGGAATAAATACTGTTAAGTGTATATCCGATATAAACCATAATATTGTTTCTTCGTAAAAATACTTGTTTTTCCTAAATAGAGGAAATGCAGAAATTCAGACTAGTTTGTCGCATCTTTATCACTGTTTTCAAAAACAGTTTAGCTGATATTCTTGAATAGATATCCAAATTAATCATTCCGTTTACGTTAATGCAATAAATTTCAGTGTTAATAGATGTATACAGTAACCTACAAATAAATAAATAAATAAAATAAAATAAAATAAAATAAAAATACAAAAATGATAATAATAAATAAATAAAATAAAAACAATAACAATGCTAAACGGAAAACAAAATTACGTTCCAAGGAAAGTTGGAGAACAGTTCCATCTACAAAATGATACTGAATCAATGTTCAGAAAAACAGAACAATTCTTTCACTGCTTGATAGATCTGCTGATCTACTAGGCAGATGAACAGACAATGTGGCAGATTGTGAAAAAAAACAACATTATATTCAAAACAACTGTCATAAAATTATTGGTTGGATCAGTCATTCGGTAATATATTCGAGTAAGTACACTTATTCTTTTGTGCACAGCATCTTTGATCTATATTTCTATCCATATTTTTTCTTCTGAAAATAAATTGTATTTGATCTTCTAAGTCAGTCGACTGCCTTTGGCATTCTATAACAGTTATGTCATAATCATTCCTAGGCTGAAGAAAATTGTATCTATTTTAATTAAATTGATGGCTTTTAGCTGAAGTCATGGCCCGTAGTATTTAATGCTTTAAGAGCAACAACCAAAAAAAAAAAAAAAAAAAAAAAAAAAAAATGTGATGACTTTGCAACAGCAATCACAAAGTGAAGACTTTGCAACGTCAGCTAAAAAAGGGGGAACTTTGATGAATATTTCAATATTCAAATCTCGAAAAAAAATCTACAGATAATAAAAAAAAGAATAAAAAGAAAGAAAAGAAAAAGGAAAAAAAGAAAAAAGAAAGAATGAAGAAAAAGTAAAGGAAAATCGAAGAATAATACTTAATGATCTGTCTAACGTACATAGGTGTGTGTGTGTGTGTGTGTGTGTGTGTCTGTGTGTGTGTGTGTGTGTGTGTGTGTATATATAAAACAGAAAGGGATGAACGGAAGGATGGATAGTTAGTTAAAAACAGACAAACAGTCAGACACTTAGACAGAGAGACAGAGATAGATGGATGGATGAAAAGACCGACTGACAGACACACAGAGAGAGATAAAATGACAGAGATAGATAGATAGACAGACACATATATAGAGAGATATAAAGATAGATAGACAGACATATAGATAGATAGATAAACAGACAGATAGATAGATAGACATACAAATATATAGAGAGATATATAGACAGATAGACAGACATATAGATAGACAGACATAAAGATAGATAGATAGACAGATAGATAGACAGATAGATAGATAGATAGATAGATAGATAGATAAATAGATAGATAGATAGATAAATAGATAGATAGATAGATAGATAGATAGATAGATAGATAGATAGATAGATAGATAGATTAGATAGACAGACAGACATACAGATAGCTAGACAGATAAAACCCAACGTGTCCTCTCTATTAAACATTTACGAAACATAAATGACGTACAGTTTTATCTATTTTGACATATGTCGCATTATTTCACTCACATTAGAGAAATAAACAAAATGTAATACTGATTTCCAACAGATTAGACTTACGTTTCGCGTGTCAGTTAACATTTTATTGTGCAAATCAATTCATGTCATTCTTGTTCAGCTCTAAATCCTAACGTATCAGAATTTGGTTGTCAGTGTTTTGTCCTTTACCACCACGCTTTCTTGCTCCCTGTGTCTATTTACTGTTAAAAGAAGCCAGCTGATCTTATTGCTGCAAGAAATAGGCGAGTGTCCGTGCGGTATATGCAAAAATAAGTCTTCTAATTAAAACGTGAAATGTCTACAGCCTTTTCACTATAATCTGATCAAAACTGGACCTGAAATTCTGGCTACAGGGTTGTTTGTGCCACTAAGTACGACGAAACGCTCGGTATTTCTTTGCATTCAGTGTATCGATGCTTTAGCAAATAGTACATGTGTACGCTATGACGTAAAATACAATAACAATAAATGAATGAATGAATGTATAAATAAAGGGTAAAATTATAAATCGAACATAAAGAAAAAAAAAACATAATAACAACAACAAAATAAGTAATAATATTAAAAAAATGTAATAATAATAACAATAAATAAACAAAAACAAAACAGAATGGACTGACTAATGAGAGAAAGTAATAAATTTGTAAACAAAATAAATAAATTAATATACAAAATCCAAACTAATTAAATATTACCAAGCAAGCAAAGAAACAGACAAACAAACAAACATAACAAACAAACAAACAAACAAACAAACAAACAAACAAATAAATAAATAAACTCTTTCAAAACAGTTATCTTCTGAAACATTTCGGTTCGGGACCGATTTCGCTATTACGGTTCGTTCTGTATATTCATATATCACACACTAAATTAAACAAATGTCAGATACACAGTTTGAATTTGTGCAGATCTAATCATGTGTCATATTACAGGTAGATTGTAGCGACATCACGTGAAAGATTCTAATTAAAACTGCATTAACCATAACACAGTCTACAACTGAACTATTCATGCATGTTAACCATGCGGTAACATTAATGAAAGCAATATATATATCTACATGTATCCTCTGTATATCTGTTGCATATATAACATGTTTTTAAAATAAATGTTTACATCTGCCATGCAAGGTAACCATTATTCTAATACGAAATAATTATAGTTCATCCTGAACGCTGAAATGACAGAGAATGTGAGGGTCACAATGCTTTTTAAAGGATTTATTTGAATTACTAAGCAAAAAAGTTTAGCGAAAAAAAGTTAGATGCGTTTTTTTAGAAAATGACAAAGACAAAGGTAATTAAATTCGGTACATCAAGCGAAAGTCTCTATCTCCAGTTTGTAAATTTCAAAAACAAGCTAGTGAACGATGACATGTGTGTTTTATGGCTGTCGAAATGGACCAGCCCGAATAGTATTATAGGTATAGAATACATTTTTTAAAGCAGAATAAATGTTAAGTGTCAAAAATACGAAAACGATTTATGAATCGATTAATAAATGAATCGTCAGATCAAAGTCAGGGTGATGAAGAAAAAACGTATTAATAGACGTAACGCTAATGAAATTAATATGGGAACTGACGTATTAATAGTCTATTGACTTACAGAGAGAGTTTAGAAAGGCATATACTGTAAGAGAGAGAGAGAGAGAGAGAGAGAGAGAGAGAGAGAGAGAGAGAGAGAGAGAGAGAGAGAGAGAGAGAGAGAGAGAGAGAGAGAGAGAGAGAGAGAGAGAGAGAGAGAGAGAGAGAGAGAGAGAGAGAGAGAGACTGAAAACTTGGAAACATTAGAATTTCAGTGGAAACTAATATTAACAGGATTAATTAACGAAATTATTAATATCAGTACGATTTGAAACAGGAGAAAGTAACGTTTAACACTCACCGCTTTTGTTAATCCGTCTTAAGTCCATGTCTCCTTCTTCCACAATTTGGAAGACACTTGAAATGTGTGTCATTGATGTATAATGAAAATCGATACATCTTAGCCGTAAGCGTTTCAAAGGTGAACACACGATTGGTTCATAATAATTTTGTTTAACTTTGTAAGTCGAGTACCTTATTAATTCTCATGCTGGTGTTTATAGGGATAATGTTCGTGCATGCGACCAGGCTGTGGGTAATGTGCTAGGAGAGTAAAAATGCGCCGTATCTGAACGATCTTTTAGGCAAGGCTCAGTAAAGCTGTCAGAGTGTAGGTATGTGCATATTCTGTTAGGAAAATTAACAGGAGAGAATCGGATTATCGTCTCCTTGCTCATTTCCTCGGAGCGACAAATTAACGCAGGATTTTAATTCGTAGTATCCGAAATCCTGCGATTTATCAGTCTGATGAATATTTTCACTTGTGGCGGTGTCATTCGTAAGTCTATGCACTAAACAACCGCAGTCCACGTACATATATATAGCTCAGTACATCCATCAGTCTATAAATCCAAACATAAATACACACATACATCAAAAATGTACGTACATACATAAGTTCACACACATACACTGTCATATGTATATATATATATATATATTTATACACACATAAATATGCAACACACGTCCACATGCATAAATAACAAATGCACACACACACAACATACACACGCGCACACATACATTCACACACACACACACACACATATACATATTTTATTGTTTTAATATAGTTAACAAATTTCAAAAGATAAAGATGTTTGATATATTCATTTTTCAAACAGAACAATAAACTAAAAATTTTCGGATGAAAAAACTAAAAATTTTCGGATGAAAAAAAATGGCAACAAAACAAATTTCAGTTTGGTCTGAAATCAAGGATAAATAACAAAAGACAAGCAAAAAAATTTCAAAACATCACATCAAGCGTCGATTAAAAAATAAGTAGAGACCAATTTTGTCTTTAAGAGACAGGATAGCAAGAAGTAGCCTAACGTGACACATCGGCTATCTGTCTCTCCAGAACGTGTGATGTGTTCCTTTGTAATTAGATCAGTTCTGAAGTAGTCTCGTACGCGAATGACAAGGGAAGCAACTCAAACAGCATGCCACTTCCCATGTAAAGTATTAAAGCAAAATGTCACCAGGTCTGTAATTTCCTTTCAGTATCGATCCCCTCGAGACGGGCACCTCGAGGCGCTGTCTAAATGCAGTGAAATGTTTCATATGAAGTGGCAAAGTTTACAAAATATGGTTGTTAAATTCGAATTATATGGCTAAGATGTTTGGCCATCAATATACTAGCGTTTCTTTTTTTTCTTTTCTGTTCTTTTTTTTTTCTTCTTTCTTTCGTTTTAGACTTTCTTTGGCTGGATGTCAGGTACTTTTTATTTCGCACTTTAAAAAAAAAAAAAAATAATAAAATAAAAAATATAATTTTCGTCTTTCGTACATCAATAATATTTTGGATCTATGAGTCTGAGAACACACACACACACACACACAAAGTAGAGGCATATATAATCTGCGAAAGCACATATATTTATATAATTACTTTTCCATCGGAATATTTATAGTTATATTTTTTGTTAATTTACTAATTTTTAGGTTTTATGTACAATATACACAAAAATAAAAAGTATGCAAAAAGTATGCATATATAATATAAATATATGAATGGATATATGACGTTATGTCTGTCTTACTATGTATGAAGACGTCTCTATGTATGTATCTGTATGTGTGTGTTTTTATTTGTTTATGCATAATTATATTAAAATAATACGCTCATGTATATGCAGAAATATGTCAGTTTTGTTTGTATGCATGTTTAATAAATATATACACAGAAACATATTCTGTAGAAGGGGCATCTTTTAATTTCACTGAACGTATACAAAACTGAATGAATTATTGAGCTGTTTCTTTAGTAAAATTACTTTCTTATTATAACCTTATGGATGGTCATTATTTGTTATACGGTAACAAATATTAGGATGCTATTTATTTATATATATTAGTGGTTTCATTTGATCATTATTTTACTTTTAGGAAATTTATAAGATTTGACTTTCCTGTCTTTAGGCATTAATAAATGTAGCGAAGATGTAGCATTTCTTACAAGCGAATCAAGTCATTCAGAAACGCTAGTTACCCCGTTATTTAGAATATATATTTAGAAGTAAACTTTTCGTAACACCCACCTACACACATACACACAGACAGACACATATGTAAATACATATTACCCGAAGGACAAGATAGTGTTTAAATAAAAGTATTTAACACAAACAGAAATAGCTATGTATACATATAATAGCTAAAAGCTAAAATGCTAAAGATAGTGATGACATTACGTTTACTAATAATAGTGACAGGAGCATCTGTACTTGTAGAAACAATAGTACATAATTATAGTGGCAATGATTACAGTAATAATGTTAATAGTTCCTGAATAATAATAATAATAATAATAATAATAATAATAATAATAATAATAATAATAATAATAATAATAATAATAATAATAATAATAATATAAATTAATGATTAATAATAATAGAATTAAAAGAATAAAATAACTGATCAGTAAATTGAAAAAATGAAAGAAAAGTGGGAGAGAAAAATATAATATCGTAAGGAAATGAAGGTGATATTGTTATATCTCAACTCTTTACCATATATCCGTGAACGAACCTTACGATGTCCTTTCTTCTGTTAATCCCAGTCTTACTCTGGTCGCTTTTTTCCCGTCTGTCTGTCGATCTGTTTATAAACGTTTTATCAACCTTTTCTTCTTTAATTCTGTTCTTCGCTATATTATGTATCTTAATCGCCTTACAATGGAACGGCTGATGATGTTCAAATTATAATTTTTAATTTTTTTTTTAATTTCAGTTGGTAGATAAAGAAAGATAAATAAACAAACGGAATAGAAAAAATCAAATATACCAAAATATGGTAGAACTACGACGAAGTCAACACATATTACAAACGACGGCATCAACGATATGAGCAACACCTCTGCGTCTTCCTAAAAGTTGAAATGTCAGTCTGATAAGAGAAGACGAGCACCTTTAGTTCAAAGACTTAGCCGACATAATTAGATAGTGTAATTTAATTGCAGGGTTTTAGATCGCAAAAACTGAAGTCTTTTAAAATGCTGAAACATCAAACGATGTGGTTAACTTGCACTCGAGTTAATAAAATCAGCGTTTTTGAAGCATCATTTGTTTTTCAGAACTTTTAAAGAATTAAAGTTTACGAGTACCTTCTCCTTTCCAATTAACGTAACAGTGAACAAAAAAAAAAAATAAATAAATAAATAAATAAATAAACATAAATAAATAAATAAAAATAAATAAATAAACAAAAGAAGGAAAAGAAAATAAACTTTATCTGAGTTGATGGTTGTAATTACGATATTTATTTTTGAAGAAAATGATCCTTCTTGCTTTGAAGGTTATTACGAGGTCATCTGACGTCTGTCCTTTCTAAATCGATGACAAAGCAGGAAGACATAATAACTCTAACCGGGTCAGCGTGTAATTGTCAGAATTGTAAAAATGACAGATATCTGTTAATTCTCTAGAAATAAGAAGCAGAAGGAACCAGTAACAGGACTGCTCAATTCTAATAGAAGAGCATACAATTTTCCTACAACTAATTCCCTTGACCTATATATTTCACCTACAGCTATATTATGATCTGTTTTATTCAAATCAGATTATCTTTCGCCGATGTCACGTTTTAGAGTAACCCAACAGAACAAAATGCCCTGCTATGTTCTGTTGCTCGGAGAACAGTTCTCAGTTTAAGTTTTCTGTTTCAAGAGAAATTTGAGATTCAAAGAATATTTTTGCTGAGGTCTTTGACAAGCGAATGAACAGAGTTGCATCTTTATTCTGTTTCACCTTGTTTGGCCACGTATTTTTATATGAATCGTGTAAACCTATCAGCCTGTATATTTCTTATCTAGCAAAGAGAGAACCCGAAAATAAATATTTTACTGAACAGGTATATACATACATACATACATACATACATACATACATACATACATACATACACACATACGTACATTCATACATATATAGATACATATATATATATATACACGCACACATGCATGCATATATACATACACACAAATACATATATACAAACATACATACATACACACATACATACATTCATACATATAATAAATATATATATATATATATATATATACAAACATGCATATATATACACACACATACATGCATATATACATACACACAAATACATACATACATATATACAAACACATACATACATACATACATATACATACATACATACATACATACATACATACATACATACATACATACATACATACAAAAACATACAAACATATAAATAATACTAAATTTAACTCTACAAATGTTTCGTGTTTAACCGAAATAAATAAAATAAAATAAATAAGTAAAACGATTTCACTAGTGACGTTGGTCTATGAATTTCTAGTACTTTACTGGTTTAGACGATTCCACGATGTTTGGGATCGGTTTGATTCTGTAATTGCTGTTTACTAACATCGCTGCAAATGGAGTCTTAATCCAGACTCAAAGTGTTTGTTTTTACCCCAGAATAGATCTTATCGATTTCAGATGTTAACAGATTCAATCAGGGCTTTGTGAGGGAGATTTCAAAGAACGACCCCCTTAACTCGGATTCTAATCAAAAGTACACCCTATTAAAGTGAACCTTTTGAAGATAATAGAAAATAATTATGTCGTTTTATTCTTTTCTTCTTTTTTTTTCTTATTTTGAAAACAGCTCCAAAGAAGTGCCGGTGTACATCAGCTTTGACTGACCATTTTGTCAAGAACAGTTAATTGTAAGTTTTGTCTTCATCCCAATTAGCTTGTGTCGTGTGAGATATAATGATACGTTTGCTGTAATTCATGTTTGGTGTATCTCGATGTCTTTGTCTTTCTTCTTCTTCTTCTTGTTCATTATTCATAATAATAATAATAATAATATTATTATTATCATCGTCATCATCCTCTTCATCATCATTATTATCATCATTATTATTTAATCTATTTGACTGTTAATTTGAATGTCTGCTATGAACAGAAATGCAGACATTCATACATACACACAGACAGACAAACAGTTATACAATCATGCATGTAACCATACATTTAATAAACATACTTACATACATTGACTTAGACATATGTACGCACACACATACATACCTACATATATAGACGCAAACACATACGCACATACAAACGTACATATATATATATATTTTACCACAAATCATTCTGGTTTCATAAGATTTGGTTGTCTTCAACTAAAATTTTATTTGAAAAAACCCTGTAATACAGTGTACAAACTAGACATCGGGTAACGTATGATAGCAACGACCGTAACACAGAAATGAAAAAACAACAAAACAACATATGAAACAAAGATTACTCGAAGAATGAAATACAAAGAAAGAAAGAAAGAAAGAAAGAAAGAAAGAAAGAAAAAGAACGAAAGAATGAATGGAAGAAGTTAAGAAGGAAAACAAAGAGAGAAATATCATATCAGGAAGACTGAAGATGGTCAGTAAATACATTTCATGAAAAGGCTGTTTTGTAAAGCTTTTCCTAATTAAAGTTCAAGAAAACTATTGGCCCCGCAACAGTTTGATTTTAGCTTTCGCGTGTGTTAAAGTTGACATTTGCAGTGAATCGTATCAAAACGTGCAGTTTCCTCAGAAAGCAGCTGTTAAATTACAAATCACCCTCAAACACCACAGATATATGTCTTCACGGTGTTGTCGTGAACGAAAAGAAACAGTTTAATGTTGTAACCACGCTGATACAAAGCTCTTTTCTTGATCCACTGAATGTCTTTAATATTGGAATCTTTTCCCCTTCGATCGCTTACTCGTATCTCAGAATAATCTAAAGCGATGTTGTCTGCATTGCTACTGATGGCTGTTTCAATAATAATAATAAGTTAAAGCACGTTTGCCGTACACATTTTTGCTATAATATTATAAAGGCAGCCTCTTTACTCAGATTTTAACTACAACGTGACTTCATTCAGTTCTACCATCACTGAAGGAATGATAGTGTTGTAGAGAATACTTCTCTTTTTTTCTTCTGTTTTCCAGTTTACGTGTAGCTTTTTGGAGTATATTAGACAACAACAATATGTTGTACGCTGTGTCGTTATATATATTTTTTTTTAACTTAGTATTATGTTGGTACAAAAGTAGATAAATTTAGTAAAATAAAGTGCCATTTCATTTAGAATTCTAATCAGCCATTTGGCGCGTGGTCAGACTGACAGTCGTTAGTTTTCTGATAAATTTTCTGCGACTTTTAATCTGGAAGAGCTGCTTTTCCAGATGGACTGGGTTGAAGGCTGGAGATCCGGGACACGTTACTGTTCTGACTCGCTTTGTCTGCATATTCAAAAGGACGGCTGTTTTCCATCTCGCTGTTGATGGTTTCTTCTATAACTTCTTGTGGAATTTGGAAAAGGCCCTCTTTACCTAGAAGCCAGTGGGTAGTCATCATTCCTTTTCCCTGAAAATCACATATGAATCGAACTAGTTTAGCCTCCTGTATTTAAATATTCTATTAAAAATACATAATAATTAACTACAAACAGCAAGTTTTTAATTTGATATCGTAATTTAATAATTTTATTCCTTAACGTAACAATTTCATAGGTTTTAAATTCATTGTCTTAAAAGGCCTATGTTATTGATATTCTGAAACATAAGTAGTAAACGCGTTCTAACATTAATCTTTTCTTTTGTTTTATTTGTTACGGTACTGTAACATGTATACATATTTATATAAAGAGACGCATATGTATTATACACACATACAAACACAGGCAAAACATCCAGTGAATAATTACTATTAACACTTACTTTAATATAGACTTGGCCTCTCTGTCTAATCCGATACTGTGGATTTTGTCTCAGAATTATCTCAGTATCTGGACTGATTTGAATGAGCAGCGCTAAAAAGACGATGCAAATGTGATATTTAAACTAATGTAATAAAGAGACAGTTACTACCAAGTCAGACAGTAAAATTATTCAAAAGACGAAATAAAATACACTATAATTACATAGGAACACATATATAATGAATCATAAGTTTAATAAATAAATAGTCTGTTTTAACCCAATTAACCATGTAATATTTCCGCAATTTCTTTCTTTGTTCTTAAATCATAAGCATACATTTAGCGACTACAGTACTGTGGTATTATCACGTCTACAGCACTGGAATGGACACCAATCGTTGCTGCATAAATATACGTATAAAAACATACGACGAATATGTACTTCATTCCATACGACGTTATTTTTCTCATATTGGTAGATATTTTTTTTAAGAATTCAAAATTTCTCTGACATATTAATTTAATTTAACTTTAAAATCGCAGGCAAGGCTGGTTCACGTTTTTAGAAGATCTTAAAAACCTGTGCGATGGTCAAACAACCTACGTTTTCCTGTCGACTCCATTCTGGACGCTGTATTCACCGTGTCTCCAAATAAACAATATCTCGGCATGGTAAGTCCGACAACTCCTGCAACTACTGGACCCGAGTGAAGACCTGCATTAAAAAAAAAAAAAATTAAAAGTTTTAAAAAAATATTCAGTATTTTAAAAAATTCAACTTCATTAATTGATTTTCTTCTCAGAAAGATCATAATGTTCTTTGTCAGTTGTCATGCAAGTCAAAAAACTCTGATTTTATTAATTTTTAGGGTATAAAAGACAAAGAATATGTTGGCTAAACGGAGGCGAAATTGTACAAATTTAAATAAAATAAAATTTGTAGTAATTTTAGTAAATTAATTGATTTGTTTCTGTTTTCTACTCACCTGCTCTAATCTTCAGCTGTCTGTCTGGTCTGTGAGGAATTATGAATTCCTGTACACACTGCATTAACGTTAACGCCACGTCGGCCATTTCTGTCACGTGTTTGTCGCCGTTACGTACCGGAAGTCCGCTAGCCACCATGTAGGCGTCCCCGATCGTCTCAACCTGTTGAAGATGATGATGACGTTGATTATTATTATTATTATTATTATCATCATAATCATTATTATTATTATTATTATTATTATTATTATTATTATTATTATTATTATTATTAATTTTAGTTGTTGTAATACGTAATCTTTAAATAATGACTGTTTAAAAGTTTTTACCTTATACACGTCGAATCTTTGGATAATGTCATCGAAATTTGAATACAGTGAATTCAGGAAGTCAACAATCTGAAATTAGACATAAATAAATAATAAGTGAAAACATTAAACTTTACAAATCTCGATGCTGAAGAAATAATGGACACATGTATTTCGTTCTCAGATAATATGAATATAAGAACGTGTTTCATGAGCAATATAATATGTCTATTCTGAAAAACGTCTACGTTTCATAATTTTAAAAGATAAATACCCTTAATTAATGTTAGATGAAATAGCGAATATGGTAAGTAAATGCATTAATGTCAAGATATATAATTCAAAGATGTAATATACATGTAATTGATATTATAAACATAAAATAAAATGGGTCTTTTTTATAGAGAAAGAAATACAGACAACAAAAATATAGGCGCGCGTTTGCATGTGTGTGTGTGTGTGTGTGTGAGAGAGAGAGAGAGAGAGAGAGAGAGAGAGAGAGAGAGAGAGAGAGAGAGAGAGAGAGAGAGAGAGAGAGAGAGAGAGAGAGAGAGAGAGAGAGAGAGAGAGAGAGTGAGTGTGAGAGAGAGATAGAGTTTGGCTGAGAGAGATGACGAAAAAGAGATAGGAAACAAATTAAAATTAAAAAAATAGCGACATTGAGGACAACTGATGATAATAATAATAATAATGGATGACAGATATATAATAAAAATATACAGTCACCTCCAAAGGAGAACTTTCAGCTGCAAGACTCGTAAAACCCACAATGTCCGAGAAAAACACTGTGACAGAATCATAATACTCCGCTTTTACGTGATTTCCTGACTTCAAATCATCAGCGACTGTCCTGCAGGAACAAACGTCAGTTAGACATCATTATTAATTTACTATCCATAACAAACACTTAACCAGATCTCCCAGTTATTTCCTAGTTCTGCATCTGTAACCTGTTATTCCATTATTCGTTTGACATTAGAACGACTGGGGAATGTAGGATAAATGTTCATACAGTTGCAGTATAAAAATTAGACAGTGCTGTTACAAAAAATCTTCACTTCTGAAATACTGAGGCTTAGGAAATGGGCGGAATCTGTTTAACAGTTAACAAACTTACTTTGGTAACATTTTGTAAAGAAGTTGATCAGTTTTTCTTTTCTCGTCCTCCAGTTGCGCTGTTCTTTCAGCGACGATTTCTTCTAAACGATTTGAGTAGCGTTCCATCATCATCAGCATGTTGTCCAGCACTGTCGCTGTTCTACAAACGATTAACACCAAATGTAAGAATAATATTTAAAACAAAACTCTAAAAATCATTTTCACATCCGTTGTTTAATATTGTACCAGTTGCTGCAACGGTTTGTGACTTTGGACCGTATTCTAATAATTTTGAAAGAAAGATATATAAAAAACAGACTGAAAAAAAGAAGAAGAGAATTGAGAAAATTATATTAATGGCTGGTAAAACAGCCGTGAAAAGCATTATCGGTCACTCATAAACAGCATGGAATCAACATACTTCATTTCTACATTACTACAAATATATAACTGTATAAACCAGCATATTAAAATAGGTGAATGCATTGCAGCTTACCAGAATTCAAATAAACAGACATAATTACAGATCGACATATAGATCGACATATAATAATTATTACTAATACAATCTACACGTATTACTGAAGAATACTCACCTGTAAGGACTGAGTCGTTTGATGTTTTTAAGGACACTCTTGGCTATCGGTCTGAGGTCTGGGTCCTCCGCCCAGCAGCTCTGTATGAGTTTATTGAAGGACACGCGAATTGAGTAATACTCATCATGGACGTCTTGTATTGTCGGTCTCATCAGCTTGTCTACTGGGTGCGCTACTGCCTGGACGATTTCTACAAACAAACCTAACATTGGTCACATGCTGAATATATATAATATACATACATAGAGAGAGAGAGAGAGAGAGAGAGAGAGAGAGAGAGAGAGAGAGAGAGAGAGAGAGAGAGAGAGAGAGAGAGAGAGAGAGAGAGAGAGAGAGAGAGAGAGAGAGAGAGAGAGAGAGAGAGAGAGAGAGAGAGAGAGAGAGAGAGATTATTATTAGTCTGGTTGTTGTTGTTGTTGTTGCTGGTGTTGTTGTTATTATTATGATTTCCATTGCCTCCTTATTTAAAAAGGGACAATAAAAGAACTGAAGTAATAAACAATGTTACTCGACCAATATAATTTCTAGTAATGAAACATTGATATTTGATTTCATCTACACATTTATATGTTTCTTCACTTATTGTTTAAAAGGCTGGATTCAGAAGTTTATTTTCTAAGTTAATCTTACTATCGATTGTCCTTAAGTTATTTTCAGCGATTTAATACTCAGTAAACGTGACTCTAAAGTTCTGTTTCACCTACCTTTTGGAGAGAGACTGAGATCTGTTTGGTACGGCCTGTTGAGACAAAGCAGCTCTTTGAGGATTATGCCCAGTGCAAAGATGTCACCTTGCTGAGTTGGTACGTGCGAGTTCGTTAACAGGTGGCTTCGTAGCAACTCCGGAGCCATCCAGAATAAATCTACAGTTAATAGAATGAAAATGTAATCACCTTCAAGTTGTAATTCTCGTGTTATAATATTAACCCAAATGATAGGAGATAAGAACCATACGTTAACAAGACTTTACAGTGCTTCCAGAAACAAATAATCATCATCACGGTTATCATCATCGTTATCAACATCATCATCATCATCATCTTTGTCATCATCATAATTATTCTTATCATCACCATCATTGTCGTCATACTGTCAAATTGTAATCATAGTAATAATGCTTGATATAGTGGTAACAGATTCGAAATAACTAAAATACCTATCTTTATACTGACAAATTCAAACACATGTTGTAATTTTAACACACCTGAATAGATGTCGTCTTCTTTGACGTCAGTGTTCTGAGCTTCGCCATGTCTTATTGGACGAAGACCAAAATCTGTCAGTTTACAAACCCAGTGATTATCAACAACGCAGTTCGAACTTTTCAGATTGCCGTGGACCTTCAAAGATCCCGAATGAAGGTAAACTAGTCCCTGGAAAACACGAAGACGATCGAAAGAAAGGACATGGCTAAGTCTTCCATTTACGTTAATTTTATATGAACGAAAACTATTGTACGATAGTATAATGGTTATATTTATAACAGTGATTTCATTATGTCATTACTTT
The DNA here is from genome assembly GCA_012295275.1 of Chrysomallon squamiferum. Lineage (NCBI taxonomy): Eukaryota > Metazoa > Mollusca > Gastropoda > Neomphalida > Peltospiridae > Chrysomallon > Chrysomallon squamiferum. The sequence goes on along the minus strand of CM022673.1, from coordinate 28,376,311 downwards.
CGGGCAGACAAAGATTATTTTTATAATTTGGTTATTCTGATTTATCGTTATGATATCAATATTATCTAGAAACCGTACGTATAAAATAAATAAGTAAGTAATTGGAAAACTAACCATGCAGAGATCAATTGCTATTGGAAACTGAAATGCTCCATCCATCTTCATATTGCAGTTGTCAATAACGTCCTGCAGTAGACGAAATAATGAAAATCATGCTTTAAGGGAAAACAGAATTTTGAAATGTGTGAAAGAAAGATCTTTCTTTACATTAAATCGCTCTGAAAATAAGTATTATTGTTTTCTTCTTTTTCTTTCGTAAATTTAAATTTCATTAAACTTTATTATCCCAAAAAAATAAAAATAAAATAAAACGTAACAAAGCAAGATGATATTTCTTTGCTTGTTTTTCAGTTTGTTCTAAATTAAAAGTAATTTTGTGTGTGTGTGTGTGTGACATCAGTATTTAAGCCTATCTAATTAAATCAAATATATATATATGATTTAGATATGCCTAAATACTGACATGTACACAATATACAGAACATACACACAGATATATATATATATATATATTATATATATTATAGACATATTGCAATGTCGTTAACAGTGAACTGAAGATGATGATTAACATCACCTGAAGGCTTCCCTTGGAGCAGAATCCCCAGACTACGGAAATCTTGTCCGTTTCAGTGCACATTCCGATAAATGTCGCTAGATTAGCATGTTTTATTGAAAAAAGCTGAAATAAAATGAAAATAACAATATGAAGACACAGGCTTAGATTCGTTGATGTTTTAGACAGTTCTATACAGATTTAAGACAACAGTTGATCAGGATAATACGATAATGATGGTAATAAGACGAATGATAATGATAATAATAATAGTATTAGTAGTAGTAGCAGTAACAGTAGTAGTACTAGCAGTAAAATTAATAATAATAAGATAAATAATAGAAGCATTAGTAGTACTAGTAATTGTAATAGTAGTAGTACTAGTCATCGTAGTAGTAAAACTAATAATAATAATATTAGTAGTAGTGGTAATAAAACAGATAATAGTAGCTATGGTAGCAGGAGCAGTAGAAGTTGTATTGGTGTGGTGATGGTGGTAGTAGTAGTGGTAGTAGCAGCTGTAGCAAAAGTTTTAAATTTAAACAAAACAGTAGAGAACAGATTTCTTTTACTTTAGATTACCTCTCGCATGTGTAGAAGTAAATTCCTGTCAAGATGTATTCTGCTTTTCCTTATGTTTTTAACCACCACGATGGAGTTCTTGTACTTTGCAAGTTGCACGTTTCTGTTGTAGAGGGCGCCGTTGGCAACGACTGTCCCACATGACCCGGAAGTAGAACTATGAGTCCGGAGACTGTCAGGACTGGAACAGACGTTCGCACGTGACTGAAACTGGAAACAGTTCTTTTATTCAGATACTTTAATACAGTTTCTGAATATACGTAATCTTGCAGTTTGTATTTACGCTTTGAGAATTGCAGTTTTTGTCTCTGTATTCCTTTGATTAATGCTTTATTTGACAGCTTTGTGCTATTAAAGAGGACGTATAAAATGCAAAGATTATTATTAAATTGTAAATTAATTGTGAAGTTCTGTGCTGCATCCGTTACGGTAATTATTACATTACGGTACTGATATCAGAAAAGTAAAAACGATAATGTACATAACCTACAAACATACATTTGCTAGGGATTTAAAGTTTACATCCCTGAAATTGAAATCCAGTTCGGCGTAAGCAATCTTCCACGGCATAAGATTAACTTCCCGTTCTCGACGCCACCACCTTAAATATAAATATAAATATATATATGTGTGTGTGTAAAATATTATAAAATATTTGGTAACAGGTCATCCGTGTATTGATTATGTAGGTTCCCAAACAGAAAACGACTGTAATGCAGACAGTAATACAAATAAAGCAACAGATAGAATCAGTTTTATATATATATATATATATATATATATCGAACCATTTATTAATTTCACTCTTAATTTGCTGAATATCAGTCATTCAACCCTACAGCCATGAAATTCACTGTTAATTAAAAACAGGATGGTGGCAGAAATAGGTTGAATTAGAAAACAAAATGGAAGTGAAAAAACTATGGTATATACACACATTAATACGTATATATATATATATATACAGTCCAATATAATTTTTGTTTTAAAATACTCACACACACAAACACACGCACACGAACATACACACACTTACTTGATAAACCAGATACCGCCTATAATCAGAATTAACATCACTGTCGCTGCGATTGTTGCACTCAAAACAGTTCTTGAGTAGTCTACAAAATAGAAACATCGGTGGTAAAAAAAATATCAGTAGAATATCTTATTTTATTTATTATAAAAGCAAACAAATACAAAAAAGGAAGGTAATATTTCTGTTTAAAAGTAGTTAATAAATAAAGGAAAAGTTATTGTTAGTAACTGAGGATAATGAAATTGGTTAATTGATTTGAATTTTATGAATTAAGACACTGCTTTTCCTACTATAAATGATGATGATAATGATAATAATAATAATATAATAATAATAATCATAATAGAAACAACAACAACAATAATAATAATAATAACAATAAATATCTACATAATATCAGACTAATAGTCATTTATTATTCAAAAATAAAAGAAAGAAAAGAAAAGGTTTTTACATTGTTGTTTTTGTTTGTTCTGTCTTCTTCTCCTTCTTCTTATTTTATTTATTTAACAAAAATACCAAACAGTAATACTGCATATTGCTACGACAGTGCTAGTTTTGGTATTAATAATTATCAGAATACATTCTACTACTATGACAAATGAATGAATAGGATCGACGCCTACGATTTATCAATCGAATCCGGTCGATGGCATGTCATTTCCAGTGCCTAGTAAAAGGAAAGTTGATATCGTAAAGAGATAATCGAAGTATGTCACTGGTTTCCCTGAGTAATTCCTGACACCAAAACACTATGCATGGCTATTTAAAACTTAGACAAAATTTATTTAAAACCCTAAAATATTGGCTGTGAAGACTAAGCTGAAGTCTGGAAACTACTGTCTATCTGTTATATTTAGCCATTATTGCTGGCGCGTTCTTATTTTATTTTATTTTTTTAATGATGATTATATCAAGATATAAGCAGTAAAAATTATTAACATGTACAAAAATAGACTTACTTTTATGCTATGCTTCAGCACAGAAGGTCAGTTTTCCAAAATGAAATTCATAGAAAGGTTTTTAACAGGTTACATGTTGCCTTTCTGGACTCATGGACGATGCTAGCATTATGAATGTTAGAAAAAAGAAACACACGTTTTACCGTGTGTCATGTATTATGTATAACAATAACTATTGTCCCGTTCCCGTTGTGAATCGAATCGATTCACCTGGACGACCAACGTCAACAGTGAATCTAAATCGATAAATTCTGCCTTCAGAAATAAAGCGGAGTTTTCTCCCTTACGTCGCAAATTTGATATCCTTTTCAACATGTCAATAATGCGCTCTCGCTTATATTTGAGAATGTGAATTTGTGTGAGAGCAAGAATATTCTTATGCCCCCTATGTGTACAGGTTAGACAGTGTATCATACGGTTTCTTCTTGTGACTTAAATTTTCAGAAATAACTTTTTCAATCGGAAAGCTCTTGTAGAAAGAAAAAAGAGCGTAAAATATTTTATTATTTTTCATTAACGATCAGTAAACCTATAATAAATAAACAGTGATTAAATTATAACTCGGTAATTTTGTAACAGGAAACGGACTTAGTCTCTTGTGACCAGATTAAGTATATGCTTATTTAAATTTGGCCTCTGAGGGAACCTACCTAATGATTATAATTAAGCAGGCAGTAGACCAGATGAACAAAGACTTTAAAAATAAAATAAATTATGGTACAAATAATCACGTAATGAGTTTTCATTGACGTTGATGTTTGCTGTTGTTATTGTTGTTGTTGTTGTTAATATTATTATTATTACTGTTGTTATTGTTGTTATATTTCTTACTGCTTCTAAAGTTAACAGTAGTGGCATTATACTATTACTATTGTTTAACTATTGTTATCGCTCTCTCTCTCTCTCTCTCTCTCTCTCTATATATATATATATATATATATATACACACATTTTATATAACTTCTAATGCTATCTCATCTCTTCCTTCCTCTGTGTGTGAGTCTATCTGTCTGTCTGTCTATGTGTGGGTGTGGGTGTTTACGTTGTCGTATGAGTTTATGTTTGTGACTGGGGATTACGCATTATTTCTTACCAGGTTGACAGAGGTCATTTTTAAATCCACAAACAGGCGCGTCTGGAGGCGTGTAGTCTTTGCTGGTCATGCCGTTCCCCCATATTATGTCTCTGTAACTCTTAATGGTCTACAATAATAAATCAATAAATAAGTAAATAAATAAAAAAATAATAATAATATATAAAGAAGTTGAAGAAGAAATATAAAATATATCATTATAACAAATAACAAAATTACATAAGGACCAGATGTTTGAATAGAGCTTAATAAGTACATAAGACAAAAAGCTTTTCTTGTTAACATAAATGAATTTAACACCTGTCTTGTAACTTATCGGTAAAAGGGAACATTTTTTGCACCTCTTCCCAGCTAAGAAAGCTCTCTCTCTCTCTCTCTCTCTCTCTCTCTCTCTCTCTCTCTCTCTCTCTCTCTCTCTCTCTCTCTCTCTCTCTCTCTCTCTCTCTCTCTCTCTCTCTCTCACTCTATCTCTCTCTCTCTGATCTTTGTTAAATTAGTCATGGGATTGAAAGTTTTGTTTGTTAAAAATACGTTTTCCTGTCGTGAGATTATCTCTTATTTTTTGTACTAACTCGTCTTGCTTTCGTTCCTGAAACTGTTTTCACTGGGGTGTAGTTGAGAGCGAGCACACTGCGGTATTTCCCGTCCGGTCCTAGATCCCAGACAACGAAACTCGGATAGCGATCTCCTGCGTGGTTGATAAACACTTCACCAGACAAACCTACAGACAAACAAAATAATAATAATAATCATAATAATAATAATAATAATAATAGTAATAATAATAATAATAATAATTATAATAATAGTAATATTAATAATAATAATAATAGTAATAATAATAATATTAATAATAATAATAATATAATAATAATAATAATAATAATAAGTATTATTATTATTATTATTATTATTATTATTATCATCATCACAACATCATCATCACCAACATCATTATAGTCGTCGTCGATATCATGATTTGACTTCTGGCACACACGCACACACACACACACACACACACACGCACAAAAATAGAGTTAACTCTGAAGAACTTTCTGAAAAGAAATAATAATTTCATCTCTTGTAAAATTGCTTTCAGATTTTGTGTCATTTAATCTGACAATTTTGCCCGAAGAAATATTTTTCCTTATTCGATTATTATTTTTTTTTTTGTTCGTGTGAAATTAAAATAATTTGGAAACGAAATCAAATTGCTTCATTGCAAATTTCCTCCAATTCCACACACACCAAGAATGTTAAATAATATAAAAATCGGATACGATATTAGATAGATTTAGTGTGTTTCTTGATCCTTGATATTCAAAGAAATATAGTTTAATAGTTGACTAATTTTAATCAAAAACAAATGAACGAAACATTTAATAAATAAATTATTATGCAAATAGATAAATAAAGATATAGACAAAAATTATAAAAGTAATCGATATATTTATCTTGTAGCATGGATAGGTTCACCTCCTAATTTTCCAAAACTTGAATCGCAATTCGGTGAGAAATACAAACAAGTTCCACGTCTAGTTCTTTGAAATGTCTTTAACAATTCGACGGAAATTAATTCAATTCATACCTCTTTTTAAACAAACCATTACTTCGATTCCAGCAACATCGCTATATAAACTAAAGATCAGAATTTTACAAATACCTGGAAATTCCTTGTAAAAACAGGCTTTAAATATTTCAGTTCCACTTGCAGTTTTGCTGGCTTCTAGAGTTTCGTTCATAGCAATGGCGAACAGAATCACAGCGTCAAACAGGAAAGGGGAATGCTGGTCTGGCTGTATGGAAGATGTAAAATAAAAAATAAAGTTCAAAAGAGAAAAGAAAAAATATTATTACTGTTACTAAATATTTACTCGCTGACAAACAATAATCCCATATGTACGTATGTATGTATGTATGTACAAACCGGTTTAATGAAATATGGCATTTCAGAAAAGTCTTCAGATTTAAGCATAATTTTATTTTTAGGACATCGGGCACCTATATTTAATATTTAAAATAATAATAATAATAATAATAATAATAATAATGAACTGAAGATGATAATTATGATGATAATAATACCAATGAAAGAAATAAAGAATAAAGAAAAAGAGGTTAAGATAGACAGATTTGTGAATCCAACTTATACATTCGTCATTTTTCTCAAGCTTAAGTTTTAGACATTTTTCGATTGATAGTAGGTAGTCAGACAGCCAGAGAGAGAGAGAGAGAGAGAGAGAGAGAGAGAGAGAGAGAGAGAGAGAGAGAGAGAGAGAGAGAGAGAGAGAGAGAGAGAGAGAGAGAGTTAAAAACTCTGAAACAAAACAATGGTTTCTTCCAGAATTTTTGAAATAACGTCTTATTTGTTTTCATTGGTTTTTAACGGCATTAATATTGGAATTCAGAACAAAAAATAGAACCGTTTGCTTATGCTTAGAAATTCTATAAACTTGTATTATCTTACTTCGATAAAGATCACAGGCAAAACACGTTAACTAACCTTGAAAACGTTTGCTTACATAAAAGAAAAAAACACTGGATATTTACGTATTTATTCACTTAATTCAGAGATTTAACTTCGTAACCAAAAGTTCAGCGACCGTTTTATTCTATTCTTTTATAGTAAATTTATTTTTATCTCTCGTCCCTTTTCTGAGTCAATAACAAAAAGGTCATTTTTATTTGGCGATAAATAACCAAACATGAAAGCATTGCTATTGATTCCGGGGTCCTAAAACACGCATTATTTAATTTATTATTTCTGATTGTCTTCAGTGGGTTAAATACAGTCATGTACATAATTAGTCTCCGCTTCATTAACAGATCATTTTGAAGATTAGTTTACAAACATTCTTTGTTTTCTGTTTGAATGGGAAACTGTCCATCATGTTTAAAGCTAATTATTTTTAGAGTGTAACTGTTATATTTTACCTGTGTTGGAACGGGCAAATTGGAACTGTTAAATATTTCTTGAAAAGCTTCGTCTGCCGTCCCAAGACTAGGGTTTTCATCCAGCACGTATTTGAATGTGAACTGTGGAGGTAAATAAGTAAACAGTTAAGTGAGTTAGTAAACAAGTAAACAATTAAGTAAATTAGTAAATAAGTAAACAGTTAAATAAATTAGTAAATATATAAACAATTAAGTAAGTGAGTAAATAAATAAACAATTAAGTAGGTTTGTAAATAAGTAAACAATTAAGTATATTAGTAAATAAGTAAACAGTTAAGTAAGTGAGCAAATAAGTAAACAATTAAGTAAGTTAGTAAATAAGTAAATTAATAAATAAATAAGTAAACAAGTACGTACGTAAGTAAATATAACAGAATAAAATAAATTTAAATTAATTAATTAATTAATGAACAGATAAACATTCTAAGAAATAATAATAATAATAATAATAATAATAATAATAATATATAATAATAATAATAATATATGTGCATGTATGTATGTATATGTGTGTATTTCAACCATTCGCTTATACCTATAAACCTTAAACAACTACAAACATGACCTTTATTCACACGCAGACACAAATACATTTAAAAGCATTTTAATTTATTTATCTTTCTTTTTTTTTAAATTCACAAACAAAATCATTTTAAACAAAAAAAAAAACACGCATCATTCTTAACAGTCAAATTAACATGTGCGCATTTTTTCAGTAGAACAACACTCTATCATCATATTACTGAACGACAGCATAATAAGTTGATTGAAAAAAAAAAAAAAAAAAAAAAACAACACGTCATCAACTATCTTACAATCAGTATGTTCTCGAAAGCATAGCGCGCATCCGAGTCACGTCCGTCGTATTCCATCCACGTACGTGAGTTGCTGAGCAGACTGAGCGAGGTCAGGTCGAGCTCGCTGTAGAGAAACTGGTACTCTCCGTTTGTCATCCCGTGGTCGTGAAAAAACAGCATGTACCTTCTCAGTTCGTTTTGCGGGATAATCAGAAAGATGACTGGAATGCGAGAGCGTGGAGTTTTGTATTTAGCAAATAAACGAAGCAAATGGCAAAAGTAATTACAATTGTTATTGTTGTTGTTGTTATTGTTGTTGTTGTTGTTGTTATTATTGTTGTTGTTGTTGTTATTATTGTTGTTGTTGTTATTATTATTATTGTTGTTGTTGCTATTATTATTATTATTATTGTTGTTGTTGTTATTATTATTATTATTATTATTATTATCACCATCATCATTATTATCATTATTATCATCACTATTATTATTATTATTATTGTCATCATCATCATCAACACCATCATCATTATCATTATCATCTCTATTATTATTATTATTATTATTATTATTAATATTACTGTTGTTGTTGATGATGATGATATTGTTGTGGTAGTGGTATTTTTTATTATTAATAACCAGAAATACGCTAAAGAAAAAATATCAGTTTCTGATAAGTATAATTTACCTAGATATTCATCTTGCTAATAGTCAGCTGTAAAGTACGTTTTCTATTATATTTCTATGTAATGAACACTGAAAACGACGTATAAAACGTTACTAATTGCAAGCTATAACGATGGCAGATTGTTATATGTTGATTATAGAACTGCTGTTAAATGGTTTTCAGAATCAGTGTATTATATAAAATGTACTTTAAAATGATACAGAATTACGGTATGATCAGCATGAGAGAGAGAGAGTGAGGCATCATGAATTTTGAAAAGGAAATTAAATCGAATTTGCTTTTGTATCGAACAATCAAAAACTGACCCAGATACATATTTCCCAATTAATTTAACACATGAATTCATCGGGGGGTAAACATCTGTAATCTTTAAGAAACACAACTAACCAAAACTTTTGCTTTAACGTCTAAACAACATTATTTCATTGAAAGGTTAGTAAAATCTTACTTCTAGCAATTCCTTTAATGGACTCCAGCATTGGAGTAATTTCTTCGTTTGACGCATCGAGGGACATCGGAAATTCCCTGACCAAGTCGAAATGACTGTTCTCGTTGAATTTCGTGATCATGGACAGTGCAAGTATGGACGTAGACCGCTTCCCCTTCGTGTACACCATCGCAGCTCTCTTCCAGTTGAACCTGTAGCTGATTGCGTAAAACATCTCAACTGGAATGAAAACAAAATGATAATATACCATTCTGTCAGTGTTGACAGAAGTGGTAGTCGTCGTCTTAGTAGTAGCAGTATTAGTAGTAGCAATAGTAGTAGTAGTAGTAGTAGTAGAGCAATAGTAGTAGTAGCTGCTGTAGTAGTACTAGTAGTAGCAGTAGCAGTAGTAGTAGAAATAATAGTAGTAACAGTTGTAGTAGTGCTAGTAGTAGTAGCAATAGTAATAATAGTAAAAGCAGTAGTAGTACTAGCAGTAGTAGTAATATTACTAATAGCAGCAGTAGTATCAGTAATAGCAGTAGTCTAGTAGTAGCAATAGCAGTAACAGTAGTAGTAGCAGCAGCACAGCAGTAAAGTTAATGGTAGTAGTGACATCAGAATGACAGTAGTAAAGAGAAGACTGTAGTTGTTCTGATGGATGTTAAAGTGGTGTTTCTAGAATATGTTACTACTGTTTGAAAATTATTTATTCGAAATGCCTGGGACTGGAAATAGATTTTTCAGATTTTGGAATATTAAGGATATATGGCCTGAGAATAGAATCTAAGTCTAAATTCGGATTCCATGTATATTTTGTATATACAACTTATACAAACAGATTGTATGATTTTTTTAAATAATATTTAAAATAATTTATTACATTAAATAATGCTTATGTAGGCAAAAGAGAAAATCCGAAAACAATAAGATTCCACTATTTCTATTACACTGAAAAAGTTCCAGAGCCTTTCGGATAATGAATATGGTTTGTAAATGTGTGTGCGTGCGTGTCTGTGTGTGTGTGTGTGTGTGTGTGTGTGTGTGTGTGTGTGTGTGTGTGTGTGTGTGTGTGTGTTTGAACATGCATCTCTCTGTGTGTAAAGTATTTAAAAAATGCTCGAAGAATGAAGACAACAGTTTCACAATTAATTTTTTTTCATAATATTGGAATGTATTTAGTAAGTGTTTTTTTTTTTTTTTTTCTTTTTTACTTTTTTCTTTTCTTTTTTTTTAATTGTTTTAAGTAACTGTCATCAGTGAATAATGGCCAATTATAAACATAACCATAATTACAAATAAAACCATCATATAATAAATAAAAAGCGTATGACAGTTTACTCATACTCCACATTCGACATACGATTTCTCTATTCTTTGAGCCAGGTTTGTCTCACCTAGAGAAGATATCGGAGGTCGGGATCTGACTAACGTTGAATATTTAGTCTTGTCGTCCACGGTGTGCTGTCGCGTGGCCCAGCTGAAGAGTGGGATGTTGTAGTAAGAAGCCAGATCAGCCACAGGCACCATAGCTGAAATGTTAGTAAATAAGTAAACAGTTAAGTAAGTTAGTAAAACCCGTTGTGAACTGTCCTGTGTGTTTAGTACGCTTCACAGCAGCTTGCTCTGATCAGCAGGTTAAATGTTTCACTTGGTCGTGTGTGCGTCTTGGACAGAATTAGCTGAGAGATTTTAAACGTTTGTTTGTTCTCAAAACTAGCAATTCGTGAATTTTTTTAATTTTTGTTTTGTAATAATAATAATATTAAATGATTAAAATGAAAGAACATAATTAATAACTAATAATAATGAACTAATAATAATGATGATGATGATGATGATGATGACGATGATGATGATGATAATAATAATAATGAGCCAAACAGGTAAAAACAATCTTAATAATACAGGGCGGGCCAAATATGACGTCAATGTTATTAAATGTCATCATGTGATCTACTAAAACTCCTAGACTTCTTTGACTGTCGCACGTTGAATCTAACCAGGTAACACTAAATTATAATAAATAAAACCTGTATTAGAATATTATATTTATAATAAATATAACCTGTATTAGAATATTACATTTATAATAAATAAAACATAAGTTAGAATATTATATTTATAATAAATAAAACCTGTATTAGAATATTACATTTATAATAAATAAAACCTGTGTTAGAATATTATATTTATAATAAATAAAACCTGTATTAGAATATTACATTTATAATAAATAAAACATGTGTTAGAATATTACATTTATTGTATACTGTAGTAGGGTATCACAGAGGTTAAGACGATGTATTCCCAACAATAATAAAAAAAAATGATGAAACTCTATTACCTGTTAAAGAAAACTGCATACATACTGATTAAAATATGCCTTTGTGTAAGCAAAATTAGAATAGTTTAAAGACAGTGCGATGACTGAATACAGCCTTGATGTGATTTTGTTGTCGTTATTGTTAAAATGAGTCACGGAATGTCATAACATGATAAATAAGAAACATGTATTCGATATCTATTAACTATTAATTTTAACATTTACGTTTGTTCAGTTCTGTTTATTGTTTTGTTTTCAGCGACTGGGGATAAACTAGATTTCTTTTGTATTATTTTCTTCCACTTTCTTTCCCACATTTGTTTTCTGTGTTTTTCCTTTCTTTCTACCTTTCTTTATTTGTTTATTTATTTATGTCTGTCTGCCTTTCTGTCTGTTTTCTTTCTTTCTTTCATTCCATTCCTTTTTCCCCATGCTTTCAAACAGAGTAATGCTAGGGTATATTAAAAAATATACATTTTATGCTTTTCCCGAGTCTCTTGCGTGATCCGTTTCTCCAGAGATTTTTCTGGAAGCAAAACTGTTACGTCTTTATTTACTGAATTCATTTATCACTGAGAATTTATTGTCCTTCGTGTTTACTTGACGGGGGCAAATGTATTAACGCCAGGTTAAAACACCTAACACGTCGACTGTAAACAAAGAGAGAGTTGCGACATTAATTAATATTTATCTCCCATCGCTGTATAAGTGATAAATGAAGTGATTAGAAGCAAGTAACATAATAGCTTGCGGTTAGAATTAGGTATATATATATTTAAATATCTTCTATTATTCCAGATCTTTCAATTTACAAACAGCTATTAAAAAAGCAATAATTTCATTATGTATTACCAAATAGTTGCTGTTTGCTTCACATTGTTTTTGAAATGCATTAGTGTGGCGGGGTGGGTGTTTTTTTTTTTTTTTTTGTTAGTTTTCACACATGGAAGTTTTCCACTTTATTGTATTTTGTAATTTATTCCCTGTGGTCACATTAAAAAGAAACACTTGGACAATGAAACTGTTTTATGTCGCACTGTGCCAATCATCGGATCTTCCTCTGAAGTCATGCAGACAGAAACGTTATAATTGAATTTGCGGAAAATGAATTCAATATTTTTATGTCATTAAGAAATTATTTAACTTCTGTTATTTAGAGTCATCACAGCGATATATATTTCACCATCACTGTAAAAGTTAGCATATAGTCAGTATATGATCTGGCATTGGTATTTTTGCTTTCTTTTTATTTGTTATCGTTGTATTATTATTACGAACGACAGTGACAAAATAACCAACACAGTTACCTTCACACTTAATACTCTACTATATAGATCTGTGTTTCGACATAACGAATAGATTATTTTCCCATTGTATTTTTTATTATTATTATTGTTGTTATTGTTGCTGTTTTTGTTGTTGTTTGTGTTGTTATTGTTGTTATTGTTGTTGTTGTTGTTGCTGCTGCTGCTGCTGCTGCTGGTGTTGTGATTATTTCTTAATTAGCAAATTTATTATTAGGAACGAGAACTAGGAATTGCGCTGAAGTAAAGATATAAAATTCTGACAAGTATAATTTACCTTCATGTTGTTCTTATTTACGGTCGTCAGTTAAATATACTTTGAATCATATATGAGCATCAGCAACTGAATAAAATGTTGTGTAAAAAGTGCTCAGCATAGAACAAATACTTGATTTGAAAATATATCCATCAATGAAACAAACGCACATCACATACAAATCGTGAAACAACATGACATAAAGATCTAAGCATTATGGATGATAAATAAAACACCCCCAAAAAGATGATGAATATTTTATCCTACATACATATTTATTAATACTATTCTCGGGTATTTTACTTTCTTTAGATGTAAACATAAAACAGATCCGATTAAATTCAGTCCCGCTGTAAGGATGACAGTTTTGGTGAAACCAACAATTTTTGGAGAGACGCTAACTCTGGGGTTTCGAAAACATGGCGCTTCAAGCTGATTCTGAAAATACGCTAAACAGGAAATGAAACAGCATACTAACATTACCATGGTTACTACGGAGCACTCAGGTACGTCTTACGTATCTTTAAACGATAATATAAAAATTGGTGACAGTATTATCGATCATCGAAAAGAGATTTGCTGTATCCGCCTTCCCGCAGATTAAGAAAGCTAGGAGCGACAATACAAACAATTCCATTATCAAATCTTTTTGTTCTTCTGTTTTAAGTAAAAAAATAGAAATAGAAATACTTTGTCCACGTTATCTACACATTAAGAAAGAACTAACGATCTAAATAAAGAAATACAATCCAAATGGTAAAGGAGGACTGACCTGGACAGTATCATACTACTTAATATAGTTATTATATTCCAAGCATGGTAAACGGGTTTACTGAACTCAACTTTATTTACACTGAGGCTGTAGTCTACGGCATATGAGGCTACATTAAAAACAAAATTTAAAATAACTGTAACAACTATAACAAGTATGACAAGACGGTGGATTTACAATAGTGTGTATAATAATAAAAATATACACTGTATATCAATATATCAGCCAGAAGGTTTGAAAAGATTCAATCTGTTTTCAATCTTCCCATAAAGAACACTGTCTACAGCATTAGTACTACCACTACTACTTTCACATCAGTGCTACTATAACCACCACAGCAGCTACTACAAGCATGTTATACCTGTAGCTATGTTCTAGTACATACTTACTTGCTACTGTAACCACCACAGCAGCTACTACAACCATGTTATAACTGTAGCTATGTTCTAGTACATACTTACTTGAAGTTATCGTAATCTGACAACAGGTGTTCAGACTGAATGCGACGCAGAGCCATGGCTAAAGTTCCTACACTGGACGACACGTTGTATTCTGGGAAGTCTTTGGGAACCATCCACACAATCTGCAAGTTCTTGTTTTCAGTCTCATTCAGGAGGAACAGCAATAATATCCCAGTTATAGTAAACATCCTCGCGTTCTAGTTCGACAAAACTTCGTTTTTTTTGTGTTTTTTTCAGAAATTCAACGTTTTGACAAACAAATACAAATTTTGTTAAAACGTTCTGTGTACGTATCAAAATGTAATATAAAAATGACGAGATCAGTCAGAAAGAGAGGGAGAAAAAAAAGTAAATTAATAAATATTCATAATCCGGTATTACTATACTTTCTAAATCTGTATGCTACATATCATTTAGATAGTCAAAAAGGTACTGATTCTGAATTTGCTTTAGTTCTAGACTGAATTTTTGACGTTTTTCCAGGATGATTTCAGTATGTGAATGTCGGATGTAATGGTAGATAAAAAATAGATGTTTCCAGGTTTTGTCACTGAGGTGTGTCCTGGACCATGGATGCCGATATCAGCTGCATGATATTCTACAAAATATAAAATAACACTGAGAAACATCTAGACAATCACAATAGAACTGTTTTACACACACACACAAACACACACACATACAGACACACAGATACACAGATTCACAGATACACATATGCATAACCCCCAAAAACACAAATAAATATTAAAACTGTCAACGCTTTCGTAAAGATAACTAATTTATTTATCTATTTTTATATCATCAGTTATTCATTGGTAATAAGTAATGGTATCTTTTATTTATTCGTTCGTCCATTTTTTTTTTTTAATTTTCCTTCATCGTCTATTTTATTTCATTCGTTCTTTCTTTCATTCATAAAATTCAGTTGTTGTTCTTTACGCTAAATTCATTTATTTATTCGTTCGTTTACTCGCGTTATTTAATGACTCTGTCTGTCTGTTATGTCTGTCTGTCTTTTACCTGCTTTCAGTTCTTCTGCCGCTTCCTTCCCACCGTAATTCCAGACCTTCAGCTCGCTTATAACACCTACAATTCAGAAACTGTTATTGTCATGCAATACTGTACGATGTCTCCAAGCTCTGGAAGAAAAAAAAATCTTGATGGTTTTAAATTCAGAGCTGGTTATCAAATTAAAAAAAAAAAAACCTGTGCATTTCATTTAATTTACTCTGCCAGTAAATTCATCAATTTAAAAAGTGTTTGTGTTAATAGCAGTGTTTAAATTTTATTTCTTGAGCCACGAATAAGATTTGTTTCTGAATTACGTCTTCCGCGAAAGAGTTGAAAGAGATGAAGAGTTATCGTTAGTTTCTAATAGGCAACTAACTAAATAAAATTCCCTGTTTGAGAAAGAATAAAGGAAAAACAAAATATTATTCTGAGAGAAATATACAAGAAAATATAACAGAACAGATCAGGAAAAATAAATAGTTGAGAACAGAAAAGAGTCGTTTAAAAAAAAAAAAATATATATATATATATAAAAGAAAAAAGAAAACCATCAAATGGCATAAATCGACAACATCTTCGAAATTGAACTGAAATATTCTTCTGTTGCATATCTCCTGTTGTTTTTCTGAAAGGCTAATTATAATATTATTTGTAATCGAAAATTAAAAAAGATCATCGATTTTCAGAAGAAACAAAAAAGTACAGAGTTAGAAAAAGGCATGATAGTAGCTTCCTGATTTTAATTATAATAATTGAATTATTTTCTTTCATAAATTATTTATATATATCCCTAGATATCTGAGTAATAATAATAAAAGAATGTTTTTGTACAGAATAACGGCTAAAGCTGCATACTGATGTTGCGCTTATAAATATTAGGATTAAATTAATTTCTTCTTTTTGTCCATTTTACTTTTCTGTTTATTATCATCATCATCATCATCATCATCATCATTATTTTTATTATTATTATCATCATTAGTATCATTATTATTGTTGTTGTTGTTGCTGTTGTTATTGTTGTTCTGTTGTTGTTGCTATTTGTTATTATTATTATTATTATTACTACTATTATTGTTGTCCTTGCTGTTGCACCTGATGTTGGTATTGTTGTTGTAGTCGTTGCTGTGATAACTTTGATGGCGGTAGCATTCTTAGTCGTACTTTTGTTTTCTGTTGGTTTTAATGTTGTTATCATCGTCATCGTCATTATCATCATTATTCTGTTACGTCAACAGTGCTGTTAACTTCGAGACTAGAACATACTTTATATTGATATATAAGTCTGAACTTCAACATGCATTTACAATGCTAACATAACACAAAACGGAAAACTCAAAAATCTAAAATAGCACAAACCACGCATCATAAAATGTTCTTGTTTGAATTAACTATCAACGCTAAATATTGCCAACTCCGTCAGATATTTTCTTTAGCATGGACGATTCTACCATACAAACTGTTCAAAAGGTTAATCAAAATAAAGTTCAACGAAGATAATGGTACGTTATTGGTTTTATTTAAGTGGCAAAGCCATTGTCCTTAATACAGTAAGGTATCTTTACCGCTTTCCGGATACAAACCCACCTACAGTGGAGTCATCAATATTTCGCTCTCTCTTCTCCATTACTGATCTTCTGTATAGTTAACTAACTTTCGGAATGGTTTCTGAACAGGGAATCTCAGACAAGATATGGTGCAAGCGCTTTTGAAATGTTAGAATGGCTCACTGATTTAAAACGACAAATAACTGGTTTCTGTACAATATGTGTGTGACAGTCTGCATCTCTCTCTCTCTCTCTCTCTCTCTCTCTCTCTCTCTCTCTCTCTCTCTCTCTCTCTCTCTCTCTCTCTCTCTCTCTCTCTCTCTCTCTCTCTCTCTCCCTCCCTCTCCCTCTCTCTCTCTCTATCTCCACATTAGATTCTCTGTGTCTGTGATTGCGAGTTTTACTGTTTAGCAAAAATAATATTTCTGCCTTCACTGCCTTAAGAACAGTTCAGCTATCTTCAAGTATGTATATTGAATTTTGAGTCCATTGATAAGATGCAATATAAAGGTAAATATTGTCTAAAGTACACCATTGTGTGTAATAACCATCAGAGAAACGTTTTTACTGTGAAACAAATTAACAAAAAAAAAAAAAAACGTCTGACAATTATCATCGCAAAGACGGTAATTTGGACTCTGATCTTAAATGTACGAATGATGATAACTAAAACATAAGTAGATGATGCTTTTTAACCAGGTATTCCAGTGTCAGATTGATCCGGGAGTTAGAGAGGTTGGTGATCTCTCACAATAAACCATAGATCAGCATTGTTCACTGAATAAGCTACTTTACACTGATTAATATTTAAGAAGAATTCACAACAAATTCGCGGAATTGGCTTTTAGGAAACAAGCCTTGACGTTTAATAATCGGTACTTTTATATTATATTTTAAAAGAGAAATTTTATTCCAACGGGGAAATAAAAAAAAAAAAAAAAAAAAGAGAGTAGAAAATAGGTAATTATTACTAATGCAGTTAGATTTACGTTATTGATTAGCAGCGAGACAAAACATTATTCTCGACAACGATTACTTGAAATTTGCTACAGATGTGTTGTTATGGTAACAAGAAAACAAATGTTTAACGGTTTCGTATTATGGCGTGTTTACTTATACGGTCCGGTATCTGTCATTTATTACGAAATTATCAGTGAAATGTCGCAGTTTTGTGAGAACTTGGATTGGTCGTGTTTCGACGACTTAAAGGATCTCATACGATTCAAGTGATGGTGTTAGAAAACAAATATTTGTAAATGCTGATTATTTGTTAACGATAGGCTCATGATAATCGAAATATAAATATATATATATATATATATATGAATATGTATATATATACATATATACAAACTTTTGTTTTCTTTATTATAAGTATTATTATAATTTTATTTCTATTTATCTTTTCCGTTACTTGTATTTTAATATATGAGAACACCGTCAACAACGGAGAAGAAGAAAAAGAAGAAGACGAAGGTGATGTTGATGATGATGACGACGTTAGCAAATCTGAATAAAAGTTACATTTCTGCCCAATTATAATTATTAGTTAACGTTAATGAATTACTTGCAAAGTCAAAGTTCCACACAAAACTAAAAAATAAAATAATAATAACAAAGTAAAATATATATACAAAAACAAAAAAAAAGTTATTAACATACTTTTCAAAAACAAAATACTAACAAAATCTGTGAAATAAACAAATATACTAAAATTAATAAAAATTATGAACGTCATTACCATATGATTTTACAATCAGTGAAGAATGAACTGAACTACACCAGAAGGGAGACTGAGATAGCTAGACTGATAATTACAATGTTTAATTCTTTCATTCGTTAAGTTATTTTTGTCGAATCGCTTTCTGTTTTCGTTTTCAGCGACAAATAAATTGACATCAGAGAGAGAGAGAGAGAGAGAGAGAGAGAGAGAGAGAGAGAGAGAGAGAGAGAGAGAGAGAGAGAGAGAGACTTGAAGCATGAAAATGAGATTTAAGTTTGGACGTGAAAGTGTCACACAATGTAGCTAACTAAACATTATCTTTCTGGGACGTCGATAATGGCTATCACTAATGTGGTGTGTCGTGGTGATAAGCCTGCCAAACAGAGCCACAGACAACGATACAAAAGAAATCCATTATCTCATTTATCTTATTTATTTATCACAAAAATCCCTGAAAAAAACCAGTGAAATATATTTACATGTAATGGAAATAAAGTTATTCTACCTTGATGATAACAATAATGATGATGATGATGATAATAATAATTACAAAACAACAATAATAAAAATAAATATATTCATTCCATCTTTCCGTCTGTCGTTCAATCTTTCACTGTTTCTGTCGTCTCTCTCTCTCTCTCTCTCTCTCTCTCTCTCTCTCTCTCTCTCTCTCTCTCTCTCTCTCTCTCTCTCTCTCTCTCTCTCTCTCTCTCTCTCTCTCTCTCTCTCTCTTTCTCTATCTGTCTCACTACCTACCATCTATCGAAGAATGTCTAAAACGTTAAGCTTGAGAAAAATGACAAATGCAATATAAGTTGGATTCACAAATGAAATAAAATATGATGTAACAAGTAACACAGACGTTTTTTCCCCACCAAGTAAACTATACTCACATGTCTAAACATACTTCCATTTCCCTTGTTAAACTGTAGATGCTGTGAAGACGGTTTTATGGGTACACACCGACACGCAGCAACTAATGCAATTTAACGTCGCATATTGAAAACAGTTTCTATCTTAGCAAGACACTCGAGTCCGTTTTAGTTTCATTAACTGGTAAAACAGGATGCGCAGTATTTGCGACAAACACATTACTTCAACAACAAAAATAAACAAAATACACGCTGCGATGCAAATTTCGAATAAATAACTAATGTATTCGAATGATGAAGCGTTTGTTTCTTTGATTGTGTGATATTAATTGCGTGGTGATAGAAAAACTGAAGTGTGTCGTGAATAACTGGATAAATAAATAAAATACGAAAAGATAAATACTTCGAAATCACCTTGCATGAGTATTTATTAATGTTAATGTTATTATTTATTTGTTTATTTTATTTTTATTTTATTTTATTTTTATTTTTATTCCTATTTGTATTTTTACTTTTACTTTTACTTTTATTTTTATTTTATTTTATTTTTATTTTTACTTTTATTTTATTTTATTTTTATTTTTATTTTACTTTACTTTATTCTATTTTGTTTTATTTTTACTTTTGCTTTTATTTTTATTTCTATTTTTATTTTTATTTTTGGTTTTATTTTTATTTTATTTTACTTTATTTTATTTTGGTAAAGTTTATATGTTTTCGAATTAACAAGTTATAAAGCATCAAT
>CM022673.1:28348635-28351135 GCA_012295275.1 Chrysomallon squamiferum | reverse complement strand
TGAAAGAATGAAGACAAAGCGCTACGTGGGCTCTCATTAACTCTGTCAGTTTTCATTGTGACATTACAATCGCAGGTCCCGAGTCTATTTCAACTGAACTTACGATTACCTAACACTGTTAAACAATTTTTTTTTAATCGAAGTTCTTTTTTTTTTTTTTTTTTTTTTTTTTTTTTTTTTCTCTCCAGACTTTTCCTGTTGTTTCCTTTTCGGTCCTGGGAGGTCATTAATTAGAAACACTGAAAGAAGATGATAAATAGCTTGGTAGCGACGCTCTATTAGGTTCCGTCTGGTCCGTCTGGGTTTGCTGCAGCACAAGACAAGAAATAAGATTAGTGCCCAAAGTTCAAAGACAGAACGATGTAGAAAGATGGATTGCTTGCACAATCAGGCCGAACAGACTGAGCGCAGAGCAAGGATTTCTGAAAGGGGGTTACGATTTGTGAGGCTAGAGTCGGAAATCCCTCTGTCTTGAAATTATGGAGAATAAATCAGCAAATGCTTTGTTGTTACCTGTGATAAAGAATACGCAAGGTTTTTTTCTGACACACACACAGACACACACACACACACACACAGACACACACACACACACGTGTGTGTGTGTGTGTGTGTATGTATATAAATTTATAATGAATCCACAAAAACAGCGCATAACCATTTCAGTTGTCTTTATACATGTCAAAACAATTTACAAGTGCTGTGAGTGTAGTAATGTGTAGTACGTCTGTAAACATATAAGATCAAACACAGTATATTTTCAATGTTGCTGTTTAATTTTAAGGTAACTGACTTACAAATAGGTGTTCATAAAATTATTATTTACAAAGGTTATTGGTTTTATATAATTATGTACAAATTGAAAAAAACACAAATATATTGCATAATGGAACAACTATGGAAAGATAATTCAGTTCACTGAAGTAAAGGTAATATTGCAAAGTTAACACAGATCCTCTGAACATAACTTATGCTGAGAAAAAACATGACGGTATGAAAACAAATGTATAAAACGTGTTGCATATATAGTATATATATACACTGTACACTACAATAGAGAAACGTGTGTCTTGGTTATACTTTCAAATCACAGGAGTTTCCTTTTTGTACATTTCGAAGTGATTGTTTTCTTTTTGTTACTAGCCATCAACCTTTACTAATAATAAAATATCAAACTGATCGTGACTGTGTTTTTATACGTATAAAAGTTAGAATAAAAAGGTTGTTAAAGTAAACTAATGATGATGATGATGATGATGATGATAATAGTTATTATAATTATAATAGTGGTAATAATAATAATAATAATAATAATAATAACAATAGTAATAATAATAGTAATAATAATAATAATAATAATAATAAAATGTCATATAATCAGTATCTCAGTCTTTTTTATTATTATATATATTTTTTTAAAATATATACATATGATATCACTACAAAGAAAAAAAAAAAAAAAAAAAAAAAAAAAAAAAAAAAAAAAAAAAGAAAAGAAAAGAAAAATAAAGAACGTCATTCAGGCTAATTTCACGTCGTTCTTTACTATGAAAAAAATGACTGGTCTCGAAACAGCCACATAAATTAGTCACTACGAAATAATAAAAAATGCATTCAGTCGGCTTGTTTATAACGCCATAAAGAAACTCTTTAAAGGTCATGTGAAATTTTAGCCCAACCTTGGAAAGAATTCAAACAAACAAATATAAAGACAAATATCCTTTGATTTAACGTTCTGTACGTATTTGCATTTAGACTGGTTGCAAAAGAAAATAATAAAGAAGAGAGAAAATATGATTACAGTATCCTGCAGGCTCCTGAGACGGTATAAATCAAGCAAGGAGCGGTGATTCCTTTATTGAATTTTAATTTGGAAAACAAAAACGTATTTCCAGAATCGAATATTGCTTTATTCATTTTTTGTTAAGAGGATATTTGCAGTGTATATTTGTTTATCTGTTACGTCAAAAATAATTTGTAGGAACTGATTTGTTTTTCCTATCATTTATTAATAAATAATGATGATAATGATGATAGTGATGATGATGATGATGATGATGATGATGATCACGATAATAATAATAATAATAATAATAATAATAATAATAATAATATCAATATTAATAGAATTTCAAGAAGAGTATTTCAAGACGAGTATACGAAAAAGACTTACGTATATAATAATCAAATATTAAAAATAACTTTAATGAAATGTCAATATAATATTAACTGTTACTATAAGAATTAAATAGTGGTGTTATTTGTCTCTTTAAAATTAAAAAATACACGGAATCGTAAATACATTGCATAAAATACATTAACAAATATAAAATACGTTCATACCAATGAAATTTGCTCGTGTATAAATGTATATGTTTACGTAAATTTGTATGTATGTGCTTGTATGTATATATTTATATATGTATTTGCAAGTATATACATACATATGTGTATTTCTTTGTGTATGTTGTGTGTATGTATGCGCATGTTTCTGTATGTT
>CM022673.1:28333635-28338635 GCA_012295275.1 Chrysomallon squamiferum | reverse complement strand
GTGGTTTAAACGACACAGACATTTGATTAATTAAAGTAATGATTTTAGCGTTGGCGAAAGGAGCAATGCAAAAAGGCAATCAAAAAAAAAAGGAAAATAAAGAAAATAATGTTGATTATACTCAGTGTATGTAAATAAATAATTATAATAATGATTAATATGAGAGAGAGAGAGAGAGAGAGAGAGAGAGAGAGAGAGAGAGAGAGAGAGAGAGAGAGAGAGAGAGAGAGAGAGAGAGATAGGTAGTAAATTATTTGTTTTAATGTTAACAGTATTAATTTGTGCAGCAGAGTGTATGTGTGTTTGTTGAATATTTTGGATTTGCTTCACGGCTGTTGTTTATTTTTTGGGGGGAATGGTGAATAAATAACTAGGTGAAGAGTCTTCCTTTGTTTCTTTCACTGTAACAAAGACAATTACAAATCGGTACGGTAACTTCGCAGAATACTCTAGTTGATTAGCTGCAACTAATCGTTTGCATCTGCGTTTCGTTAGATTGTGAAGCCTTTGCTTCTTTCACTATGGTAAACCATGAGACTCGCAATCTAGCTAAAATACTATAACTTATCTAGAAATAGGAAAACAAATTTAAAATATATCTGCATACATACATAGTGTATTTGACGTTAATGCTTTATTTATTTTTCAGTAAGACATTTATAACGGTACTGGGTCAGTTTGTCCCCTGTAAGGATTTTTTGCTTAAATAACAGTAAATACT
The DNA here is from genome assembly GCA_012295275.1 of Chrysomallon squamiferum. Taxonomy (NCBI): domain Eukaryota; kingdom Metazoa; phylum Mollusca; class Gastropoda; order Neomphalida; family Peltospiridae; genus Chrysomallon; species Chrysomallon squamiferum. Next base: position 28,337,914 of record CM022673.1, on the reverse strand, counting down.
GTTTTAACTTGACCCACCGTTCACTAACAACATTTGGCAGATATAAAATAATGCACATTACTTTTTTAAAGAAATATCATAAATAATGTAATAACATTAGAAAAGCGACAAACGAAAAAAAGGAGGTTAATTTGACGTCTCAAGGAAAAAAAAACAAACAACAGAACTGTTAAGAATCACATTATATTGTGCATCATTTAAACTGCTTGGCGATATACCTACACTGACACTCAGACACAAACACAAACTACAACAAAACCGTATGCTAGAGGTAATAATAATTGTGCAATTATTATTATAATATCTCCTGCAAGATTTTATTATTCTGTAAATTCCAAACATATTTTATCAGTCTCTCTCTCTCTCTCTCTCTCTCTCTCTCTCTCTCTCTCTCTCTCTCTCTCTCTCTCTCTCTCTCTCTCTCTCTCTGTTGTGTGTGTATATATATATATATACACACACACACACATATGTTTTTATGTCGCTATATAATTATACAGTATGTATTATACATAATAGTATACAAATAAGTATATGTCAACACTATGTCTAACATATTTTATAAAGACATATGTACGCAGCTGTTGTATCAGATTTATTATTTAATATCCCTGCTTAACTGGCAATAACTGCAATCAGTCTAGGCGGACCAGATAGCGGAACACTTTTTGGTGATAAAAACAAGACATCCTGCTAGGATAACGTTGCTTATTCAAACAAAGTAAAAAAGCAACTCTGGCAACAAATGTCAAAATCAATTATTAATATTCAGTTTATGTGCGTGCATCCAGTACATTAACGATGCTTCGAGGTCAGTCGATCTTTGTCCATACATTACACAGGCTTTGTTTTGATTTTTGTCTAAGCAGCGAAATTCATTTAGTTAATGATTAAAATAACAAACCTGATATTAATGAGCGTTTGTAGCAGTTATGAATGATGTTAAGATTAAATGGAGCTAATTATTATTATTAATTTTATTTTTATTTTTTTTTTTTATTTATTAATTTTAGTTTTTGTTGTTGTTGTTGTTTTTTTAATTCAGAAGAGCTTGTGAAATGTAGGTCAATAAAAGAGCGTTTTTTCGAGAGACTTATTCCCCCTTGCGACCTAGTTTTTCCTATTCATTTAATTACGATTTTTCTTCATATCTTTCTTACATAAAACTTTTATAGATGTGTTTTGCCAAATGATAATTTCATCTTTATCAGCCATAATAACATATATCATCATTACTATCATTATAAAAAAAGTAATAAAAATAAATATATTTCTTAAATCGTTGTAAACATAGTAGCAGAAGTAAAAACAGTAAGCAGAGAGAGAGAGAGAGAGAGAGAGAGAGAGAGAGAGAGAGAGAGAGAGAGAGAGAGAGAGAGAGAGAGAGAGAGAGTAAGCAGTACTTGTTCATACACGTGTACATAATATATTATTTACCGTTGCGAGCTTAGGTTAAGCAAGGGATATCGTAAACAATAACGAAAGCTGAAAATGGAGTTGTTATGTTAAAACGATCGAGAACGTGGGTCTTTCTCGGAAACACCATTGTTTCACATACATCCTTTGTCAATACCTGAACTGGACTCTCGGTGTTTCTGTCGACATGGCCGGGCTTTCTTAAGACGTTTAATCATCAGCAACCCGCATTGTTTAACGATCCATATTCCTCTAACAATTATTTCACTTCAAAGGAAATGAACTCGTTGCGTGAGATCTAGAAAAATAGTTCCAGATTGATTTAAATTATTTATGGCTCTGTCAGATTTATTACTGAGGAATGTCAGTGGATTCGAATCAATCTGCGTAATGAAATTTTACAGGAACAATTTCTAATGGTGTTTCCGCATTTGTTGCTGCCGTCGTATAATCAGCGACAGCTCCATAAGAAACCGCACAATGGAACAGCTAACTTGGTAAAGAATTAGCGATTGTGAGTCGGATAAAGAAAAGAAATATCTTCTTTTCGTTCGATAACAGTTTCTTATCAATCGATAGATTATTATATATGGATTCACTATGAAAAACGTTTGGGTTAAAAGTCAAACAGACTCGGAAGCCAGAGTTTCCTTTAAAACACAAAAGTGATTTTCTTTACTCGGTAAAAATAATTTAATCCAGATGATTAATTTCTGAAGTACAAACGACTTTAAAATGAGAAAAATAATTTCTGTCTGGTCCAAGCAGAAATGATTCATCTTAGCGATAGGATTATTTGAGCGAAAGTATGTTCCATTAATGTGGGTATATGGGTTATTTCTGATGAAATGTTTTTAATTTTGTTTTTGTTTCAAATATTATCCTTTTTTTCTTTCTTTTTCTCTCATAATTCTCTCAGAATACATCAGAATATATAAATATGTTTTAATCATCCAGAATTTTAGTAGTCAAATCCATTCAGCTCTGACCACATTGGGACATTTTGGAAACTAATTTCTAACTTAACTGATAACCCTAAGTCTTTGAATAAGCTCTCTCTCTCTCTCTCTCTCTCTCTCTGAAAATGACTCATGTTTGTATTTTTTTTTTTTCATAATGTCTCTTTCATCATTTAAACCTCTCTCTTCAGATTTTCACTCGAGCCAGCTCTGAAACTAAAACTGTCAGTACCACAACTCTGACAAAATCTATTAAACCAATTAATATTAAATTAATTTAGCCTAAAAGACTTCATTCTTTGAAACATAATTTAGAAAGACAATTTTATGGGCAGACAATATTTTTTTCACAATATGACGGGCGATAAAATGAATCGCGAATTCATCATCTCTTCTGTGAATCTCTTGCAATACTTTCAGTTCGTGAATAAATACAATAAAGAAATGATAAATGATGCATATATTCTGCAATATTTCGTAATTATTATTTTTTCCTATGAATATTAAATTAGAAACCTATTAAAACCAACCAAGTTGATTTAATTACAATGTCAGAAGCTTGTAAAAAGCTGGAATAACGAATTCAATTTTCACATCCGGAGTTTTAACTTTTCAAGATCAATAACAAAACACACACAGCTCTGCCGAAATCATAAATATTCTAAAGCAAAATTATTATCGATCATTAAATAAATTATCGATATCTTTTTGTGCGTTTTGCATGGCAAGAAAATGGGAATAGGACTGACGAACAGTTTACTTTTGTTTGTGTTTTAAATTACAACAGAACATCCTGGAATTTAATGCTTCAAGAATTAGATTGGTACGTTTCTGTTGAAATTATAAATAAACTTCAGATATTCATTTATCGAACATTAAGCAAAATATCGATCGTCTTCCAGGTTTTTGTCTACCAGAGAAGTCTTGGAAATTAAAGAATGGCTCAGATTCGTTTATGTTTTCAATGAAACAAAATATCGATTCGAACAAACCATGTACGTTCCCATTTGTTCTATCCAAACACAAAAAGCTCTTTGCCGCTTGTGTTAAAGAAATACAATAAATTATTGCGGTCAGTGTTCATGGCCCTTTTGTTTTTAAAATATTTATGAGGAGTCATTATAATGGTTTCTTTGGTCTTGGCGGATATATGCCCTTTTCCTTCTATTTCTTCTACTCGTTTTTCTTGTTTTTTTTGTGTTTTTTTTGTAAATAAATTTATTTATTCAGTTCGTTTCTTCTTCTTCCTTTATCTATTTTGTTATCTCTTCTGTTTTGATCTTTCATAATTTTAGTTTGAATTTCATCATTTTCTTAGTTTTCTTTATTAATTTGTCAGATCCAGAGTGAATAACATTTCGTTGTTTTCGTTATGCATACTAGTGCACCATTTCTTTGTGTGTGTTTTTTGTTTTTGTTTTTTGTTCGTTTTTATAATACTATGTTATTTATATGTTAATACCAAACGTCTTTTCTTTCTTTCTTTTCGATTTATCTTTTTTTTTTTTCTCTTTTTTTTTCTGTCCTTTACTTTTGTTATCATTATTTTTCGTTTCTTTTTATCTTTATATTTTTGACAGAATTTATATTTTGTTAGCTTAGGATTTAAATCTGCAATTAGATTAAATGGAAATTTCTTAGCTTTCGCAATAAATGCTTTTAAAAAATTCAGTAATTTAAATTCAATATTCAGTTTTGTTAGATTTATTATTAAATAGAGATATTGAAGCGAAATCGATAAAAGACGTAAACTAAATATTATTCTTAACAAACATCAATCTATCTGTCTAGCTATCTATTTAAATTAATGTACATAGTTATGCATGCATTTATATATGTTTGAATGTATATATATATGTATGTATTTTTATTTTTATTTTTATTCGTACTTGTTTATTTTTTAA
>CM022673.1:28326135-28328635 GCA_012295275.1 Chrysomallon squamiferum | reverse complement strand
ATTCATTTATCGCCTCATCTCTGACTATTAAAATGCGCAGTTTGCAAGTTCCAGATGAAGCATTCGGCACAGAAAGCTAAATACGTTTACGTTTGAGACGTCAACACAAAACAGGTGGCCTGAACATTGATTAGTCGGTGCCCTCTCGCAAACAAACCACACTTCAGCACGATAAAGCACTAACAAAAAAAAAAAAAAAATAATAATAATAATCAGAATGAAATCCTTGCCGTACACTGGCTGCTTGCTACCTCGATCTACCTGTCGATCAAAAGATACTCAATCCGGTTATATTTGTTTGGTCTCCTTCTCCTTCGAATCGATAGCATTGATCAGAAGAATACAGTGGCTAATCCATTGCCTCTATTTCTTTTTTTTTTTTTTTTTGTCTTCGTCAGTTTCTCAGCTCTCGAAATGAAATTATCTGGGAATGTTCAGTGTATGTGGCGTGTGTTAATGGGGACACTAAAACAGATTAACAGCGTGTATTCTACTCGAAGCACGAGGGTCTAAGAGCTGGTGGGAAGTTTGTGGAAATGATGTATGTAAAATGAGAAATAAAGGTTGTAGTCAAGTACATGTGGTGCACATGAATTCGTGTGATTTTATTAACACACACGAGAATTGAAGCTCGTAGACCTACGCACGTCATGATACTAACACACGTAAATTCAGACTAGCACAAATTCATATACTCAAACTTTTACATCATAAATATATTTTTACCAGCACATTCTATGGCGTTCTTGCATCTACATACTACTATTACTACTATTAGAATACAAATAAAAACAACAACTATATCATCTACTACTACTACTTCATCTACGATTATAATATCAAGTACTGCTACTGCAATCATAAGCACCACCACTGCTTCTACTACCGCTATGTCACGACCCTATCAAAACCATAACAATTATATTATTATTATTATTATTATTATTATTATTATTATTATTATTATTATTTATTTATTTATTTATTTATTTATTTGTTTGTCTTTGTTTTTGTTTTTGTTTTGTTTTTGCTTTGTTTTGTGTGTGTGTTATTTCATTTTATTTTATTTTATTTTATTTTTTGGTTGTTTATTTAATTTAATTTAATTTTTCTTTCTTTACGCCTGTTTTTGGGGACAAAACGCTGAAACTGCAGTGTTTCTAAATGATGCATTGTCTCTCGAAAAAAAACATGTAAAATTAAACAAAAGCTTTCAGACAATTAAGGAAACTCGATGCAAATAAATCGACTGGACGTGTCAGGGAGCATGTGTACAATCGACGTGCTTCAACGTGACCTGTTTAAATATTAATATTCTGCTGATTTACGAAGCGTGTCGACCAATCGAAGTGTCTGGCAACTGAACGTAATTAAAAATTAACGTCATCAGAACGAGTAAAAATTAGGGGCATAATTAACCAGGAATCACTTCCCTACTCGTTTCGCTAGATTTCTAGACAAACGTCTGGTCGTTGCATTTACTGCAAAAACAATTCTAGACCAACGCTTCGTTGCCTTTTTTTTCTCTCTCAAACGTGTGAACCGCTTTGCGAAACATTTCCACGTCGATGATTTCAAACGACTTGCATCATGTTTCTTTTATGGTGCGAAGCTGAGTCGTAGATCGATCGTCAGTACCAAACAGATTGACAAAATCGCGGATAGCTGATAACTGACACCCTCAGAAAGAAAAACGACACCAGAAAACAATAAAGCTTACTGGAAAGGATGGATCCAGGAATCCTGAAAAGAGGGAGCCATCATAATTGTAGTCGGAAGCACCTTTCCAGATGAAGTGATGAATAAATGAAAATACTGGAGAAAGAAAACAATTTTTAAAAAAGTGGTCGCCCGTGTCTACCCTCTAGATACATCTATGAATGCATTCAATGACTGGAAACATTGTCTTTGCTATTATTTGTGACGTTGTCTTTACTTTTTTTGATAACCCGAGGTTTTCTCTCAACCTTGCAGTTATTGTGAAATATGATATCTTTCGCTGAAATGTAAATGAATATCTGAACAATGAACAATCATTTTGTACTGTCAGTTATAAATTATTTACGTTCTGTTGCTGTGTGTTAACTAAAAGCATAGCATACATTAAAATATTGACGTATTGATTGCTTAACGACGAAAATATATTCATGTAATCAGGTGTGTATCTATATACACAGATATCCATGCAAGCATGCACTTGTGATTATATATATATATATATATATATGTATATATTTATATATTATGCGTGTCTGTATATCATATGCAGGATCATATTTTATAGCTTATGATTAGAAATATAATATAGCGTGGAATTTAAACAAAGAGAATAAATAAAGAGAATCCTCTACGACAGAGACATTCTTGGCTGGATGAATCACCGATTTTTTCGTTCGTTCGTTCGTTTCGTTCGTTACCGACTCGTTCTTTTAACGAAGATGGATCTTGACTACGAATAATAGATTAGATTTTTCTATCGCAGAACGCCATTCAAGAATTT
>CM022673.1:28241135-28321135 GCA_012295275.1 Chrysomallon squamiferum | reverse complement strand
ATCAAAGATGCTAAATTAATTAATATGAACTAAAAGGATTTAGGATAAAATGTAAATGAAAGAAGAAATGCAAATGGAAGAGTTTTGGAATTCTTGGGTAAAACTTAACTGAAAGAAGAGTTTTGGAATTCTTGTACTAAGGATACCAATTTCATGAACCGATTATTCCGACATTTTTTTTTTTTTTTTTTTTTGTAATAAAGGGCAACCAAAAGCTGCCTATGCAAACAAAATTTAAACTACATGATGAAAATTAAGATGTGTCAATAACCATGTCATCAACCATATTTCTGCCAATTGTAATTATATCTGTAATTAATCTGTGTACGTCTTTGCGTACGAGTCTATGGGTCACGATTTTCTTTCCAGTTCACACTGACATTTCTTCCAGAACTATTGTACATAAGCATTATCAAGAACTGTATTCCGAAGAAGTGAGGCCGACCTCTGTGTTGTAATCCACTATATTAGCTTTACAATAAAAATCGTTTTAAATGCAAACCAGGAATAGAGTCGTACAAAGAAGTCGATTGCAATAAAACGCCTTCATAAGCAGTTAACGACGGGCTCGCCAATTTCTGATTTCCCTGACGTTTTCCAGTAATATAATTCTTATCATTACCCTGCACACCAGCGAGAGCCGCACTGTTTGCAGTGGGGCACTCGGCTGCATGCAGAACGTTTAAAATTCAATTATAAAGGTCTGCTTTCGTTTTTTGTCGCCGCTCTTGAATCATTTATTATGACAGAGTGTAAAAATATTGTGGATTTGCGAATTTTTCTTCTTTTCGTTTTATTCTTCTTTTTTTTTTTTTTTTTTTTTTTTTTTTTTTTTTTTTTTAGGTTGCACATGTTCTATGTGTTTTTTTTTTTTTTTTTTTAGTATTACTTTATATTATCGTGTACAAGATGTGAATTTTCTTTTCTGGTTGTTTATTTGGCTATTCACTTTATGTGTGACACCCTTTGACAGTAGGTTAACAATATACTATCTTGTTCTTTCCTTTAACCAATAATTTAATAAAAGATGACTAATTATGTTGTTAATCATTTTTATTCCGACATTCATAGGATTTGTTATCTAATTTTTGTATATTTTATTCAGAAAACCAATTTGCGCTGTCGTCCTTACCAGCGCAATAAAATTAAAAGGAATAAATAATATTAAATGGTATTCTTTGTAATTCTGGATGCAGTAATAAAGGGATATCGATTACCTCACACTATTTTTATTTATATATTTTTAAAAACTTTACCTCGCACAAAAAAAAAATAATAATAATAAAAAAAAAAAAAAAATAAAATAAAATATATACATAAATCAATAAAATCAAATAAAAATAAAAATCGAAATGTTCGCCGGTAATTTTATTAAGAGAACCAGACGGGATGCATTACAAAAATTACACATGAGGGAATTTTGCGGGTGCACTTCGGAAACATACGAAAATGACAGATTTTATTCTGAAATACAAATCAAGTTAATACAGCTCTTAGGGCGACGTTTCGGTTGTCATTTACAAATCTGAGCAGACCAAACAGCGGCAGATTAACTATCAGCAACAAAACAGTTCAAGAGGAGACCGCGTTACAGTTCCCGTGACTTCGAATCGATTAGTCTAGACTGAGACGAGATATGTGGACCAGAATACAATCAGTTGTAGTATTAAGATTAGTTATTTCTTCACCATGCTGCTTCATTCCGTAGTTCTGGTCAAGTAATGTGAATGCTGTGCTTTTTAATCTTACCTTTATTTATCTTTTTTTTATTGTTTTCACTTTTTTTTTTAAGAATGTAATATGTAGCTAGTACGTCTTTGATTGTATGTATGTATGTATGTGTATGTATATATATTTATATATATATATATATATATGGTATATATGTCTGTATGTATGTATTTATGTATATGTCTGTGTATATATGTAGTTTTACAGAGATAGGGGAGTTCGGAAGGGAGAGAAAGAAAAAGGGATTACTTTTATTGTTATTTGACAATAGGTTATTTGTGATAATTCTGTATTTTTATCTATATATTTTAATTTACTGGTCTATTTTTAGACAAGAACATCATTTACAAACATCACAAGCGACAGAGCAGGAAACGCCCAAAGCGAAGGAAATCTAAAATTAAAATTTGAATAAGATCCATATTAATCAATGATCATATTTATCGATACTTTTTCACTCAGTCTAAATATAACTTCAAGTACTATATATATACATATATATATTCGATTATTATATTTTTCTGGGTTAATAATCCTTACATGATCGAAGACCATCACACATTGTGCCTATATTCTCATATTCTAAACAAAACGTGTTGGTTTTTGTCCAACGGTCTCAAGATGGTCACATGGGGAGCGGGCAGGGAAGTTACCGATTGTAATTTCAAACAAACGCCACATTAACATTTGTTTTAGCTTCTTTGTGTCTTCGTGCAATTACAGGATGGTGTGAGAGGCAATTACACTTGACGTCAACGTAGAACTGAAGTATTCTCTTCGGCAATTCGATTATCACGCGGTGTATATATCTTGGCGACAAGCCCTAGCTGAGAAACTCATTACTGATGAACTTCATATATCATAAATAAATTTTCGAACAGAAAACTTTTATTAATTCGGTGAACTACTCCACCTGTTTAAAGTCGTTGGTCTTTTTTTTTTTTTTGTTCAGGACAAATGGTTTACGATTTCTGTTTCATTTGTGTCTCTCTCTCTCTCTCTCTGTTTTTTGTTTGTACCAAACGTAAATGTACGTAGGTTCACACAAACATAGACCTGTGTGGGTATCTATTTTTCTGTTTTGTGGGTGTATGTGTATATTTACTATTGTAGCTTCAAAACCATTTTCTTAAAAACAGTACTAGTTATATACAGACCAGAAAATATCTGCCGTTTGAAAAAAATACGAAAAAGGAAAAGAAAAGAAAAAAGAAAGAAAAGGAACTCAAATAAAGAAAAGGAGCTCAACACACAGAAAAAAAACATCGTAAATCTTACGAAACCGTAATTTATTTTATAGGGAAGTCGGAGGTATTAATTCTATGCAAAAAGAAAACAAAAGTTGGTTTGATTATTACTTTAATTTGAATAATTTCTTTAGAATTTTTTGAGACACAATGCATTATTTAAAAAAAAATAAAAATAATTAAAATGTCTTATCTTTATTTTTTTAATCTCAGGTTTAACATTAAACATATCACTTGAAATAAGAATACAGCTCCTGACAAGATCTGACGTGCCTTTGGACGATGCATCAGTATGATTGCGGTAGTTCAAGGTAATCTGTACATCGGTTCAATTTGCGGTCAGTCGAGGTCGTTCAACATGCTGTTATCCAAACAGTAACCGATCTTAATGACTTCGTTAAGTTACTCGGGTGCTCAGTTTTGCGGTCTCTCAGAGCATGGATGTCAATTCCCCGTAGTCAGGTGAACCAGAATTCAACTTCTGTTCAGGTCATCCATCGCAAAAAGAATAGCTGAAATACCTTGGAAATATTCCGAAGAATCAGCATGAGAAATTTTAATATTCCCTTGGTAAATATAAAGCAGTCGATCGCAATTTTATATTTGTATACGTACAGGATTTCACTGGCAGTTGAATATTCTGTTTGATATATGATGGACATATGCAAATATTGCCAGGCATTTAACAGCCTCATCGGACGTTTTAACATGCTGATGTGGAACATTTCTGAGAATTGTGTTTAATATTGCGTTCTGTGTATTTGTCTTTTTATGCTGTATCACTGCTGCTGTGTACTGAAGCCTAAGTTAGAAGGTTAGAACATAACTCTATATCTCCATAGTTACTTATGAGATCAGAAGCAGTAACAGCAAGAGACACGTCCTAAAAACTGAGATGATTCCAGATTCATTACGTTTTAAGAAATTCAGAATTATCTTACAACAAATATTATTAGAAGTGTCTCTGTTAAAAATACCGTATTCGTGAACAACCCTACCTTTAAAAGCAATGGACAGAATGAAAAGTGAAAATAACAAAATAATATCTACAACTAGAAGATTTCTTAAAATAACATATTTACTCATAAGATATACAAAGAATAATTTTCAACATGCAGCAATACAAGGTTGGCTCTTAACAATATAATAATAAAAACTGAAATTTCTCTTTTTCTTTACATTCTTAAAGCACTTGTTGTTTTCACTCATAAAGCAAAATAAGTAAGGGTAAAGCAAAGATAATAACATAGGGAAAGAAAAGAAAGATGAATAAAAAAGAAAATGTACGATGAATGAATGCAGTAACGAATGAATTATTTAACAAAGGCACGAAGGATCCAGCGAATGTAAGTAATAAATTAATGCACCGGGCGAACACGTGAACAGCCTAACGAACGAGCGAATAAATAAATGTATGAATTTTCGTAACAAATCAGTGAACAAAGTAATGGATCCATAAAAACCGCAATACCGAGAGTATTCGCAGATAGGACAAATCGTATATCGCGTACTTAGCGATACCGATAAAGACTGCAGTCACCTGTTGTAAAACGAGGTCATAATTACACCGTCGTGATAGAAAAACTAAATAATTAATAACTGCCACATCTATGCATCAGCGACGTGAATCCCGCAGCCGTCCGTGACAAACCGCTCCGCTGACGTCGTAGCGCACGTAGATCAATCAAAAAGCTATCTGTTACCAGAGCAGTGTTCGATTCAGACGTGATCTCTGCGGAAAGTCATTAAGACCCGCTTCCCCAGTTCAGAAGAAGAAACCAACTTTTGGGCTGCGTGATAGTTATTGCAGGGTTTTAATAGAAATATCTGGGGGGTTTTCTCTATCAAATAAAATCTTGACATCGACATTAACCCACTTTGTCCTGCCACGCTGGCATTCACTACTTGGCAATATACAACGTCTTGTGAAGTCCAACTGGAAAACAGCAAGTCGACAATCATCTTTCATTTCCTCCACCGCGGTGCGCTGAAAATCCTATTATTATTATTTATTTATTTATTTATTTATTTATTTATTTATGTATGTATTTATTTATTTATTTATTTATTTTTATTTTCATTAAATTTCCCGATTGACAGTAATTAATTATCTTATTAAGAAGAACTGTTTATAGATAAATGATTAGAGAACTGATCAGAGACTAGATAAGCTGTAGAATCAGTTCTCCTTGATGCAACCACAGGATCTACTCCCATTCCTGAAAGCACACAGTGCTCCAGGACTACATCAGAGGCTGTATATGATAAAATCCTAATTAAATGCCTCATGCTGTTAAAGAGGGAAAAAAATTGTGGAGGGCTTACTCATAATATTAACATTTATGTCAAAGAGGTATTTAATTTCAAATAGCAAAAACTAAAAAAAAAAAAAAAAAAAAAAATATCTTTAAATTCAAGATATCTTATGGTTTTGATAATTAAACACATTTTAATTTCAGTTTGTTTTGATTAGCATTTTAATATCTAAATATCTGTCCAATTGTTTTGATTAACTGTGATAATTATTATCACAAACACTTAATTTCAGCGTTCTTTTCTTGAATGTGTTCAAGAATCTTTCATGTTGTTTAACGAAAAAAACCGTGAAATGTGCACATTTTGTTTGAAAAACTGTTATTTGTTTTAGTTCCATTCAAAAGTTGAGATGATAGGTAGACGTCCATTTACTAGTGTGAATCCATAGGCGTTTTTGGGTTTTTTTTTTTTTTTAAGAACGAGGGATATAGATTTAATAGTTTTGATTAAAAAAAAAAAAAAAAAAAAAACTAACTGAGGTAGATTTGATTAGAAAAGAAACAAAGACGTAAAGGAACAATGATAAAAAAAAAAAAAAAAAAAAAAAAAAAAAAAAAACACAAAAGAAAAAAAAAGGGAGGAAAAGAAATAAAATTAGATATTCCGGAAGTAAGAAAGAAAGAAAGAAGGACAGAAATAAAAAAATAAAAATCTTGAAGCGATTTTTTTAATAGGTCTGTGCTATTGGGAATTAACATTTGCAAGACGAGTCTGCTTAGGAACAACTAGCATTTTCCTCTCACCACTGGCCATTACGACAGCTAATTGCAGAACAAGCCGACACTCCCGTGTCATTTTCTAAAAACACGACCTAAAGAACAGCGCGTTGAGCAGATTGAAAATAGCATGTTGTGTCAACAACTAACATCTTTGGGCAGCACTTGATATTTCCACTGAAGTGATGTCATTGACGATAATGCTGACGTCAGTGCTGCCGTAGTCTTAGCCAGAACGCTAAAGGAAGACAGAGCTGTCGAATCAATACAAATGATAAAAACAAAAATGCCAGTCAGAATTATCATACCGCCGCCAGAACCATTGTGTTTTTATTCCGGTCATCGTCTGCAGTGTAATCTGTTGATCATTTTGTTTCTTGAAGAGGAAAGAATCAAAGAAGTTATTTTGTCTTTCAAATACATCCTGGTCAGAAGAACCTTTGACATATAAATTTCCTTCAGAAAAGAAATCTGATTTATATATATATATATATATATATATTGCTTATTATTACTTCAGAGAAGAGCATAACAGTAGGTCCATGACACATATTTTTAGTAAGGGCAATCGTAATACTAGGAAATAATTAAACATATATTTTTTTTTCATCGCGATCTCAACACATTTTCAGATCTATAGATTATACAAATCATGACGGTTTCTTAAGGATCATAATGAGAAAGAAACCCGTCTGTCTGCAAATGAATTATTTTTTTTTTATCCAATAGACGGAGGACTGATTGAGGCACTGTATAGACTAAAGATGCACTGAAAGGTACTGGTCCTCAGACCCACATGACCTTCCTTTCGGCGTTCTGTTCTAAATACAAAATGAATGCAGAAAGCCTTGCTCAGACGGCACGTTATATTGGTCCTTTGTTTTGAGATAAAATAAAGGCATAACATTTTAAAAAAAAAAAAAAAAAAAAATGAAGAACTGAATAACAAAGTCTAACAGAAGCTGCATTTGACTAAGATTAGATATATATATATATATTTTTTTTTTTTTTTATTATTTTTTTTTTCATTATTTCTTGCCCCTAAAAATCATTATAGACTACGCTGCCAATCAGTCTATTCAATAAAATATATTTTTTTAAATCTCTATTATTAAAAAAATCCTCAAAAATTCTTCTCGCATTGTCATGTTTTCGTTCTCAGGGAATGACGTCTTGAAACGAATAAAAGAATCAATAGAAAATTAAATTTCGATAACTGAACATAACGAGAACTGTGAAGATCTGTCAGAGTAACATGTCAAAAAATGGTAATGACGGGCTGGGGAAAACAAAAAGACTGAACTAAACAAGTATGGATATAACTACTGTAACAATTGTTTAATATAAATATATATATATATATATATATATATATATATTATAGAAAAGGTATGTTTATATATATAATTATTTAACATAAAAAAAGAAAAGTTGTGTTTTGTTCTAGAAAGTTTAAAACCAATTCGTAAGACGATACCCGTAAAAAATCGGATAATTCGACGCTTCTTTATGAAATATATACTATATAACATGAACATTAACAGTGTTCACACTAAGACGTCAAATTATATAAAATAAGTAGGTTGTATCGTACGACACAAGAAAACGTGTCGGCCGAATGTGTTTGTATTCAGTTGTCGAGTTTAATGACAAGGTAATATTAGACGAAATGTTAAACGAATGATTATATTTTATGTATCGCTACAAAGGTTTCCACCATTGACCAACTCGAGGTAGTTGTTGTTTTTAACCACAGTTTTAGTGTAGGCTGGCTGGTGTGTGTGCTTTCCAGCCTATGGGAAGGTGCATGCACAAAATAACACGCTGCTAATCAATAAAGGAAGGCCATAGCGGCTGAAACGGAGATTTTCACTCTCGTAATTACAAATAACAACAACAACAACAACAACAACGATGATGATGATGATGATGATGACGACGACGATGATGATGATAATAAATGTACAACTGACACTTTATAATATAAATACAAAAAAAAAGAGAAAAAAAAGATATTCATTAGTTCATTCGTTGATGGAGTTACTAATTCCTCATACCGTTTTGTTTTAACCTTGTAGTCGGGGAAGCGTTATAATATGTAATCAGGCAGGACGAAAATAATCGAGATTTCCATAAAGGTTCTTGACCTTGTTACAAACAAATAACCCGGGGCAGCCGCCGAAGCAGATCAATCTAATAAGAAGCCACGCCCGAGGCCAACTGCATGCCACAGCCCATCTTCATTTCTGGAAGTTTCTCATTATTTGCTGTGTGCGCTTGTTCAAGCTGTGACTCTTTGAAATTCTGTGCATCTCTCGACATTTTACACAACTGAAGCCCCAGTTAATTGGAAATCCAATGGAGAAAGAACGATTCCGCGCTGATTTTCTAATCGATGGTGATAGTTCGTTAAAATGCAGTTTATGAGTCACTTCTCGACAATATATTATTGAAAAGAGAAATCGAAATTTCACTTGTATGGGAGTGAATAATGATAATAATAATAATAATAGTGGTAGTAGGTACAGTAGTAGTAGTAGCAGCAGTAGTAATATTAGTAGTAGTAGTAGAAGCAGCAGCAGTAGTAATAGTAGTAGTAGTAGTAGTAGTAGTAGTAGTAGTAGTGGTGATTGTGGTGATTGTGGTAGCGTATGAATGCAATGAAAAAAGTACACATGAAAAACAATCTTTAAAATCTTAGCTTTTTATGATAAGCTGATAAATTATTTATTTTAAAATGTTTGAATATTTTATGGTGACATTTTCCAATTGCTTTTGGCATATGCAATTACAAAATATTGTGTGCAGTTTCAATTATCAATGACAATCTTCAAAGAAAATAAAGCTAAAGTAGATTTGTCTGTGTATTTTAAAGCAAAAAAGTATGAACAAACACTTGTATCATATTTCATCAAGTGAAAGATGAACAGATTCTGGTTTAAAAATAATTCTGTCGATGCTATGAATGAGTATAGTGTATATTATCTTATTTAAGGTAAAGCAAACATGTAGTTAAAGTACAGTTGCTGGTTTCATTTCTATTTCTTTTTTTGTGTTTCCTTCTTTCGGTTTTTAACCAGTGGTACTACTACTACTACTTCTTCTTTTTTTACTACTACTACTTATAGTAGTGATATTGTAGTAGTAGTAGTGGCAGCACTTGTAGTAGTGGTAGATGTAGAGCTGGAGTAGTTGTAGTAGTAGCAATAGCACTATAATACGTAGATTACTTTAAATCAGTAGTCTCATCGAACATCAGCTAGTGGATATATTTATTAATCAATAGCGTTGGTACGTGTTTTCCGGTCTACGGGAAGGAGCTTTTCAAAATGATTTCTCGCTTTAGTCTGAAACAGTAACCCATTACATATCTGCAGCAGCACTAGGCTCTCATTATCTGTGTGACCTGATAAAAATGTCATTTAAATTATGCAGAGTTCTATCATATTGTCCATCCTGCTATTACTACAAGTCTCAACTGTAAACAACAACTGCTATTACAAAGATTACTTCAATCAACACTATAATCTACAATTATGTTATTACTACTGCTAATAGTATTTCAACGGTTACTCCTTATGCTACCACTGTACCCTTATTATCACTATTATAACACTGACATGTCAAATCCTGAAGAAATAAAAAAATAAATGATTACGTTGATGATGATAGACGACGGCGTCAACAATACCGGTTTGTATAAAAATTAGCAACACGAATTGAAAATACACGTATATCTCAGAATGCGATCTTGCATGGAACTGCACATTTCAGGAAGAACCATTTGATCGCCTTGATATGAATTTATTTACAGAAGCTGAGATAACGTGTTAGCAAATTTCACTGAAAGGCGTTCGTTGTTATCGAGGCGAATGTTAACACGATCCTCCACGTTACGCGTAATGTTTGATTAACAATCGTTTTCACAGTTTCCCTTACGTCTAACGTTGTGTGCGTATCGGTGAAGTCTTAAAATGCAAAATAACGAAGTATATTCGAACTCGTTTCGTTATTTTGTTTATCCATTAGCGTCCTTATCATCATTGTCGGTGTTAATGTTAATGTGTGTGTGTGTGTGTATTTATTTATTTTTTTATTTACTTACTTATTTACTTTTTTTTAAATTATTTACTTGCTTATTTACTTTTTCTATTTATTTACTTACCTATTTACTTTTTTCTTTATTTATTTACTTATTTAATTTGTTTTTATTTCATATAAACTTATTTAATAGCCTATTATTATTATTATTGTTAATATTATTATTATTATCATCATTTATTATTATTATTATTATTATTATTATTATTATTATTATTATTATTATTATTATTATTATTATTATTATTATTATTATTATTATTATTAATATTTATTATTATTATTATTTTTATTTATTATTATTATTATTCTTTCTGCTATTTACTTACTTACTTACTTACTTTCTTTCTTACTTACTTATTTATTTATTTACGTACCTGCTCACTTACGCTCATTCTATCAAGTATTGGATGTCTCTCTGGAGAGCTATCAGATAAGGCTGCATGGAGAAGGCGAGTTATGTTACTTTCTAATCAGTTTATGTGATAGTTTAAATCAAATTATGCCAACTCATTTTGTAACGATTCGCTTCTGCTAATAGTCTCTTTTAAAAAAGGAAATAAAAACAAAAGGCTTCGGAAATTTTGACAGGGGTTTGTGTGTCTATTTGTATGTGTATTTGGGCATGAGAGAGAGAGAGAGAGAGAGAGAGAGAGAGAGAGAGAGAGAGAGAGAGAGAGAGAGAGAGAGAGAGAGAGAGAGAGAGAGAGAGAGAGAGAGAGAGAGAGAGAGAGAGAGAGAGATTCTTCTAAATTTAGTACATGATACCAGTAAACATTCATTTCTAAAAGAAATTAGTTTTTTATTTAAAGAAAACAAATAAAAAAAAAAAAAAAAAATTAAGAGAATAGAAACCTATTTCACGAAAAGAAAACTATATATTATGAACCTTCTTAAGGGAAAACCCATTATATCTATACCATCTTTCATTTTTCGTTTTTCTTCCAATAACGCTAACAAAACAAAAACGACAAGAACAAACAAAAAAAAAAAAAAAAAAAAAAAAAAACCATAAAAAGTGAAGATACTGCCAGTTTTAAAGATTAATACATTTTTTATTATCTGAATATGTATAAGCAACTATTTTTATTTTTCTAAAGCAAATTCTAATTAACTGGCGGTAACCAAAGCAATCGCAGTTCTACAAAAACAGATTGGTTGTGCAACAGTGTTTGGTCGTTATGAAATAACAATCATAAAAGGCAGCAGTAAATTATCCTTTAGACAGGCGTATTGATTGTAAGAGGAAAAGAAAACAAAAAAAAATGTTAAGCTTTATCGGGATAATATTAAATCTAAAGATATGAGTGTTAAATTTGTTTTGATTTGTGGTGTTTGTGTGCATATATGTTAATGTGTGCCTGTGTGTGTGTGTGTGTGTGTGTGTGTGTGTGTGTGTGTGTGTGTGTTGTGTCTGTGTGTGTGTGTGCGTGTGTGTGTTTGTGTTTTTGTGAAATAATCAAATTTTGGATGCTATTTCATTTTCTTATTTTGCTTTTATGTAGCAACATATTGGTATTAACATTTTCTTCTTCTTTTTAAAAAAAAGACATTTATATATGTGTGTATGTGTGTGTGTGTGTGTGCGTGCGTGCGCGCGTACGTGCCTATACAGGTATTTATCTGCATTTATTTAGTGAATCCTTTGACCTTACTTTCATGATTGTTGATGACACATGTACTTGTTTTTCTATTTTTATTACAATTTGGATTTTACTCATGGGGACATTTTGTCATAATCTATTAAGATCTTTTTTCTCTCCATTTTCCTTTACATTTCTTGCCAAATTCACAATAAACATGCAAAAAGTATATTTAAGAAAGAAATAAGAATTAAAGTTAACAACTGAGTCTACCACTTACCCTTATAGCACTGTCTTTTCTGTTGCCCGGTCGGGGCAGGCCAGAAGGCATCATGGTTGTTGATCGGTTCGTTCTCGGATGCTTCAGAATGCGTCTACTAGAACGGCGCGTAAAAAAAGGGTATCCATTCACCATTCCCTACTGTATTTACGGAAACAGAATACTCCTAAAACGTGAACCATGTAGAGGAATATGCGCCTAGTTTTAGATGCAGCGTTTAATCGTTTTAATTAAAACTCAGTTTGCTTGTCTTCCATTGAAAGAACATCATTTCGTTTTATCCTCAGTGAAATCAGTTGTATTTTTTTTCAAATGTTGTTTTGAAACTATATCCAACTCAGAATTCAACACGTCAGCATACGATGGCAGCATTAACATTGCAAAAAT
Source organism: Chrysomallon squamiferum (assembly GCA_012295275.1). Classification (NCBI taxonomy): domain Eukaryota; kingdom Metazoa; phylum Mollusca; class Gastropoda; order Neomphalida; family Peltospiridae; genus Chrysomallon; species Chrysomallon squamiferum. Next base: position 28,308,774 of record CM022673.1, on the reverse strand, counting down.
ACTGTATGTTGTGTTCCAGTGGAATAGAGAGCAATTTATTAACGGCAACAAAAAAAAGAAAAAAAAAAGACTTAATGTAACCAGTACTTTTTGTAACACTATCGTGAATGAGAATTTCCAGTTTTCAGATACAGCTTTAAACCATGTTTATCTTTCTGAACAACGATTACCACAACATTTTTAGCCCTGAGAAATAACGAGTCCCATTTTAATCCTTCGAATCAGGGGCCAATACAATCTTTAAAACACACACACACACAAAAAACAAAAATACAATTACTCAGTCCTTCTAATCAACTTCAGATTCCGAATACAACTTTCTTTTTCACAAAAATTATACAACACTTTGTAACCTCCGATGAAACGATCGCCTTTTCTAGCACCACACATTAAACTATCGTGTCATGTAAAAACCATTACAACTTTCTCATTCAGAATGTTTTATGTTGATTATAATCCTGATATTCACAATGTTTTTAATGTTCTCTCTCTTTTCTCGCTCTCTCTGTCTTTCATCTAAAATCCTTCCTGCCAAGCTTATTGCGCTCTGTTAAGTTGTCTTTCCTTGAACTGAATGAAGTATCTAAGAGACGCGCTAGGCATCACAACTTCAAAATATTGACGTTCCATGCCTTTGTTACCAAAACCTCCACAATTATATTGTTATATCGCTTTAAAAACAACAAGGTAATTCCGCACTTTAGACTCCAATAGCCGCTACCTGTTGTACAGTCGCTTGAACTGAGCTGATGTTTCACTTACTGCTCAAGTACAGGAATCGTTTTACGAACGCAAGGAGCTGTCGTGATGCTGGTTTACACAGAAATAAATAACACACAGATTTTTAATTATGTAAAAAAATTCAAAAGCGGCATTTTTTTCAATAAACAAGCCTTCTATAATCAATAATAAATTTGTTTCAAAAAAGAAAAAAAAGTACTTTTTTTTTTTTTTTTTATTCTACCTCATTCGCTGTATCAACGATCTTCTGAAACAAATATTAACAAATATTTCTCGGAAAGTTTCACAAACTTCAGCTTTATTCCCACGACAGAATATCACAACGATTTCCGATTCTCCCGCATGTTTCGAAGCCTTTACTGTTTCAAGTCTCGGCTAACGTACACAAAATAATGTATTCAAAACTCAATAAACAACTTTATTTCTCTCCCTCTCTCTCCCTCTCCGTGTCCTTCTCCTCTGAAATATCTTCCAGTTGATGAAAACGTCGTCGCCGATGTCTCTAATTACCGTCTGATCAGTTTGATTTGGTTCCGTGGCTCTTCCCTGTAAAGCGAGGTTTACTCCCGTCAGACACGAACATTCTTTTTGAACGTCGTGTTTACCAAACAGCCAGTCCCAGCCGTAGCGTATCGATTTGTTCTCAAGTCGAAAGTTATATGAAATCAGTTTCCAGTAAGTGGCTTATATGTGGCCGTTGAAACAATTCTAAATTTTTATACGATTTTTCCAATTCTGTACTAAAACAAATTTTTCATCCACTGATATCAATATCATTTTCCTGAATTTAATGTTATCAATATATTTTTGTTTAATTATTATTTAATTTTTTTTTTTTTTTCTTAACAGCCTGAAAAACAATAAAACGAAAACGCCTAATAATTCAAGATCTCTTTTTCTTTTTCTTTTTTTCTTTCATGGACTTTTTTTAAACAAAACTGAAGATCTGACAGTTTCTGCAGTAAGTGTAACGTTGTAGGGCTAGCTATGCATTTCCCAAGCGGCCCCGCAAGAATCTGAAGCTCACAGTAATTGGAGACTGTGTCTGCCCGCTGCCGAACCAAATCATATATCTGAAATGGTGAATAGTATACTATTCCAATTAGCAAGTGAGTTACCGGACACGGTTTATTGATAGGTATGTCCTCACGTCCATATGCGTCCTGCTAATCTGTTTTAAATACATGAGTTGATAATTTTGTATTTCTTTATTAAATTCAGAGAGAGAGAGAGAGAGAAGCAAGCACACACATACATTCTTTCTTTCTCTCTCTCTCTCTCTCTCTCTCTCTCTCTCTCTCTCTCTCTCTCTCTCTCTCTCTCTCTCTCTCTCTCTCTGCTCTGCCTCTGTCAGTGTGCATGTATGTTTGTGTGTGTATAGGTAATTATATACTATTCACTATGTAAACAGATTATGTGAAATCGTACAGGTCTTTTCTGCCATAAAATGTTTTCATCGCTTATTATAAATATAAACGTTCGTTTAAAAAAAAAAAAAAAAAAAAAATCCTGGCGCTGTAATTCATCTGTTACTGCTATAACAACTACCACTATTAATGCTGATGCTTCGGTTACTACTACTCTGATATTACTACTACTACTACTACTACTACTACTATCACTACTGCTATTACTGCTGCTGTTGTTGCTGTTACTATTATTATTACTGCTACTAATACTGATACTACTGTTACTGCTACATCTACTTCAACTACTACCACTGTTTTTACATATGTATGTATGTATAAGTGTGCCTATGGATGTGAGAATGTATCTGTACGTGCATATGTGTATATGTGTTAATGAATTTGTACATTTATGAGAAACTGTGTGTGTGTGTGTGTGTGTGTGTATGTGTGTGTGTGGATGTGTGTGTGTGGATGTGTGTGTGTGTGTGTGTGTGTGTGTGTGTGTGTGTGTGTGTGTGTGTGTGTGTGTTTCGAGATGTGAGAGAGAGACAGACAAACAGAGAGTTAGAAAGCTCTGCGGAATAACAAGTTAGTTATATTTTTTTAATCGTTTCTACAAATGCTGTGGAAGTTTATTCTGTGAAGGGAATTATTTGTTTATGTTGTTTTGGTGATTTCAGAAAAAAATAAAATCCCACCACGTATAAAATGAAAGAGATCTGAAGAAGAGATTAAACCTTTTTACACACCTGTGAATTTAATATATGCACGCACAAATCAGAGAAACAGGAATTTCGTTAAATATCGTTTCAGTCATAATGAAAATAACATTATTTCGTATATCCAGAAATACGAGTTTATATTTTACATACAAGAACTCTTCCAACAGGTGAACAATTTAATTAATTTCTTCTTCTGTTTTTTCAATTTTTAATTTTTTTTGTTTTGTTTATATCACTTAGATGAATTGCCAAGTGAATCTAAAATTTCAAGTATTTTGTGAGTAAAAAAATAAGATGGAGAAATTCTGAAGTTCATTTTACTTTTCTCCCTTCCCTTCCTTCTCGGAATGCACAACAGATGTGGCTATTTATTATTCACAAGACCAATCGAGAGATTTTTTTTTTTCCTGACTACATGCCGTTTCAAAGTAATCCCTTAAATCTTTCTGTTTGCGTCATCAAACTAGTGCCGTTTGAACACGTTGCATAATTTGGGTAATTATCCAACAGGAAAAAAATGTGTTTGTTTATGAATGAATGCATTACTGGGATTTTTTTTTTTTTTTTTTTTTTTTATTTATTTTTTTTTTTTACCTCATTGACTTTGCCTTTCCTTGTTTCTGTTTAAAAATATATATTTTTGATCAGTCTTGTTGTTATTATTATTGTTATTATTAGTAGTAGTAGTTGTTGTAGTAGTAGTTGTAATACTACTAGTAGTAGTAGTAGTAGTAGTAGTAATAGTAGTAGTAGCAGCAGTATTTATTTATTTATTTTTTTAATTTTCCTTCGATCCTTTCTTCTAGAATCCATATATATTATTATTTTAGTGTTCTTCTGTATTCAGTAATTTCCATATATAACATAAATAAATAAGAAGGTAGGTAATAGCTTACAGCACTTATAAGGAAACGAGAAATAATTATCCTAACTATAAATTCCATTTGAAAAATAAATAAGGCAGACAGCGTGTACTTTTAGCGTTGCGGGATTGTACACTTTGTAAACCAATGAGCTATTGTCTTTTTAAAAAATATCTCCGTGCTATTGTTCTTCTTTGATTGTTAATTAGTGTGTGTATGGGGTCGTTAATTTTTTTTTTCTTCTCTAAGACTTCTATTTGGAAGTAAAGAACAAACAAATAAAATATAACTATCATAAGAGGTATGATACTGATTTGTTTAGTATTTTATTTTATTTTATTTATATTTTTCCATTTTTGTTCATGTGTATTTGCATATATATATATATATATATGTATGTATGTATATATGTCTGTATGTATGTATCTATCTGTGTGGGAATGTGGGTGTTTCTGGGTGTGTCGGTGTCTGTTTTCGAACTGTGGGAATTTTTTATTTTTATCTTTTGTAATAAACATTTTCTTTCTGGACCTGTTTTCTTCATGATTAGATCATTAGTCCCGCTAAAGATCAGAAATGACACATCGGTTCTTTTTCTTTTCTTTTTCTCTCAAACCACTTGGCGGGCGCTAGTAAGTCTCCGCGTTCTTAAAATACTGGTGTCAGATTGAATTAGAGGCGCACGCTGCTCCAGCAATTTGGCAGATCCGTATCCTGATAAATCCAGTTACCGTTTAGGATTTCTAGCGATTGCGTGGATTGAGTGTGTATTGATTTTCACTTCATTTCGATTCAATTGTTGATGCCAATTTTTGATAAAAACCGGAATATATTTTTGTGAGTAAAAATAAAATGACGACTTCCGAGCAGCTCGTGCGGTGTTTGAATAAATACGCGATGACGACGACGAGGTCATCGATTTGCGATTCGCAAACCGCGCTCGCTTAAGAGAAAAAGAAGCTAATTAGTTAAGTAGCTGGTTTAAAAAAAAAAAAGTGCGAATGCTGATGGCCGGTTTTGATATGAAGGGGAAAACGCCAATTAACAGTAGTTTAACGTGATCTTACGCTTTCGTGTTAAGGAATCGGGCCGTAATTATGTCTGTATATATACAGAGAGAAACATTCAGACAAGAATGGAGGCAGATTTGAAAAGAGAAAGAATGATTCACTGAGAGGCTGTGTAAGTGTTGTGTGTGTGTGTGTGTGCGTGTGCGTGCGTGTGTGTGTGTGTATACACACGTGCATATATAAACACACACATATACAAACAGTCATAAATATATACATGAACGCATGCACATTATAAACGAAACACATGCTTTCCAGGTCGTGCATCTCAATCTGTCTTCATGGATTAGCCTCAGTTCATATTGTGAATTCACATACCTACGGACAGCAAAAGAAAAACAGTTGTTGGATCAATGGTTGCAATGACTAAGAACTGAACACAACATGCTGATAACATCTCGTTATTTTTGTTTAGAATACTTTTGGCACTAATTCTTATAGGTTTACGGTTCTTCAACTTGCAGTATCGTCCTGCAATTTTTTTTTTTTCTTCTCTTTTTCCTTCTTTTAAAAGTGATCTTTTAATAGCACTATGTCCGTGTGTTCATTCATTATGCCTTTATTTTTTTATTTCTGTTCCTCTTTTTCTTCGGTATCTATCTGTGATGAGTCTCAGATGGCTTATTAACGTCAACACGCATGCATTTTTACTGTGCAATTAAATACAAGAACAAACGTTGGAAATGTTAACACAAGCGATAACGAAACAAATTTTACGATGCTAACTTTGAAAAAACCATATTCAGATAAAACGCGCCGAAGGTATTTCAGTTATCTACTTAGCCATTCTTTAACTGAGTTCGTGTTTGGGTGAGTATTCTAAACAGCTAAAAGGCAGCTAGTGTTGTCATGCTCTCTCACACACATGCACATAAACACACATACACTTTATGTCTTTTTTCTCTCTTTCACACACTCATAGACACACTTTCTCTGTCTCTCCTTCTCTCTGCGTCCTCTCGTTTTCTCCCTCTGTTTTTGACTATCTGTATAGCTGTCTCTTTATCTGTCTATCTATAGATAGGTGGATTGATTAATAGATAGATAGATATATAGATAGATAGATAGATAAATAGATAGAAATAGATAGATAGATAGATAGATAGTTAGATAGATAGATAGATAGATAGATAGATAGATAGATAGATAGATAGATAGATAGATAGATAGATATAGATAGATAGATAGATAAATGAAGAGAGAGATATATAGAAAAAAGAAAGAAAGAATGAAAGAAAAAGAAAAATAATCGATGGAAAAGAAAGAGAAAAGATAAAGAAACGGAAAGAACGGGAGATAGATTCAGATCTACAAGTTATGATGTAAACCTTGAACCAATAAATAAGATGTGAAATGATTTGTCATTTAACAACCAAAAAACCACAGGAGTGCTATTCCGTCTGGTCGACTTCCCCCAGTTATGTTGTTGCAAGTGGAATTAAAATTGAAACAGATCTGCGACGTTTGCCGAACTGTCTAGGTATTTTTCCAAAATCAATGATATGGTTTAGCTCCCGGATATCAGTTGTGGTAAAACAGATCCAGCATATCTCCTGATCGAGCGTGGGTGAGATACTACATCAACTGGGACGAAGCTGACTTCGAACAGTGAGACAACTTAAAGGCAGTTTTCATTTTAAAATTCCAGTTTAATCCATGATGTATTCAGGAGGAACGTTTGATGAATTCGATACCACTGGGCTGAATGTGTAGTGTCACCGGCATAGTCTTAGTCTACGTGTACCTAGCAGAGTTTCCTTCTTTTTAAATATTTTTCTTTCTCCTATAATTATAACTATGACGTTAACATTATCAAACAAGCAAACTTCGCAGGCATTAACATTGTTCTAACGGGTCAGATGAATTTGTGTTTCAGTTTACACCAAAACATTTGTTTTTCTCTTAATTTGAATGGAAAAAAAAAAAAAAAAAATTGTCCTATAGTAGGGAAATGACTGGAAGAGAAATAGAGTATCTGAAGAAGTCAATAACCGATTTATTTAAGATATCTGTATCGAGTACATATGCTGGATTTCGAAAAAAAAAAAAAAGAACAACAAAAATTAGCGATGTCGTCCGACATTTAACTCTTGACATACAGAGCTCATTCACAGTCTGGAGAAGATTTTGACAAAAACGGATACGTCATAAGGCTCAGAGTCGTCAGCGGAATTCGGTGGAAATACGTCCGCGGTAAGCAGGGAATTGCTGCCACTTGAAGGCTCCGAGAGCCGTTAATAACGCGGTTCATACGCAGTTTGTCGTAATGATGTGTTTTATTCATCAGTCACAAGAGAACGAGCCTTAATCCTGCTGTAAAAAGAGGTTGTAATAGTAATGGAATGTGTCGTAATCCTCTGAAAATGCAACACTGCTTAAAGACAAATCTTTTCTCGCAAAGAAGCTCACAGTGGAACGCTGCCAAAACGCCTACTAATGAGAAATAGACGAACACGCAACTACTGCTGCTTTTACAACTGCATGTCCTGCCAGAATAGGTGCACCGACCTTTCAGTTTTCTCAGGCAAGGTCACTGCAAAGAATATATTTTGTAGCTACGGATAAAACTGCAGCATGGTAGAAATATTATTATTATTTCATTAATAATAATGTTAGTTGCAATAGCTGTGGATGTTACAGAACTAGAAGTACCAGTATTAATGAAAGAGGAAGGGAGAAATATTTTATTTGTCGATCATACAAGACATTTTGAATCCACAGTTATATGACCTAAGACATAATAATGGTTAACGACCGTACAAATAATGAGACGAATCCGTTGCCGCCAAGCAAAAGGCGACTTTGTCTTATTAGCTTCAAGAGATGTTTTATGCGCAGTTTCCAACAGAAAGCAGAGCACATGCCACGGCCTTTAGTAAACTGGACGTAGAGCTCTGGCTGGAACGGGAAATGTCCCAGTGGATCTAGAAAAGACGACTGATCCAGCAGCAGTTCATCTTAGCTCCTTCATCTTGCGTTTGAAGTCAAAATGCGGCAGTCCTGTCGTTTCTTCTATTCTATAATTTATGAAGTGTCGAGTCGCAGCCTTAAACATTTGCTTTTTCTAAATTTATTCCGAAAGTAACTTTTCAACGCAGAGCGCGTATTGAACCTAGTCGTGAAGCCGTCTACAAAAAGCATTAGAACACATGAGTATTAGTGGACATGTCTTTTTCACCCGACCAGTCGCTCTCCCGTTTTAACTTAAAGTGACTGCTAAACGTGGCTGAACAGAATTCAATAACCGCCGGCCATTTGTAATATTATTATGTTATTAAACGGAGTTTCCCGTATTAGCCGTATTCTAGAAACGAGGGTTGCTCTAATGGCGAAGAGACAAGACACCCAAAGGCAACGCCAGTGGCCGATGTAGCCGGTTCAGAGGTCACTACAACTGCTTGCGGACACGTATTCAGGCCCGTGTGAAAAAAAAAAAAATAAAAAATAAAAATAAAAATGTGTTAACTAACTTTTTGAGTCAACCTCTGGTACTGGATCGTTTACGTTAATGGATCGCTTCGATTTTTATCGACCGCTCTATTTCATTACTGGTTTTTAGCACCTTAAATGATAAATTCATTTGACGAGAATTCAAATTTTACATTAGCTTTTGGAAATAAATGAAAAAAAAAAAATAAAAAAAAAAATAAACCATGGTTAATACATATCTTGTTAGCTTTAAGAGATCAAAAGAATTTGTGACCCTCAATATAACATGACAGGAAAATCGAAAGAAATGAAAATTCATTCATGTTGTGCATGTGACTATTTTACACACACACACACACACACACGCACACAAGCACACACAAACACACACACACACACACACACACACACACACACTAACATATATGCACACAAATACCACAAATCGAAACAAATTTAACACTCATATCTTTAGATTCAGTATTATCCCGATAAAGCTTAACTGTCGAAACGGATATGCTATATACTATAATATAGTACAAGTCTTATATCGAATAATAGTCTATGGGGATAAAACAAAATAGCTTGATTACAGTGCAAACTATACAAATTTCAGCGGTTCGTTCAGTGTTAACATCATCAGTAACGTGTGATGATATAATAACGTCACTTTTTTACCTAATCAACGTTCAGAAAAATAAAGCCATGATTTCATGTCATGTATCAGACATCTGAGCTGTTTCAAATGAAGCTGTTTCAAATGAAGTTCTGATAATCCACAAACTGCCTTGCATCACAGTATTACCACAATAACGATTTAGCACACTTACCTTTCAAATCAGTTTTCCAGTTCATAAACCATTTTAAACAAGTAGAAGACAAAAGTAGGGCCTTGTAAATTCGACAAACATTTCTTGAGAGCATCGAAAACAGGAAAATACATGTTTTATTTTAACCTACGTCCATGGCAAAAAAAAATTAAAAGTGTTTTCATTCCATACATGACGTCAAAACAATTGTGACGTCATAATTCCACGGCGTTTGTTTACTTGAAAGGTGAGTTGAATTTGTTTTTTCTTTGTCTCAATGGGAGGTCACAAAAACAGACAAACAGACCATTACATGTCTTGACACTGAATCATGTCAGAAATCCAAGAAAAAATGTCATACACGAAAACTCCTACCTGAGTCTTTACTATCGATTACAATTACTCTTTGCTTTCTTATAATACTAAGTTTCCCTAAAGTTTTACATTGTATCGAAAACTTTATGATAAGAGTTGGTTAAACTAAATTCGAGAGAAAACAAGGAAGAAGAAGAAGATTAATTTCTGAGAAACTGACTTTTCTCCGATAAGACCCAAATTTCGAAATATAAATGATCAAAACTATTCTATATAATAAAACATGAAGGCTTCATCAGAATTCTCTTTCAGATAAAATTAATTTCTATCATCAGTAAAATAAACTGCGGGATATAACTCGCTCTGTGTATTAGAAACATAAAGACGTATGGACGCGAACTTTGAGTAATTATTATGTTTGGAAGGGAAAAAGTCCAATGGCATTGTCGCTAACGAACTACGTAAATAACTTCTGAAATTAAGCAGCAATCTGGAGACAATCTCTGGTCTGCACTGTACACTAACTATCACAATGATTACTTAGTGCATGGATCCAGTGAGCCGCAGAATACATTCGAATAAGTCTACTGGATCGGCGATCCTTTGAAAACCCCTTTCTGCTCTTCCCGTCCAAAGCAATTCATAATGGCTTCCTTTTAAATTTGATTTATCTGTTTATTTATTTTTAATTATTTTTTAATTTCTTTGTTTTTGTATATGTGAGAGAGAGTTAGAGAGAAAGAGAGAGAGAGAGAGAGAGAGAACGATAGAGAGAGAGAGAGAGAGAATAATAAAAAAAAGACAGAAAGAGATCGTTTGTGTTTTGCTGCCAACAGAAACGAATATACAACAGTTCCTTTGTGACTAATCAATAAACAAGCGCTTGCCGTCGTTATATATTTATAATGAAACGTATTATGACATTTAATAACTGTCATTAGTCAAATGTGTTAACGTTTCATTAAGTGTTTATTCATTCATTCATTCATTCATTCTAGGTCAATTTCTTAATGAAAAATCATTTCTCTACAAGTATATTGATTATTATTTACAGTTTTAACTTAATTTGACTCCTAGCTATCTGTCATCCGAATTTTAAAACAAACAGCATTGTTAATGAGGTAGATCATAACAGGAAAAAAAAAAAAGGAGAAAAAAACAATTTAGTTTACTTTTCGTTTTTTTTTTTTTTTTATTATATCTTTTTTTGTTTTCCCCCGTTTGAACCTCATTCCTTGGCTTCTTTTATCTCAAGATCTTACACTCGAAATATTAGCAGCATAATTATCTATTAAATTATCTTTCTAGACATTATTACTTTATTCTGTTTTGTTCTCCGTGCACTGTTTGCTCTTCTTTCATCTTTTCTTCACTATTTAATTTGCCATTATGCACTGCAGACGTAAATGAGCACCATTAAATAATTACCGGCAGACATATTGAATTTCAGCAAATCGAAATCATGTAATTATAAGGCGGGTGTTATGATCATAACCGCTCCGCTGTAGACCGTAAATTCCGAGCGACTCCCGTCTCTTCTCGACAATCTTATTTACACACGCGACTCCCTGTCATTCGCTCCGTCCCCCGGATCAATGCTGAGTGATGGGAAACCAATTTGGAAACAGGCAACTCTCAAATCTGTCCCTTAACAAAATTTCCCCCATATTTGGCCGCCCTCGTGGCCGCTTTCGTAATTGAATACAAGATATCGCCCGTCCACATTTCACATATCTATGATGTGCGGTTGATCTAAGCAAATGAATGTCTTCTTCATCGATTCGCCGTCTCGTGTGTGTTTATTTACGCCAAATTAGCCGTGATCATTTCCGAAAATCTTGCTCCATTCTTTTTTCTGTTTCTTCTTCTTTATTTCTTCGCACCGCAATGTCTTTGGTCTGCACAATCGATTTTTTGTCGCAGAATTTTCGATGAGTTTGTTCTCAGCCGCCTTCCATTAATCTGGAACGAATGCAGTTTAATGTGCAATGAAAACTTTTTTAAATTTTTTTTTTTTTTTTTTTTTTTTTATCCTGATTTTTTCTTTCTTTTTTTTTCCTCTCTATTTTTAACGGCGAGAATCGATGAGTGATTTTTACCAATAATCAGCAAAACCTTTTGAAAACAGACCGTAATGGATAAAAACGACGCACGAACCTTCAGGCCTTCTGATTATCCTCTGGAATAAAAAGAAAAAGAAAATAGAAAGCACAAAAAAAAAAGAAAAAAAATGTGTTTCTATTCTAAAAACCTTTTGCAGTAAAAGATACTGAAAATAACACAGTCAGGATTTTGAACTTTTATCCGTTAGTGACCTCCATCAAAAGAGTTTAGTGGTTCCTCTCTCTCTCTCTCTCTCTCTCTCTCTCTCTCTCTCTCTCTCTCTCTCTCTCTCTCTCTCTCTCTCTCTCTCTCTCTCTCTCTCTGACTTATATTTCATGCCCAAATATTATTAATAAGCTTCAAAAGAAATCAGTTTTACAAATTTCTTGATCTCTGAATCACGTTTTCTAACGTTCAGCCCAAAAAGCCCAGGACTTAGTTACCATATTTACATATACGACGAAAACTTAAGCAAATAGCTTTTTTCTTTATCACAAGCATCAAATTAGCTTTACGGTTGTCTTACCAACGTCATATCTTTAACCTCAGTACGTCGTTATGTCGGATAAATCGCTATGTGGTCGATGACGAATGCGAGAATAAACAGTGACGATTAAGTACAGATTGGCTAAGACACGTATTTGTTTTAAATTTAGATGCAGGCACGAATGTCTCCATTATAATAGATATTGATCAATCACTCGATGTCCCAGAAGAAAACGTAGCAGGTATCACAGCTGTCCAAGTAGGAGAAAAAAAAGACGATATATAATTTTAATTTTTTATGTTTATCTTTCGTTCCTGCTTTTCTGTCCTTTTTTCTTTATTTGCCTGTCAGTGTATCTGTGTTTGTGTCCAACTATACACTCACACACACACGCACACGCACACAAGACACACACACACACACAGAAACATATATCTGTCTGACTCTTTGTTTCTCTTTCTCTCACATTCTTTTTCTCTCTACCTATCTACCTTGTTTTCATTAACAAATAATAGTAGGAATCGCAGTTGAAATAGTAGTAGAATTAACAGTAGTTGGTGTGTTAGTAGCAGTAGAAGCAGCAGTAGTAGTTGTTGTTGTTGCTGTTGTAAGAATGCTAGTTGTAGTGATTAAGAGCAGTTCAGGTGTAAGTAGTACGTTCGTCGTTCTGAATCATTTTAATGACACTTAATTAATCATCAGCACAGTCCTCGTTTTATTTATTTAGGTAGGTGGAATTTTTCTTCAAAAAAAATACATCAAAATTAAAATTAAATATGAGCCGTTTTTAATTTCCAGGCTTGGATGTCAAGGATGGTCGAATGTGTGTATTCTCGTCAAAAGCCCGCTGATCAAGAATGCAAACTGCATAATTTATACTACGGTAATGGTGATGGTGATGAGTAAGTGTCCTTAATGGCAAGATCAAGAGGAAACGCTGTCGCCGAATTAATCTGCATTCTACGTACTCACGATGTTGACAAGCATTGTGATAGCAATCTCCATTGGTATATTGGTTATGGTGTTTATAACAATGATAAGAAAGCCAAAGAAAACAAAACATGTTCACTTCAACAATGAGAACCACAACATATAGAATGTCTGCTGCGAGTTATATTTAACTGTCTCTGAGTTGTTAAAAACAGAACAAAAAAACATAACGAAGAAAGGATCGCAGAAAGGTACCAGCATTAACAGAAATGCAATGAGAATAGTTCGCTGTCAACAGAATAATAATGTTTATTAAAATTGTACTATCTTAGTTGTCTCTTTCATATTTCATAATTATTTCTTTTTTTTTTAATCGCCATTTAGAACATTATAATGATGTCCTATACTTCGTAAAGAAACTGTTGTCCTTTTTTCTTTTGTCTTTCTGTTCTTTTTGTCTTTTTCTATTTTTTTTCTGAAAATTTCCATCAGTCTTTTAGAATATTGATGAATTCTGCGGCTAGCTTCGAGTGGTGAGTCAATATTAATCTGACCTCAACAACCCGCTTGCCCTGTAATGTCTGGCCTCAGAATAGACCCACAAACATCTTGTTTGTTAGATGAAGACGGCCATCTTCACTCCGGACATCGAGTCCCTAATGTTTACGATTTTGGTGTCACAGGACTTTTACATAAATATGTTGTTTTGTTCCTTTTAGTTTTCTCTTCTGAAAACGTCTTAACGAAAGACGTTGTTAACGTCAGTCATGAAAATATAATAACAAGACAGAAATGTTTTAAAGAGATATGTAGAATCAGAGAGCAATAAGTAAAACTAATAGTAATTATATATTGTAACTAATAGAATTGTATTAAAAGTTCTGTAACTGGAGTATTTTCTACTCTTTTTCTTTTTTCTTTTACTTTTCACCTTTTAGAAATCATGTCAAACTGCTTTATTTATTTAGTTATTTATTTACTTATATACTTACTTACATTTCTCAATTTATTTAGTTGTTTCTGATTTTTATTCACTTATCTTTCTGTTCGTTCTTTTGTTCATTTATTTGCTACTGTTGGAATTTCATTACTTTGATTGTTCGTCAGATATTGTTATTTGTTTGTTTAAGAACAGAATCAATAGTGACAGTTTAGCACAAAATGTTATCGTTGATAAGCTAAAACAAACTTCTGATAAAATCGTCTATATCGCGAACCAGCAATCGAACGGTTAGACAAGTTAAACTTCTACAATCCAAATAAAATCAGTCAGACAATGAACAAATTTACACTTACAACACAAGACAGTAAAACAGGTTACACTTCTAAATTTTAGGGATAACATATTTCAAACAGCTAAGATCCTTCCAGTGAAATTATTCACATACTATGTTTGATATAACAAAACCAATTAATGTCGAACTGAAAATGTATTTCTGTACATATATCACGCCACAAATAAAAGAATTTCTTTTTTTGTCAACAGAGACATAATAAAAACCTATTTCCACATCTAGTTCGGTGGTTTTTACAACAGATAACGGACTGGATCCGAAGCTTTGTTTTCTGTTTGAGATATCTTTCGTCCCGAAAGACGTTTCTTAATTATGTCAATTCTGCGAGGTGCTGTACATATCTTTCTTATTTAACAAAATGACTGCTAGCCGATCTTTCCAATTCTAAAATAAATATGGTAGGTGTTATCTTTAGTTCTTGGTGAATAAGAAGCGGAAAGAAGGATAGAGAAAAAATAGGACAAAATAAAATTTAACAATATATATCTGAATATACGTCTAATTCCAAACTTTTCTGAAAAATAAATTAAATGTGAATGATCCGTTAAAAAATTATATACCAGCACTTTTTGTTAACTAAGTTTACTTTATATATATGCATATCTATGTATGTCTGTGAATGTGTGTGTGTGTGTGTGTGTGTGTGTGTGTGTGTGTGTTCGTGCAGTCAGAGAGGAAGAGAGGGGTAAAGAGAGAGATACATGCAAACATGCATTCATACATACACAGAAACAAACATGCATATATATACACAAATACATTCATACATGCATATACATAACACATACCTAAAACATGCATAATGCATAATACATACGTAGTACATACATACATACAAACAAACATTCACGAATTCATATATTTGTGCGTGTATGTATGTGTGGGTGTGTGTACATACATACATACATATATACATACAAACAAACATTCACGAATTCATATATTTGTGCGTGTATGTATGTGTGGGTGTGTTTACATACATACATACATACATACATACATATATACATACATACATACATACATACATACATACATACATACATACATACATACATACATACATACATACATACATACACAGATATACTTAGATAAAATAAGAAGATATTAACAGTAAAGTTAGTAAAATAAAATATCCGAAATTATTATTATTTTTTTTTTTTTTTTTTTTTTTTTTTTTTTTTTGCTGTGAAGACATAAAGAATGTCCTAGAAGAAAACTCATTAATCCTCCCCTCACTTTTCCAAATTACTAGGTAGGATTTCTTACACAATCTGGCAGAGACACTTTGTTGTTTTTCTAACGTATAATGATTTGTTTGTATCTAAGCTGACATACAATCGATAATTATGTAAGGCCAATGCCCGTGGGAGTTTTCGTTGCGTTCAAGCTCTACAAGCCATATCGCTAAAGCAATTTTGTAAAAACTGAACCACAAAAAGACAAAAAAAGAGCTTTCAGCAACAAGGTCGAAATAATACTCTTTCTATTTTTATTTTTTCCGAATGACCGAACAATAAGATGGAAGCGAACTCTTTTGTTCTTTTCTGAGCATGAATAATTATAGCCGGTGTATGACGTTTGTTTGTTTTTTTCACTGTGTTAGATAACGTGTTTACATATCTCACTAAAGCAGTCTGTGCAATTATTTGAGAAGAAGAATTCACCGAGCATGGTCTGAATCTGGAATAGAAAGTCATCACGAACGAAGGCGAGGTCAGTACTTCACTGAGTGGGTTTTGTGCAGTTTAGTGAAATCACTTTGGCTGCTGCGGTAAAATAAAATATCCATTAAAAACCGAGGGAATAAAACTCGCGCACCATTTCATTGCATGTATAATCTTTATTTACTGTTTGTGAGTATTTGCTTTAATGTCCCCGTTTCACTTTTGTGGTTTATGTGTGTTATTATTTATAACGATTCATCAAAGTGAGGAAATGATACACTGAAAGAAAGAGACCAAAAAAAATTAAAGAAAAAAAGACATATACACACAGAGAGAAGGCAGAGAGAGAGAGAGAGAGAGAGAGAGAGAGAGAGAGAGAGAGAGAGAGAGAGAGAGAGAGAGAGAGAGTGTGTGTGTGTGTGTGTGTGTGTGTGTGTGTGTGTGTGTGTGTGTGTGAAGGTTTAAGGCTACGCAAATTAATCTAAAATATGGCCTTGAGTTTGAGCTATTTCTTCGTACTTAAGTCACATTTAAAATGCAACGTTTTAAGAACATTAACACCAAAACATGTTCTCTCTCATTATTTAGTCATCTATTCATATCCAGTCTTAAACAGTAGCTGCTGTTCTCGCGTCCAAGGAATTAGTCTTTAGGTAATAGTAAAGCCATCTTAATTACAAGAAGAGCCCCGAAGAGCTAATACTGCCTCATAATACATAACATCTGAAAACTATTGTTAGAGTTGTTTAAACATCTTATTGAATGTTCAGAACTTTAGATCTGCCCTAGGAATTCCAGAGATATTTTTGTTCCAGTCAGATGTTTAATCTTTGTATGTTTCATAACAGTTCAATGAAAAGTCATATTATATATCTGGCATCTTCATAAAAATGTATAATTTTGCATCAATGAATAACTGAAAAGGAAATATTTATTTATTGTTTTAAATATATATATATATATAGAGAGAGAGAGAGAGAGAGAGAGAGAGAGAGAGAGAGAGAGAGAGAGAGAGAGAGAGAGAGAGAGAGAGAGAGAGAGAGAGAGAGAGAGAGAGAGAGAGAGACAGGCAGACAGACAGACAGTCAGAGAGAGAGAGATCTAAGTGTGTGTAACAGAAATTTCTTCCAGTACACAGGAATGCACTCACCATGGCCTGGCTGGTAATACCTGGAATGGGATAAAGTTTAATAAGATAAGGCATAAAACATCACAGATGAAAATGCTAGTAAATAAAAGTGAATGATAAGAAAATCTGATAAGAAGTAAACGAGAAAAATTTAAAAAAAAAAAAGAAACAAAAGAAACAAAAAAGAATATATATAATAAAAGCAAAAAAAAAAAAAGTAGATTTAACAAGCTGATAACGCCATCACGTAGCAGAAACATTCGAAGTTATTACACACATTTCTATTTTACTTCTTGTAACGCGGGTCGTTACCCGTAACTTACATCCACACTAACGAATGTTTCTGTTTCTCTCTGTCGACAAGGGCAGAGCGGGTTGCGCTTGTTATTATTAATCTTATATAACGCTATCTGCAGCGCGCCGTTTTCCACGTGCCAGCCTCTCTGTGACAGCTATTTTGTTTTCTATTACCAACACCTGCTCTTTAGCGGCCAAACGCTCTGATGATATCTGCAAGCTGTTAGAGATAAGTGCATTCCCCGCATGTCTGTTGTGGGCCGCGCCCTGATACGTGTACCTGACCAGGGTCGAAGCATGATCGTTTTTTCAGACCTGATTCGAAAACATACACACCTACCTGCAGATCGAGAGAGAGAGAGACAGAGAGAGATAGAGAGAGAGAGAGACAGAGAGAGAGAGACAGAGAGACAGAGAGAGAGAGAGAGAGAGAGAGAGAGAGAGAGAGAGAGAGAGAGAGAGAGAGAGAGAGAGAGAAAGATGCCAGACTATAAAGAAGAAGAACATCTGCCCGATGTTTGGTAAATAAATTAATTCTGGCTGTTTAATTGTTTCCCGGACGCGAGGCGTTTCAACCTACTCGCCAAGGGAGTGGCGTCCAGCGATTTCACACATCCCATGCTCCTCACAGAAATATTTATTAGATTCCACGAATGATATGCATTAGACGAACAAAGGAAAAATAACATACAAACGTATCTACGCATACATACATACATACATACATACATACATACATACATACATACATACATACATACATACATACATACATACATACATACATACATAATACATATACATAGATATACATACATACATACATAAATACATACATACATACATATATACATACAGAATAAAAGCAGCAATACTAAAATCAAAGTAAAAAGAATCTAAAGTAAATATCGACAGAGTAATCATGTTAAAAGTTAGTGATATAAAACATCCATTACGAAAATAAAATGTAGTTTTATATATATATATATATATATATATATGTTTGCTTTCTATTATCTTTTGCCCTATTCAAACAGGACAAAGGGACATGAATTAATGTTTATTATAATGAGGTATTTTTTTATGTTTTTTGTGTTTCATTTGTTGTTTGTAAATTCAAAACTTTATTGCATAACTAAATATATATTTCAATTCTGAAAGGTAAACATTGCAAATTACTTACAAATATTTATTCATCGATATTGTACCTAATTTAGATTAACATGTTCAACAGTGTTTATATATCCCTATACTCATTCAAGCATTATCGAACATCTGAAATAAAAAATAACGAAACAAGGGGGAAAAATAAAAAAGGTTGTATAAGCTTATCTAACTTGCTAAGCGAAGAACGCATTCTTCGATATTTCCATCAACATAAATGGTTCATCAAGTTAGGTACAAGTGCATTATCCATTCGTGATATCGATTTAATTTAATTTTTTATTAATATTATTATTATTTATTTATTTATTTTTAATTTTTTGCCTGCAATTACGTAGACATACGCATGTCATCACATGAGCCGTTGTAGCAATAATTATGACATAACTTAATATTTCAATATTTATTATTTTGGGAATTTGAAATCTAGGAACAAATTTTGCTGTTATTGTTATATTGTCAGATTCATTAAGATGTCTTCTTCTTTTGGACGTATTTTCAGAATCTAAAGAATCAGGGATAGAAAATGAAGTATATAGATAGATAGAGAAGTAGATAGATAGGTGAGAGAGAGATGAGAGAGAGAGAGAGAGAGAGAGAGAGAGAGAGAGAGAGAGAGAGAGAGAGAGAGAGAGAGAGAGAGAGAGAGAGAGAGAGAGAGAGAGAGAGAGAGAGAGAGACATTATATTATTAGGTACTTATAAAGAAATAAAGTCAAGCAAGCACTGTAACAATAAGAAACAAAAAAAAGAGTTATTATTATCTCTAGTATATGATTTTGTGTTAGTTTGTGTCTGCGATTTTAGGGTCACTGTTATGTATCTAAGTGCAAAACTGTACGTGGGTGTTAATAGCGTATTACAATGCAGGTATTGAGATAGGCAGACAAATATATGGACGCTCAGAAATAACATAAGTGAATCAGAAATTCAGTGGACACGTTCCAAAGCTGATTTAGAACTTGCAATGTATATCGACTTAGATGACATTTAAATTTATCCAACTTCCATCTGTCAACTGGAGAAAATATCAAAATAGATAATTTTAAATTTTGTTACTCAAATCAGTCAATAAAGTCTACCGACTGTAAACCACATATAATACAATAATATACTTTAGTGCGATATGTTGCCCTTTCCTTGGCAACAATATAGATAAATTTGAAAATGTTAAAAAGGTTTTTTCTTGTGCGTTTTTAATTCACATTTCAGGTCATGCAAGTACTAATGTCACCTCCTGCACTTACCGATGTATCAAACAGGAAAACACAAACCCCAAAACCGCACTAAAACATGATTTGTATGCAGTAAAAATTGTTGTCAAGTACTGATCGGTTACAAGCTTTTTGAAAATTAAAAAAGTGACTATTTAACTTTTTTCTCTGAATACATAAACAATCTTAAACACACATACACACACACACAAATATTATCGCGCGCGCACTCACAGTCACATAGACACACATAGGTAAATATATACATGCATTTGATTACAGTATATATAAAACAAGATAGGAAGCGATAATGTAGGTGAAAGATACTCAGGCTTATGTAACATTTTGCGGAGACTGTGTCTCATGCAGTGCTTTTCATTGTATTGACTGAACGAGAGAAAAGGAACAACAACATTGTGTATCTTACACATCCCTGAACCTTTAATGAAGATGGGGTTTCTCGCAGGAAATATTTTTGTGTTCTCAATGGACGTATAAATAGATAAATAAATAAATAATATTAAAGATATAAAACACAACATTCTAAAATTAATAATTTATGAACATTTTATTAATTAAAAGTGTATTGAAATACAAGATGTACAATTCAGTTCAGTAGCAATATAAGCTAAATGAAATAATTCATTCATTTGTATCTGCGGGTACTTCTCATGCCCCAAAATAATAATTTTAAAAATATATATATATATATATATATATATATATATATATATATCCACTGATTTTACACAACAAATTGATAAAATATTGATACAAAATTTTATATTTAACAACAAAAAGAAATTATCATCATTATTTTGAATTTTAAATTCATCATAAAATTAAAAACAATTTGTTTTTGTTGTTGTTGACGACTTTTTTTTTTTTTTTTTTTTTTCATTTATATTCTGATAAACATAATTATGTTAATGATACAGTTTTTACTTACAATTTATTATCTTTGTAAGAGTTTGCTTCCACGAAACGTTTAATGACTGTGTATATAATTTATTTGCTAAGCTTTAAATTAAATAAAGGTTAATAAAAAATGATAGACCATTACACACAAACATACAAAAAAACACAGCTTTTTAACAAAGTTATGGCACTGTTGGATCGCATCGATAAACACCAACCTGCAAAAGAAAATATAGAAATATATAATAATAATAATAATAATAATAATAATAATAATAATAATAATAATAATAATAATTAAACAACTACTACTACTTATAACAAAAAGAAGAACAAGAAGAAAAACGAGATAAATAAAGATGATTATAACAATAATAACAATAAAAACAACAATAATACTTTACTCCAACTACTACTACTACTACTACCACAGCCGCTACTACTACTACTAATAATAAAAACAACTTTAATAGTAATAACAGTAATTGTTAATTCTATGAAAAATGTATTTATAATTAATTATTATTATCGATTATCTAATATATAGATGTGTGTGTGTGTGTGTATAATTATTTGATGAAACTTTTGTACATTTTTATATTAACTGCTATTAGTGTGTCATAGATCTGTGTTTGTAGCAGTTTCTGGGATACTCACGTTATCTAGGTCACCTTGAAATGAGTTCGTGTTTGAGCCGAAATTCAAACCACATTGAGCTATAGATGTCTCGGGCGCTAGAACAGAGTAAATAAATAAATAAACAAACAAACAAACAAACAAATGAACATATACATTAATAAATAAATAAATAAATAAATAAATAAATAAGTAAATTCTGATTATATATTTCTTACAGTTGTTTTTGTTTCTGTTTTCGTTTTTATTTTTATTTTTTTTTTATTTTTTTTTGTTGATAGTTTTTTTTCTATAATTTTATTATGATGCTTATTTTTAAGTTATAATTTTGGCCTTACTTTGAAATCCTGGGTCAGCTTATTATAATATTTTAAAGCTTGAAATATAACTTTCATATTATAAAACATACTTCATTTTCACGTTCTAGATAAGTATTTAGACATTCAAAACACACGGTTGTTGGTATATAACACAGATTTTTCACTTACGTTGCTGCTGCTAGTAATATTCATTAAGAGTTTTTTCTATTTTTTTTGAGAATGTTTTCTGAATTTTCTATTTATTTATTTTTAATCTTGAATTATAACGACAATGACTATTGCTACAACAGTGCAAGCGAAGGTACTTGCGCAGTTTGATAAAACTAATATCAGAATGACAATCTGTTTACCATATGCAGTGTTAGCGTATTTTATATTTCCCGACTGGACAGTTCCTCTGATGAATTTGCCGTTATATACAAATAGGACATCCTTCCATTCTCCAACAGAGAATCCCTGTCAAATACATCATATTTACAGTTAGTGTAAAGAACTGTGTGTGCATATATGTATATATATAGAGAGAGAGAGAGAGAGAGAGAGAGAGAGAGAGAGAGAGAGAGAGAGAGAGAGAGAGAGAGAGAGAGAGAGAGAGAGAGAGAGAGAGAGAGAGAGAGAAAGAGAGAGAGAGAATTACTATAATCTGTAGCATAGTATTATAATAATAGTAATTTAATAACAATATTTACCGTAGTTGGCAGAGCCATTCTTAGATGGGTTCCATACCAGTTGTTCAGTTCAAACACGATGGTGTCGTTTTCCAGGGCTATAACCATTGTTCTGGAATCTGCCATCCTGCACTGTGGACTCGTCACAAGAATCTGCCGCAGCTTACTCGACGTGTTCTCCCTGTAGCGAAATTCCAGGGACGTAGGACAGGTGAAAGCTGCCTGTGTCAGAGACAGGTTGGTGTGAATCTGACTAGGACCAGAGAAGGCAGCTACTCCGCTGGAAACTGTCACAGCAGTCAGCGAGACACTGACGTTCTTTGGGGTACTAAGCTGGCTCGGGTTGTCAAAGTCCATCGAAAATTCTGGTTTGCATTCTGAAAGCAAAATGATTTGTTGTTTGTGTTAAATTCTCTCTATATATATAGATATAGTGAAGAAAATTTGAAACCTGTTAAACTAACTCACCTTTCATGGCTCTTCCAGAGCATTCGCAGTCTATGATATCAAAATACAGACTGGATTTCAGACAAGTGGCTGGCATCCAGCCTAGAAGGCCCAAACTCAGTTCATACTTGTTCTCTTCAGGATTACTGTCCCACACAATTCGCTTATCACAAGCACCTGTAACGTTAAATATTGAAGATGTAAATAGTGTGTGCATATCTGTGTGTATGTGTGTTCGTCTGTTACTACCTTACACTGATAATGTATTACAATAACTGTTAAAATATATCTTTGTTTTTTATGAATAATATGTAATAATAGATAGTTTTTCTTTGCCAGTAGTATGTAATACAATAATATAATTATATCTCTAAATTTATAAATGATTCTTTGCGCAAATGATATATCACCGTATTTTATATTATTTTTATTCATTTTATTTTATTGTCATTATTATCAATTTTCCCCTTGTCACAACAACGCATTACACAAAACATTAATATTATATGCTTATTCGTATTGTTATGCCTTTCCCTTTACAAAGTATATGAAATAATATAATTTTGCTATAGTACAAAGTGAATAATGATACCATATCTTTCCTTGTTCAGATAAAATAAAATAAAATAGTATAGGAAAAAAACATTCTGTACCTTTGCCTGTACAGATGGTAGGGCATTCATCTCTGCATGTGAAGTCAACCTGACAGCCTTTATCGTGGACGTATCTGAAACCCATGGGACAACACATTGCTTGTGATTTGCCTTTGTTGCATGACCAGTAGGCTCTGCAGCTGCCTTCCATGTTGTAGTGAGAGACGCAGGAATCGTTGCATCGCTCTGAAAGAGAAGAACTGATCATCTTTGTGTCAGCCAAACAAAACGAGGTTTGATGGAAAATCGTTTCAGCTAACTGTTTGTTACATTTTCAAAATGGATACAGTTAAGAGCAGGTAGGAGATTCCATAAGAAAGAATTAGTAATGCAAATGTAAACATAGCATCCATAACAGTTATAGCAGGCACACAATAACAAATCCAGAATGGATTTCGGTACTTTTCAGTTAGCCTAAGAATTTCAGTTTAAGATTCAGCCAAGCTTCCTCTTTCAACACGAAGCCCTAAGCAGAAGAAATTATAGTATTTTAATTGAATGGTTTTCCTGGTACTTGTCTTTAAAATATTTGTAATGTATCTTTGTTACACTGGTAAAGAATTTCAAAACTAATCTTTGACAAATCCCTAAGTAACAAAACCTAATGACGATAGATTACGTTGGGTTTTTCGTTTCTTTGTTTTTGTTTTTTGGGGGAAGGTTTTGTTGGGACTTTCTTTTTTTTTTTTTTTTTTTTTTTTTTTTTCGCGTTTGTTCTAAAACTAATGAAAATATACAAAAAACACAAATAAGTGAAAACAAAAGTAATTTTACCAAGCGGACAGTTCACGTTGCATGCTAAGTTGCACTTGAGCAGTTTCTGGTCCCAGTAGTGGCCGAAGGGACATGATCGGATGACGCCGATGGTGAAGCCGTCGGGTTTGTAGTAGCACTGGACATACTTGTCACAGTCTGTGGGGTGCAGTCTGTAACCCACCCCTTCAATCTTGGTAGCAGAGTCGCAAAGACCTGGAAATGAAAACAGTTAAATTTTAACTGAAAATCTGTGGGGGTATCTTTTAATTAATTTTTTAATTTTTATTATTTAATTTTTATTATTTAATTTTAATTTATTTTATTTTATTTATTTATTTTATTTATTTATTTATTTGTTTTTAATATTACTCTCTTTTTTCTTTCGCTCTCCGATTTGAAGATTCTGTTAAAACCTTTTTTCTATGTTTTCTTTTAAAAATAATTTTGTTTTAAATTTTGTCACTGACACAAATTGCGTATATTATTTTAAATTATTACTGCTGTGGTTTTAGAATGACTGATGTTATTAAAATAATCCTTAATGCCTAAATTCTCATTCAGAATCCATAATAAAATATTGTACTTACCCCCTACTGGTCGTACTGAAATAAATAAAATGGTTGATAATTATTATGTATACTCTAATTTCTAAATCATTCTGTACCTACAATAAAATTATGAAATTTACAAAACAATGAGAAGAAATAGAGATCGTTAAAGAAAAAATATAAAGCGAATTACATTTTTATAATACCTATTTTGACAGTTGAGTTCAAACTTATTCATTCATTCATTCATTAATAATAATAATAATAATAATAATAATAATAATAATAATACAGCTACGTCATCATCATCATCATCATTACTATTATTATTATTATTATTATTATTATTATTATTATTATTATTATTATTATTATTATTATATTTATGACCAAATGCATTAGTAATAAACGACGTTTAAAGACACCCGAGCACGAAAATAAACCACACCGGCTATTATGAGTTATGTGTTAGTACTTAAATAAATCATTATATGGAGATAAGTACCTAATTAATACATACGATTACTAAGTGCTCACTTCATTTTATTTTACTTCATTTCATTTCGCTTTAGCTTATTTCATTTCATTTCATTTTACATTACATTATTTTATTATTTGTTCATGCTTTCTTTTTTTCACTAATTCTTTCTTTCGTTCATTCATTCATTCATTCATTCATTCATTCATGCATTCATGCATACCTGGACAGTTAACACCTGTCACACATGTTCTTGTTATCTCGCGAAGTTCGGGTCCCACACACCCAGCTTGTCCTGCAACCCCGTTCAGACACTTTCTGTCCTGACGAATCCTGATTACTCCTGTTCCGCAAGTAGCACTACAAGCTCCTTTCCTAGCGTCAACCCACGATGACCAGCTCGGACCTGGTTTGAAATGTTTTATATTAGAACTACGTGGAACAGTGGATTCATTAACTTACAGAACAAAAACTCAGCTTGCATTTAATTTGATTATTAAAATGTACGTTACAGTTATGAAGTTATTTTTAAATTATGTTTCGGTTATACAAATTATTTACTGCTAAACACATGTGTTGGTAACAGAATGTGAATATTTCAAGTTAGTTTGTTTTGTTATATTTTCCTTTCATTCGTTTCTTTTGTTTCAATAAGCCTTCTGAACTTTGATAAATGAAACTTTAAGTTACATACTGGTAATATAGAGGCATGTTCCTGAACTTGACATTTTATTTCACATTAATTTTAATAGAGAAAGAGAGAGAGAGAGAGAGAGAGAGAGAGAGAGAGAGAGAGAGAGAGAGAGAGAGAGAGAGAGAGAGAGAGAGAGAGAGAGAGAGAGAGAGAGAGAGAGAGAGAGAGAGAGAGAGAGAGAGAGAGAAATAGACATACATACATACATACAAACATACATATTAGAATATGATAGAAATACTTATAAAGGATGAAAGTACGCCAAAACACTATATTATGTGAAACAGGATATTATGTAAAGAGTAAAGTGAGAAGAGATTCATCAAAAGTGAAATATTCAACAAGGCTACCTTGACACTGGCTTGTCAGGTTACGAAACTGCTCTGCCAGTTTTGAGAAATCATCAGCTTTGAGTACATTATTCGGTCCTGATGCAATCGCGTTTAGTTCGACCTCAGCCACTGATGATCCGATGCCCACTGCGTACATGTTGTAACCAAGTTGTTTGGCTTCTGAAGCTGCAGCCGCAGTTTCTGGTGTGTTGTCAGATAAACCGTCAGTGACTACAATCATTGTCTGTTTAAAATATGCAAATATCAGAATATGTTTAAAACTCAGATACGTGATGAATTTCCATGCAGATTTGGCTGAATTAATACTTCAATTATGAAGATTTTATAAATTAACTATTTTATCTCGGTATCAGTATTAAATTTCAAGGAGCCCACAGTTCATCATCAATTTCGTACTTTCTGACGTGCTTCTAACAGTGACATTCATAAGATGATAAACAAAATGAAAGCCATAAAACGAAAACAAGATATATCAGTTCCTTCATATCCTTCCTTTACAACTATCGTATGTAAATGTAACATAAATTTCAATTTAGAAAAATACTATCTTATTTTGTTATTGGTTTGATATTCCACTATAAATATCGATAATACTAAAAACTCTACCCCAAATGTACTTACAGGATTGGCATTATTTCGTCCAAATCGTTTCAACAGATCAATTCCAGATCTGATACCAATATAGGTTCGAGTTCCTCCAGCAGGATATTTCAGATTTTCTACTCCATTCTTGAAAAAGTTGAAATCGCTGCTTAGTGAGATGTTTTCATGGACTTCGTGACTAAACAACGTGAGACCAATTTTGATATCTCTTCCTAAATTCAACATATCTCTAGCCAAGGAGATTAGAGCTGTTTTTAACAAGTCGTTGAATGTTGTGTCACCGATACTGAATGATCCGTCCACAACTAGCATGACGTCCATAACGTTACTGCATACTGCAGGAAAATACCAATAATAATAATAATAATAATAATAATAATAATAATAATAATAATAATAATAATAATAATAATAATAATAATAATAATAATAATAATAATAATAATAATAATAATAATAATAATAATAAGTAATTCTTGAACGAACTGTACTAAATTTTCTTTCAAAGTAACTGAAAATAATTGTCCTATAAGGTTCGCTATATAGGTTTTCTAAATATTCTTTATAGTTAAACGTGTACTAATGTTAAAATTTATAAAAATCCTGTTAAACTAACATTTATAACCTGCAATCAGATTGACAAATGTCATGTTCAGTCTGCGATTGTCTATATTTCTCTACAGTGACAACTGTCATTACATCGATGCTTGTTAAAATCTGACGTCTTCTTCTGGCCTGTCAACTTTCTAAAAATTAAATTGTATGGTCTAGTTTATGTAATTATATTAATGCAGAAAATATGAAGACAACCAATAACTTGTTGTAGATGACCATCATAACTTAAATATTTCTGTGATTTCGATACAAATTACAATGTGAAGAAAAGGAATTTAAAAATAATGAATTACTTGTTGTGCAGGGAACATTAGTGTTGCAGATTTCACTGGTGTTTCTTGTTGCTGGACCGTCACAGTACTTCCCTCCATTCTGAGGTGATGGATTGGTGCACTCTCTCACTTCACGTCGCGTTCTTGTACCACTGCCACAGGTGACACTGCAAGGTCCATAAGATGTCACCCAGCTAGACCATCCTCCATTAACTGTAATAAGTCACGAAGTACAATAAGTGAAATTCAAAATATTCTTTGTGATAAATATATTACCCATTTCATAATTAATATCGATTTATAAAATGAATAAAGCAAAGTATTAGAGTCATTTCAGTTCAACATTTCTGATATGCAATAATTCAGCAATTCATTATTATGTCTTGGATATTAAATAAAACTAAGAGGGTTTGTCAGAAACGTTCTACATTGCTGAGACTGATAATGATTCCAAATAAAGAAGAATCAAACCTTCACACTGGCTTGTCAGATTGGTGAACTGTGCGGCGAGTTTTGAGAAATCATCAGCTTTGAGTACATTATTCGGTCCTGATGCAATCGCGTTTAGTTCGACCTCAGCCACTGATGATCCGATGCCCACTGCGTACATGTTGTAACCAAGTTGTTTGGCTTCTGAAGCTGCAGCCGCAGTTTCTGGTGTGTTGTCAGATAAACCGTCAGTGACTACAATCATTGTCTGTTTAAAATATGCAAATATCAGAATATGTTTAAAACTCAGATACATGATTCATTGCCATGCAGATTTGGCTGAATTAATACTTCAATTATGAACATTTTATAAATTAACTATTTTATCTCGGTATCAGTATTAAATTTCAAGGAGCCCACAGTTCATCATCAGTTTCGTACTTTCTGACGTGCTTCTAACAGTGAGATTCATAAAATGATAAACAAAATGTTAGCCATAAAACGAAAACAAGATATATTAAAGTTCCTTCATATCCTTCCTTTACAACTATCGTATGTAAATGTAACATAAATTTCAATTTAGAAAAATACTATCTTATTTTGTTATTGGTTTGGTATTCCACTATAAATATCGATAATACTAAAAATTCTACCCCAAATGTACTTACAGGATTGGCATTATTTCGTCCAAATCGTTTCAACAGATCACTTCCAGCTCTGATACCAATATAGGTTCGAGTTCCTCCAGCAGGATATTTCAGATTTTCTACTCCATTCTTGAAAAAGTTGAAATCGCTGCTTAGTGAGATGTTTTCGTGGACTTCGTGACTAAACAAGGTGAGACCAATTTTGATATCTCTTCCTAAATTCAGCATATCTCTAGCCAAGGAGATTAGAGCTGTTTTTAACAAGTCGTTGAATGTTGCGTCACCGATACTGAATGATCCGTCCACAACTAGCATGACGTCCATAACGTTGCTGCATACTGTAGTAGTAATAATAATAATAATATTAATAATAATAATAATAATAATAATAATAATAATAATAATGGAATGACAACAATAAAAATGATATAATATGATCATTAGTTATAATAATATATTAAAAAATTCAAACAAATATATGAATTCTCTTTCAAAGTAACTCAAAATAATTGTCCTATAAGGTTCGCTATATAGGTTTTCTAAATATTCTTTATAGAAATGTGTACTAGTGTTAAAATTTATAAAATCCTGTCAACATTTATAACCTGGAGAGTCAGATTAATAATGCCATGTTCACTGTTTTTTATATTTCGAATGATGCTTGTTATAACTTATATCTTTCTGTGTCTTCGATATCGTCTAAAATTATAAAATGAGAAAAAAAGAAACCAATTAATTGTTGAAATGACCATCAAATTTAAATTTTCTTGTTGTGTGAAGAAAAGGAATTTGAAAGCAGGGAACATTGGTGTTGCAGATTTCACTGGTGTTTCTTGTTGCTGGACCGTCACAGTACTTCCCTCCATTCTGAGGTGATGGATTGGTGCACTCTCTCACATCACGTCGCGTTCTTGTACCACTGCCACAGGTGACACTGCAAGGTCCGTAAAATGTCACCCAGCTAGACCATCCTCCGTTAACTGTAATAAGTCACAAAGTACAATAAGTGAAATACAAAATATTCTTTGTGATAAATATATTACCCATTTCATAATTAATATCGATTTATAAAATGAATAAAGCAAAGTATTAGAGCCATTTCAGTTCAGCATCTCTGATACGCAGTAATGCAGCAATTCAGTATCATGTCTTGGATATTAAATAACACTAAGAGAGTTTGTCAGAAACGTTCAACATTGCTGAGACTGATAATGATTCCAAATAAAGAAGAATCAAACCTTCACACTGGCTTGTCAGATTGGTGAACTGTGCGGCGAGTTTTGAGAAATCATCAGCTTTGAGTACATTATTCGGTCCTGATGCAATCGCGTTTAGTTCGACCTCAGCCACTGATGATCCGATGCCCACTGCGTACATGTTGTAACCAAGTTGTTTGGCTTCTGAAGCTGCAGCCACAGTTTCTGGTGTGTTGTCAGATAAACCGTCAGTGACTACAATCATTGTCTGTTTAAGTATATAAACGTCAAAATAAGTTTCAAATATTGAAAATACTGTCCACATTAAAGAAAAATGTATCTGGAGAACATTAATTTTATTAAAATTATCTCGGTAAGCTTGTTTTCCTTAAATCTAAATGTCTGTTATTTCTTTCATTTTTGAACAAATGTATTATTACTGTTATTATTGTTATTTTTTTTTTTAACATAAAATATTAATTGCCATGGCAACATTTTTTTATAGACTATGTTAAAATACATATATTTATATAATTATATCAGTTTTTTAATGTTTGTTTATAATCTCAGTAAGATTCTATATTGAGTCATGATACATGTATTAATACTTTTTGTTCCAAACAAGAAAAAACACAAAAATTAACGTTTCGTTCCACTTTATTAACATTTAGTTGATAACGCAGGTATTTATTCACATTTGATATCCAATACCTATACTTACTGGATTAGCATTGTTACGTCCGAATCGTTTCAACAGATCACTGCCAGCTCTGATACCAAGGTAGGTTCGAGTTCCTCCAGCAGGATATTTCAGATTTTCTACTCCATTCTTGAAAAAGTTGAAATCGCTGCTTAGTGAGATGTTTTCGTGGACTTCGTGACTAAACAACGTGAGACCAATTTTGATATCTCTTCCTAAATTCAACATGTCTCTAGCCAAGGAGATTAGAGCTGTTTTTAACAAGTCGTTGAATGTTGCGTCACCGATACTGAATGATCCGTCCACAACTAGCATGACGTCCATAACGTTGCTGCATACTGTAGTAGTAATAATAATAATAACAATAAGTAATTCTTGAACGAAATGTACTAAATTTTCTTTCAAAGTAACTGAAAATAATTATCCTATAAGGTTCGCTATATGTTTTCTAAATATTTATAACAGAACGACAACAATGTCGACAACAACAATAAAAGTGATATATATATATATATATATGATCATTAGTTATAAAGCATATTCAAAAGCAAGGATAATATGGAATTTTTATAATTATCAGACTAACAAACAATAGTTTAGTAACCTAACTTTCAGTAACAGGCATCATACGAGTCAGACGTCAATATCTGCCATGAACTTTTTCGAATGACTGTTATAACTTATATCTTTCTGTGTCTTCGATACAAATTACAATGTGAAGAAAAGGAATTTGAAAATAATGAATTACTTGTTGTGCAGGGAACATTGGTGTTGCAGATTTCACTGGTGGTTCTTGTTGCTGGACCGTCACAGTACTTTCCTCCATTCTGAGGTGATGGATTGGTGCACTCTCTCACTTCACGTCGCGTTCTTGTACCACTGCCACAGGTGACACTGCAAGGTCCATAAGATGTCACCCAGCTAGACCATCCTCCATTAACTGTAATAAGTCACGAAGTACAATAAGTGAAATACAAAATATTCTTTGTGATAAATATATCAGCTATTTCATCATTAATCTATTATCAGAAAGTGAATAAAGCAAAGTATTAGAGTAATTTCATTTCAGCATCTCTGATACGCAGTAATGCAGCAATTCATTATTATGTCTTGCATATTAAATAACACTAAAACAGTTTTTCAGAATCGTTCTACATTGCTGAGACTGATAATGATTCCAAATAAAGAAGAATCAAACCTTCACACTGGCTTGTCAGATTGGTGAACTGTGCGGCGAGTTTTGAGAAATCATCAGCTTTGAGTACATTATTCGGTCCTGATGCAATCGCGTTTAGTTCGACCTCAGCCACTGATGATCCGATGCCCACTGCGTACATGTTGTAACCAAGTTGTTTGGCTTCTGAAGCTGCAGCCGCAGTTTCTGGTGTGTTGTCAGATAAACCGTCAGTGACTACAATCATTGTCTGTTTAAGTATATAAACGTCAAAATAAGTTTCATATATTGAAAATACTGTCCACATTAAAGAAAAATGTATCAGTAGGACACTAATTTTTTTATTAAATTATTTTGGTAAGCTTGTTTTCCTTAAATCTAAATGTCTGTTATTTCTTTCAGTTTTGAACAAATTTATTATTACTGTTATTATTATTTTTTTTTTTTAACATAAAATATTAATTGCCAGAGCAACATTTGTTTATAGACGATGTTAAAATAAATAAATTTATATAATTATATCAGTTTTTTAATGTTTATTTATAATCTCAGTAAGATTCTATATTGTGTCACGATTCACGTATTAAAACCTTTTCCTCCAAACAAGAAAAAACAAAAAAATTAACGTCTCGTTCCACTTTATTAACATTTAGTTGATAACGCAGGTATTTATTCACATTTGATATCCAATACCTATACTTACTGGATTGGCATTGTTACGTCCGAATCGTTTCAACAAATCAATTCCAGATCTGATTCCAAGGTAGGTTCGAGTTCCTCCAGCAGGATATTTCAGATTATCTACTCCATTCTTGAAAAAGTTGAAATCGCTGCTTAGTGAGATGTTTTCGTGGACTTCGTGACTAAACAACGTGAGACCAATTTTGATATCTCTTCCTAAATTCAACATATCTCTAGCCAAGGAGATTAGAGCTGTTTTTAACAAGTCGTTGAATGTTGCGTCACCGATACTGAATGATCCGTCCACAACTAGCATGACGTCCATAACATTGCTACATACTGCAGGAAATACCAAAAATAATAATAATAATAATAATAATAATAATAATAATAATAATAATGGAATAACAACAATGTCGACAACAACAATAAAATTGATATATATATGATCATTAGTTATAATATAATATTCAAAAGCAAAGAAAGTATGGAATTTTTACAAGTAACAATAGTAACATAACTTTCAATAAGAGGCATCATATGAGTCAGACGTCAATATCTGCCATGAACTTTTTCGAATGACTGTTATAACTTATATCTTTCTGTGTCTTCGATACAAACTGTAATACGAAGAAAAGGAATTTGAAAGTAATGAATTACTTGTTGTGCAGGGAACATTGGTGTTGCAGATTTCACTGGTGGTTCTTGTTGCTGGACCGTCACAGTACTTCCCTCCATTCTGAGGTGATGGATTGGTGCACTCTCTCACTTCACGTCGCGTTCTTGTACCACTGCCACAGGTGACACTGCAAGATCCATAAGATGTCACCCAGCTAGACCATCCTCCGTTAACTGAAATAAGTCACGAAGTACAATAAGTGAAATACAAAATATTCTTTGTGATAAATATATTACCCATTTCATAATTAATATCGATTTATAAAATGAATAAAGCAAAGTATTAGAGTCATTTCAGTTCAACATATCTGATATGCAATAATGCAGCAATTCATTATTATGTCTTGCATATTAAATAACACTAAGAGAGTTTGTCAGAAACGTTCTACATTGCTGAGACTGATAATGATTCCAAATAAAGAAGAATCAAACCTTCACACTGGCTTGTCAGATTGGTGAACTGTGCGGCGAGTTTCGAGAAATCATCAGCTTTGAGTACATTATTCGGTCCTGATGCAATCGCGTTTAGTTCGACCTCAGCCACTGATGATCCGATGCCCACTGCGTACATGTTGTAACCAAGTTGTTTGGCTTCTGAAGCTGCAGCCGCAGTTTCTGGTGTGTTGTCAGATAAACCGTCAGTGACTACAATCATTGTCTGTTTAAAAAACATATATCAAAATACAGATATTTAATTTTATCTGGTAACTTGATGTTAATAGCTCTATGTCTTTATTACCTCATCGATCATTATTAAAAATCGTTATTACTATTAATATCACAACTACAAGAAAGAAATGTCCCATGTTAAAGTCACTTTTAACATTCAGTTTATGTTTTGCTAAAGGTTCCTCTTCCTTTCGTAACTAGCATATTGTGCCGTTATATATTCTGTTACAACTCAGATGACAGGATGACGAAACTACTTTCACTTATATTTGTGTATATTTCTACAACTCCAGCCCAATTGTTTAAATGTCCTTACTTTGCATACATACGTTTTCCAATTCATTTCTTTCTTAGTACAATCAGAAATGTGTCAGGCCTTTTCTCTGTCAAAATAAATATTAATGATATTTGGAGCTATTAGCGTTTTATACTTACCGGATTGGCATTGTTACGTCCAAATCGTTTCAACAGATCAATTCCAGATCTGATACCAAGGTAGGTTCGAGTTCCTCCAGCAGGATATTTCAGATTGTCTACTCCATTCTTGAAAAAGTTGAAATCGCTGCTTAGTGAGATGTTTTCATGGACTTCGTGACTAAACAACGTGAGACCAATTTTGATATCTCTTCCTAAATTCAACATATCTCTAGCCAAGGAGATTAGAGCTGTTTTTAACAAGTCGTTGAATGTTGCGTCACCGATACTGAATGATCCGTCCACAACTAGCATGACGTCCATAACGTTACTACATACTGCAGGAAATACCAAAAATAATAATAATAATAATAATAATAATAATAATAATAATAATAATAATAATGGAAGGACAACAATGTCGACAACAACAATAAAAGTGATATATATGATCATTAGTTATAATATAATATTCAAAAACAAAGATAATATGGAATTTTTATAATTATCAGACTAACAAACAATAGTTTAGTAACCTAACTTTCAATAAGAGGCATCATATGAGTCAGACGTCAATATCTGCCATGAACTTTTTCGAATGACTGTTATAACTTATATCTTTCTGTGTCTTCGATACAAATTACAATGAGAAGAACATTTAATTGAAAATAATGAATTACTTGTTGTGCAGGGAACATTGGTGTTGCAGATTTCATTGGTGTTTCTTGTTGCTGGACCGTCACAGTACTTCCCTCCATTCTGAGGTGATGGATTGGTGCACTCTCTCACTTCACGTCGCGTTCTTGTACCACTGCCACAGGTGACACTGCAAGATCCATAAGATGTCACCCAGCTAGACCATCCTCCGTTAACTGTAATCAGTACAAACATCATTAATGTATCATCCGATAACGTAACAATACATTAATTTCATTATTCTTGTGATCATCTGAATAAATGCTAAGACTGTAATCATTCATAATCCTCTGAATCTTATTACAGTATGAAGAAAAGCAATTTGAAAATAATAAATATATATATTAATCCCTCTAAGTCGTCCACTGTCATATGTTCAGCAGTTCTATAAGCTATTAACTAAGTGTCTTTAATAGTAATGGTTAAAACTGTACTAAATTAATGAACCATGTTAATAATCTTGCATTTACAAACTTAAACTGAAAACAAACGGAAACTTTTAATTGTGTTAGTTCTCGCAGTTTTATGAATTTTACTAAAGCTATTTAGAATATTATGATTATTTTGTAACTATTTATTTTCCACTAACCTGGAATAACTCTCCCTGTTGTCAGTTGATTTCGTAGCGTGAAAGAGAAAAAATAATGCAGCTTAAAAATGAAGAAGTATAATGATAGTTATAAAATTAATCTTAATTTAACATCTGTTATTACTGTTGATGACTCAAATACGTACATTAATTTAGTTGTTTTTTTTTTTCATTCATTCAGTGGAAATTAAAATAAAATTTTAATTCATATCAAATTAAGAAATGTTTGATACTCACGACATGGTTGTTTTGTACAAGGTATTATATTAGTCTCAGTGTCGCCAATGCCATTTTCTATTCGACAGTCGGCACCATTGTTTTGAGGTGGCGGACTGTCACAAGAGCGTCTGCGGATTCTTGTTTGATTTCCAATTCCGCATGTTACAGAACAAGGACTTATTTGTACACGAGACCATCTACCCCACTGGCCATCAACTGAAACCACATTAATTTGAAAATAGATATTTAAAACTCAGCGAATTGTGCATAGTAGTAAATAAGCATGTGGCGTAAAGGTTTGTTTTCGTTTAAATATACATAAAAAAATGTTTATACATGAGAGAGAGAGAGAGAGAGAGAGAGAGAGAGAGAGAGAGAGAGAGAGAGAGAGAGAGAGAGAGAGAGAGAGAGAGAGAGAGAGAGAGAGAGAGAGAGAGAGAGAGAGAGAGAGAGAGAGAGAGAGAGAGAGAGAGAGAGAGAGAGAGAGAGAGAGAGAGAGAGAGAGAGAGAGAGAGAGAGAGAGAGAGAGAGAGAGTTTTCGAATATTTTGGAGTAATGGATTGTTGAACTCTATCTCGATTCCTTCTAATTTCATCAAGCGTATGACTGTGTATTAAACCTGAACATCCTACTGATGGCATG
The DNA here is from genome assembly GCA_012295275.1 of Chrysomallon squamiferum. NCBI lineage: Eukaryota > Metazoa > Mollusca > Gastropoda > Neomphalida > Peltospiridae > Chrysomallon > Chrysomallon squamiferum. The sequence goes on along the minus strand of CM022673.1, from coordinate 28,272,433 downwards.
CAGCTTCTGGTGGCAAACTCTTCACTCGGTCCCGTCCCGCAAGCCCCGCCTCCTGCTACGGCATTCAGACACACTCTAGTTCTTCTCACTGTCTGAACCCCTGGAGAACTGCCACAAGTAACCGAGCACTGACCGTAAGGTTGAAACGCTGTCCAAGAACTCCACGTGGGGCAAGCAGGACCGGCAGAGCAGTCGCTTATCCGTGTCTGTGACTGAGGTGAAAGAGAACCACATCCAAGATGAGAGGACACGTCATTAATACACGTTCGAGTTCTGCGTTCTGTGAGAAATCCGTTATTTCCACACGTCACCGAACACGTCGTGACTGCCGTAAATCCTGACCAGGGACCCCACCGTGGACATGGAGGTAGTGAACACAAACGCGTGGACGTCTGTTGCTGTGGCGACCGCCCGCCGCACCCAAGTCCTGACGGCAAATCGTTGAGGCAGCGTCTGCTTCTTGTGCCCTTCTGCACAGCACCATCACCACACGAAGCAGAACATGGACCGTACGAATACCGTGACCACTCTTCCCAGAACGGGCAGTTTCTGTTCGCTGAGCAGGATTCAGTTCTTGTTTGCTCTTCTGGTGATCGGGAACCGCAACCAAACCCAGAAACGTCATTCAGACAGACTCTGCGTCGTTTCGTCGTCCAGACTCCCGTGCCGCACGTCACCGAACATGTTGTTATGGCGCTGTAACTCGACCACGTACTCCATGCTGCAAGATAATGTATACGTGTTTCCACGTGTTTATTTTTAAATAAAATATTAGTTTTACGTGCATTGTGGAAATTCCTGTATCCTGCAGCTTTGGTGTAGATATGCATTTGCGTATATTACGCGAAACTGGGTCAGTAGAAGTAGTTTTCAATGGTAGTATTATTATTAATTTTATGCGTATTTTTTTATTATTTTCTATTTAATTACTTTTTATTATTATAATTTTTTTATTATTATTTACACTTACTTGGACACGCAATTTGATTTGTGCATATTTCTGTTACATCTCTCGTTCTGCTTCCTACACACTGGGCTCCTCCGTTTTGTGGAACTGGATCAGTGCACGTTCTTATCTCATACCGAGTTCGAGTTCCTGATCCGCACGTGACACTACAAGAGCTGTATCTGTCAAATCTCCAAGCACTCCAACCTCCGTTTACTAGAAAGAAAGAAACTAACATATGACAACTAAACACCTGCTTGTTGTTAAAGTAAACTGGACAGTTCTTGACATTGTGACTTTTATATGTCAATCTAATTTTTTTATTTTATTGAATCATGTGCAATTAGCAAAGAGTACATAAGCTTCTGCTTATGTTGCAGTGACTAAGATAGCTAGGTGTCACTTATAGTGGGTGCAGGCCGATGCACCTGGAATTGCTAATGGTACACTCAATCAAATAGCGACAGAAAATAGATCAACTGACACTGATCTTAGAAAATATACATATTTTGTATTCCAAAAACCCCGTTATGTGATTATAGTTTCTATATCAATGTATTTTTAACGAACATGATGTTATTACCACATGTTACGAAGACGATGTTTTACTGATTATAGTATCTGATGCTGTTAGAGTTATAATAGGTGCTTTTTGCCCAAACTCTTTTTATCATCATCAGCTTTCTGTCGTTGAGAATTCAGAAAAGCATGAGAGTAAATTAAGTTTATTTATTTATTTATTTATTTATTTATTTATTTATTTATTTATTTATTTATTTGTTTATTTATTTGTTTGTTTGTTTATTTATTTGTTTGTTTATTTATTTGTTTGTTTATTTATTTATTTATTTATTATGTCATGTCTTGAGCACAAAATCACATATTTATCAGCAGTGAAAAATAAAATTAATTTCTCTAGCTTACTTGGACAACCAGCTTGATTTTGACACGTTTCTGTCGATGTTCTTACACTGGTTCCTACACACTGGGCTCCTCCGTTTTGTGGAACTGGATCAGTGCACGTTCTTATCTCATACCGAGTTCGAATTCCTGATCCACACGTGACACTACAAGAGCTGTATCTGTCAAATCTCCAAGCACTCCAACCTCCGTTTACTGTATATAGGGGAAACGAGTTAATAATATTAAAACAAAAATATTTTACTTCAGGAAAATAAAAGATAAATTAATAAAAAATGAAAAGCAAATGTGACTCTGAAATTATTATTGGTATATATCCACACCTGTTTTATATTGTTTTACCGTATTCAATCATTTGGAAATAGTGGGAGGAGACAAGTCATGCAATCAAAGACATCTCAACATTTTTGTTATAACAGTAAGTACATATCAAATTATGATGGTTTTATGATGATATTTATTCCAAGGACTCAGGCATCACATCAAACCTTTCAGCTGCAAGCCGCTCCACGAAATAAATATCCTGTACCTGTAAACATTTACCTGTACCTGTAAACATTTACCTGCACATGTAAACATTTACCTGCACATGTAGTCTCACTACAAGACTCTATTCCAGACTTAACATTACTTCCCACGCAGTACTGGCCACCGTTTTTAGGAGCTGGTCGATTGCAGAATCGTTTCTTTGTGAAAGTACGCTGACCAAAGCCACAGGTCACGGAGCAAGGACCATACACAGGATTCCCCCATGGACCCCACTGACCATTAACTGCAAAAAAAAAGAAGTTTAATATTCTCAGTGATCGAAAAATATTAGATACTGATTTTTCTCTTTGTACTGTGAAGTTAACTAGTAACTAACTGTCAGTGGACACTGATTTTTATGGTTTTTAAATTGCTGTGTTTATTGTCTTCGTGTATCTCTACTTCAGATATATTTAATAAAGCAGCAATCCTTATATATATATATATATATATATATATATATATATATATGCGAAAGGACACAATCATTACTACACACACAAACACATGCATATATATATATATATATATATATATATATATATATATATATAAATACTTATACTATAATCACTTATAAATACTTATACTATATAGGACTGCATAGAACTAAATCCTTGTGTGCGTGTTTGTTCGTATGTTGTAACGATTGTGTCCTTTCGCTAGCAGCGTAAATTGTGCTCAGTCTGTTGTGTTATTTGTATTCAGACTTCTGATAATAATTATTTCCGTGTTCTGTCTGGCGTGTGTTCTTTCGTGTCCAATAATAACTAACTAATTAACAGTCGTATTTTTGTGTGTGTTCGGTCACTATGTGCTCTCGGTTATTTTTTTTTTTTTTTTTTTAATAGCAGGGTTCATTATATTAATATTTTAGTTTTATTTAAATTTACTTACCCACTGGACATGGCTGAGTTCCGCACGATATGACGTCAGGCACTGAACTTTTCCCGAAGCAAGTGTTTCCGCCGTTGCTAGGCGGAGGACTGGCGCACGTTCGTCGTTTTATGACGTTCTGTGTTCCGCCTCCGCACGACGCACTGCACGGAGCAATGGGAAAGTTTACCCAGTCTGTCCAGCCGCCGTGCACTGGTAATAAAGGGGAAAAAAGAAGAAATACACATACATTTTAGTTAACCACGTCTGCAACACGTTTTTAAAACTACACTTAAGTGGAGTCGTGCGTCAGAAGCAAGACTAGAGAGATAAAAAACAGAGGCTATATGATCTCTTTTTTTCTTCTTTTTTTTCCGTTAGCGACAAGCGTTTTTTTATATGAATCTTCCTATAGACAGGAATATTAACAGGATGGGGGTTTTTTGTGTTTTTTTGTGGTTTTTTTTTTTTTGTGTTTTTGTTTTGTTTTTTTTTTTGTTTGTTTGTTTGTTTTTTTTTTTTTTTTTTTTTTTTGATAAACAAATCATTTACTAGGTCGAGAAATAACGTAATATTAGAACACAAAATGGCTGATCAGTGTATATATAATTGATGAATATCAGTAGGCATGTAAGTAATAATAATAATAATAATAATAATCGTTGCAATAGTAAAAGTAATAGTGGCAGTAGTTGTAGTAGTAGTAGGAGAAGTAGTAGTAGTAGTGGTGGTAGTGGTAGTAGTAGTAGTAGTAGTAGTAGTAGTAGTAGTAGTAGTAGTAGTAGTAGTTAAAAGTAAACTATTTTGACTTTTACCTTCTATACACAGAAGAACATCTGATGCATTGTTCAATGGATCACAAACTGAATCAGGCAATATTCCAAATACTTAGCTCGCAGGAGAGAACCTCTGATAAATCATATCAGAGTTAACAAAAAATAAGTAATAATAATAATAATAAAACCAATATTTTATCTAATGGACAAGAATAAGATGTTTCTCTAATTATAACATTTTTTTTTTTTTTTTTTTTTTTTTTTCGCTTACCTGGACAACCAGCTTGATTTTGACACGTTTCTGTCGATGTTCTTACACTGGTTCCTACACACTGGGCTCCTCCGTTTTGTGGAACTGGATCAGTGCACGTTCTTATCTCATACCGAGTTCGAGTTCCTGATCCACACGTGACACTACAAGAGCTGTATCTGTCAAGTCTCCAAGCACTCCAACCTCCGTTTACTAGAAAGAAAGAAACTAACACATGACAACTAAACACCTGCTTGTTGTTAAAGTGAACTGGACAGTTCTTGGCATTCTGAGTTTTATATGACAATCTAATTTATTTATTTATTTATATATTGGCATGCACCCTACATTATAAGGAGCAAAACATAGCTAAGTGGCAGAGTATACGCTGAAGCTGGGATCGGTCGTTGTGGAAACCTCAGAGCTAATTTTCGTTCCAGCCGAAAACAAGAAAATAATCGAGTTACCGAACTCGTGATGTGAACTATCCGGTCTGTGGGAACATAAAGCCTCTTTAACTTCTAATCGGTATGATGTCATATAACCTCTAACAGAATCTTTTGACTGCGTCATTAAATAACATATTTCCTTTCTCTCTTACTTACACTTTATTGTAAGTGTGAAAGAAAAAAAAACTGTTGTCTATAGCAAGTGTTAGAATTAAACACATTTTATTTCTCTAGCTTACCTGGACAACCAGCTTGATTTGGACACGTTTCTGTCGATGTTCTTACACTGGTTCCTACACACTGGGCTCCTCCGTTTTGTGGAACTGGATCAGTGCACGTTCTTATCTCATACCGAGTTCGAGTTCCTGATCCACATGTGACACTACAAGAGCTGTATCTGTCAAGTCTCCAAGCACTCCAACCTCCGTTTACTGAAATAAAGAATTAACACACTAGAATTAAATACATGTTTTTTGTTTGTTGTTGTTTTTTCACTGAAGTAAAGTGAAAAAAATTCTGGCTTTATGTCTATATGACAGTCTAATATATTACGGTAGTTGTTGGCATCATGATTAATTTATATTAGCTTTCTGGCGTTCAGACTAATTCAAAAATGCATGAGAGTTTATTTATTTTATTATTTATTTATTCATTCATTCATTCATTCATTTATTTATTGCATTTTTATTTTAATTTTTTATTTTAATTTTTTTTAGTTAATAATCCTTGCCTTGAACACAATGTATTTCCTCAGCTGTGAAAAATGTTTTAACATATTTTATTTCTATAACTTACCTGGACAACCAGCTTGATTTTGACACGTTTCTGTCGATGTTCTTACACTGGTTCCTACACACTGGGCTCCTCCGTTTTGTGGAACTGGATTAGTGCACGTTCTTATCTCATATCGAGTTCGAGTTCCTGATCCACACGTGACACTACAAGAGCTGTATCTGTCAAATCTCCAAGCACTCCAACCTCCGTTTACTGGAAACCAAAAAGTTAACATACTAGAACTAAATATGTGTTATTTGAATTGAAGTATTTTTATATACCTACCACTACAGTGATGTTTTTCTGAAAATCTAATATATTACTGGCTATAAAGCATACTGTACACACGATGATGTTTTGTAGTGACTGAAGAAGTAAGTCCAGGATTATAATGACAAAACATCTGTGACTGAAATGGCTAATCAACAAATAGCAAAAAAAAAAGTCGAAACTGTTCTTTGGAATAAGAAAGCCTGTGATCGTTAATTTATTTATTTATTTATTTATTTATTTATTTATTTATTTATTCGTTCATCATACTACTGGTTTCTTTTTTTCTTTTTTTTTTTCTTTTTTTAAATCAACTTTAGGACATATGCAAGTAGCAAAAATCTTATAAAGTAACAATCAAATTAAAACCATGTTATTTCTGTCACTTACCTGGACAACCAGCTTGATTTGGACAAGTTTCTGTCGATGTTCTTACACTGGTTCCTACACACTGGGCTCCTCCGTTTTGTGGAACTGGATCAGTGCACGTTCTTATCTCATATCGAGTTCGAGTTCCTGATCCACACGTGACACTACAAGAGCTGTATCTGTCAAAGCTCCAAGCACTCCAACCTCCGTTTACTAGAAAGTAAGAAATTAATTCAATTTTTTTTTTTTTTTTGCCAATAGTGCTAAACTATAGTGCTAAAAATAACAGATAAAGAAACAAATGTCCCGATTCATTTTAAGAAAGAGAAAAACTCTATATAACGAATGTCCGATTCATTTGGTCACGAATTCTTACCTACACAAACGCTGGTTATATTTCTTAACTGGTCCGAAAGCCCGTTGAAGTCCATGGATCTGAGTACTTCGTTTGGAGACGACGCTATCGCTAACAGTTCGTTTTCCGAAGCATCGCCTACTCCAACAGCGTAAATACTAATTCCACTGTTTTTAGCTTTTGTTGCTTCTTGTGCTGTCAGATCTGGCTCAGCAGACTGACCATCAGTTATAACAATAATGATCTACAAAGACATGAAGGATGTCTTATTTGACCTGAGTCTGTGTCAAGCGAATGATTAATTATTTCATTAGCAATTATTATTAATTATTTCGTTAGCAGAATTTATCAGTTTTCTTTTCTATTTGCATTCAGTCCTATTTGCATTCAGTCCGGTGCCACACACATACGCACACGCACACTCACACACATATATATATATACACACATATACATACATTCTTGCATACATATCCAAACAAATATACACACATACACACTCAAAGAAACATATTTTTGAAAAAAAGGCCCCTACAGCATTCTAATCAAGTCGGTTTATACAAAATTTAAACAGTATTTTTTTTTTCATTGTTACCTTTTCAGCGTTTGCTCTGCCAGACTGAGCAAACATATCTGCAGCTGCTTTGATCCCGATGTTAGTCCAGGTTCCTCCGGCCGGATACGGAAGATTTTGAATATCGTTTTTATATTTCTCCTTGTCGCTTGTTAATCCAAGCGTAGAATCGAGGACATGGCTGTACAGAACAAGTCCTGTCTGCAAGTCCTTGCCCATTGAATACAGAGTGTTAGTCAGACTCAGAAGCGAATTCTTCAGGACTCCGTTGAAGGTTTCAGTTCCAATACTGTACGAACCATCCAGAACAATTACAACGTCCATAATGGTACTGCAGACTATTTGCGTTATGAAATAAAAATAAATTAATAGGTATTAGTGATAATTAGAAAGTAAATAAACGCACGTTCGCATACATTTACATATAAACATCCAGAGATTATGCCTAGATACATATAATCGATATTGTTCTTTTAAAATGATACTATATCCCTGCAATTTTAATAATAAAATGCGAAATATTTGATGTCTTCATCATATGTGCATGCATAGAAAAAGGCGTAAAGACATAAATGATATATATATATATATATATATATATATACATAGACTAGACTTACCTGACCGTATGACTGCCAATGTCCACCAGTGGAATATCAAAAAGTAATGGAGGAGGAAAAAGAAAATAACAAAATTAGATTATCAGCGATATTATATTCCGTAGGCATTTATTTATTTATTTATTTTTGATAAAAATTTACAATTTACAACATTCAGTATAAGAAATTATCAAGATCAAAATCAACAAATGTAGCAATAACAACAACAACAACAACAATAATAATAATAATAATAATAATCAGAAAAGAAGAAAAACAATAGTATCATCATCATTACTATATTATTAATCGTATTATTAATAATATTTACATCAGTAAAAATAGTAAGTTCCGAGTTAAAAGGAAAACTAAAAAAAAACAAAAAAACAACAAACAATTAAGAAAACTGTACAGCCAGTTAATGCGGCAATGCACAGTGCCTTGTAGTATCAGGTAATTTTCACCAGCTACAAAAACACTGTGTCTGATGTGCGTGTTACGAGACGTATATTGACTCACGAACGCAGTCGTCTCCTTCACATTTTTCAGTGACTGTTGTGACGTCACTGCCGGCACACGGCAGACCGCCGCCTGCACGTGGTGGATTGGTGCAGAACCGCCGCATGGTCACATTTCTTCTGCAGCTGGACAGGCACCTCCCCTCTGTGTACCTCCCCCAGTCAGTCCACTGGCCGTCCACTAGAATGTAATAGTAATAATAATTATTATTATAAACTGAGTGATATGCATATAAATAAATAAAGAGAGATAGATAGACAGAGAGAGAGAGAGAGAGAGAGAGAGAGAGAGAGAGAGAGAGAGAGAGAGAGAGAGAGAGAGAGAGAGAGAGAGAGAGTGTGTATGCATGTGTGTGAGAGAGAGAAAAGCTTCGACTAATTATATATATATATATATACTTAGTCGAAGCTTTTCTCCTACAGCATCGAGATAATCATGATTGATTAATACATTCATGTGTATTTATTAATGAATGAATATAGATAGATAGATAGATAGATAGATAGATAGATAGATAGATAGACATATATAGATATAGACAGAAATACAAATAGATAGATAGATAGCCAGATAGCCAGACAGTCAGACAGATAGCCAGACAGTCAGACAGATTACCAATAAGACATCTATATAGAAACGAACACAAGTCCCAGCAACGTACTTTTGAATTTAACATCTACTAATTATTACTAACCTACAACTACGACACGCGCTTCCGAAGTGACTCCTCCTACGTCTATTCGGTATAAGCTCGCGTCTGAGGGAACAGCACTGGTAACAGTTAGCGTGTAAACCAGCCCATCAACAGACATGGTAAACCGTCCTCCGTTGAAAATCTCCTCTCCATCGCGAAACCACCTGGCTCTCTGCCCCAGACCTGCGTCGTTCACTTTAGCGGTGAGTCTTATTGTGTCTTTTACTCGAACCGTCTGTCCACTGAGCTTCACAGTGAACGCTGTAAGAGACAGAGAACATACATAGAGATATATGTATACAGAGAAACGCTGTAAGAGACAGAGAACATGACATGGAGAGAGAGAGAGAGTATGTATAACATAAGGAAACAAGGCCAGACGAGAACGAGAGACTATTGCAATACATATTTAAAAAATAGTCGGCCATACCTATACACTGACTTGTCAGATTGGCAAGCTGAGTAAAGAGGACGTCAAAACTTTCCGCACGAATAACGTTACTCGCCGTAGAAGCCATCCCTTGCAACTCTTCTTCATCCACGCTTTCGCCAACTCCGACGGCATACACACTGAATCCATCCTGCTTGGCGACGTAGGCGGAAGAGATTGTCTGAGTCTTGTTATCAGAAGCTCCGTCTGTGATTACGATCATTGCTTTTTCTGCCTGATGTCGACCGTCCTGTCGAGACATTGACACAGCTTCGTCAATCCCGAGATACGTTTTCGTGCCGCCTTGAGGATACTTCTGGTTGTTCACGTACTCAGCCAACGCTGTTTCGTCAGCGGAAAAGGACAACGTAGGCTTCAGTACGGCGTGGTCGTAAAAGACTACGCCAAGTCGATTGCTGTTGCCGCTTCTAACGATGTTTCTAATGAAGCTGACCACAGCTGGTTTCAGCTGGTTGTTGAAAACTGATTCTCCGATACTAAAAGAACCGTCAATGACCAGGATGATATCAACAAGACCATTGCACACTGGAAAATAAATTAAGAAAGTTAAAAAGAGTTTGCAGATGCTTATGTGTAATAAGCACTTGTTTTTGTTATTTTTATTGTATTAATATCATGATCATCATCCTGAATATTATTATTTTGTTGTTGTTGTCGTTGTTGTTCATATTATTGTTGTTGTTTTTGTTTGTATTGTTGTTGTTGTCGTATTTTGATTTGTTTTGAAACTTTTCTGTGATCGTGATTGCGGTGGTGCCAATTATTATTGATTTTGTCGTTGTTGTTGTTGTTTTAACATACCAGTTGATGTTCTGTCCGAAACTGCTTCCCCAGCATTTATGGAAGAGAAAATGAATAATATTCATTAGAAAACACCCGTTCATTAAACATCCACTGAGATAAAAATATACATTCAAAACTATCTGTCTCTCTCTCTCTCTCTCTCTCTCTCTCTCTCTCTCTCTCTCTCTCTCTCTCTCTCTCTCTCTCTCTCTCTCTCTCTCTCTCTCTCTCTCTCTCTTTCTCTCTCTCTGTCTCTCTGTATGTCAGTCTGTCTATCTCTCTCTATCTATCTATCTATCTCTCTCTCTCTCTCTCTCTCTCTCTCTCTCTCTCTCTCTCTCTCTCTCTCCCTCTCTCTCTCTCTCGTACATTCAGATGCATGCCAGATAAACAAAGACAAAACAGTCAAAACGAAAGATCCATACAGTTTTAAAAATAATATTAATAAAACAGTGATCACAGTTCACCTGAGTAAAATACTTCACATACATTATAATGAGTTTTTCATAACTAGGTGTATGATAAATATTAATATTTACTTACCCACAGTCACATGAGCCGTCGAGGTAACGCCGTTGATTATTACCCTGTAGTCGGCGCTGTCAGTAAGCTGCGCATTAGACACAGTCAGTTTGTACATGTTCCCGTTGTTGACGATGTTAAAGCGACCACCTTGAAGTATCCGCTGGTTTCCTTTATACCAAACTGCGTTCTGGTTCTCTTTGCTGAATCCGCTGATGAGGATTATTGTTGCTCCCAGGGGAACATTTCTGTCAGCTAATTCCAGACTAAAAGTATCTGCAATAATAATAATAATAACAACAACAACAACAACAACAGTAGTAGTAGTGGTGATAGTACTAAAAGCAGTAGTAAACTAGTAATAGTAGTAATAGTAGTAGAAGCAGTTGTTTGTAATATGGAACAGAGAATAAGGAAAAGAAATAGAACAGAGAGGAGACAGAGAGACTGAGAAAGAGACTTCATATTAGAATTCCTGACAAACTAGTTTCCCAGATATATTAAACTGGTATTTTCGATATAAAAATATTATCGATATAAACAGAAAATACATACAGAGAGAAATAGATGGACAGACCCATTCAGACCAACACATATAATAATAACACAAGGAAAAAATACGAAAGATTTATGACAGAACGATTATTCGTGAAACTTAAATTTTTACTCATTTTTTCAACTTACCAGTTCCGCAGACTTGTGTCTGGAATTTCAATATTTCTTCAGCGAGTGCTTCAAAGTTGTTCAGTTGGACGTACTGTTCCTTTTTCGAAGCAATCGCAATCAGCTCTTCTTTGAACAGTCGTTGAGCCCTTGGCGAGAACGAAGTATCAATGCCGACAGCAAACACGTTGACGCCGGCGTTCTTCGCCTCGTTAGCCGCAAACGCGGTGATGTTCGGAAGACGCGACATTCCGTCGGTGATGACGAACATAATTTGCGGCACTTTGGGGATCTTCGTCCTCTGAAACATCTCCATCGCTTTGGTGATGCCGACGTGGGTGTCTGTCGCGTCTTCGGGATAACTTAGCTGTCTGATGTCGTCGGCAATTTTCGGATCATTTGTGATTTCGATGATTCCTTCTCGTTTCACGCCGTCGCTGTAGACCACGACACCAAAACGTGCGCCGACTGCTTTCTGTCTGATGCTGCCGATGAAGTTTGTCACAGCCTCTTTGATTTTATTCCAGTTGACAAGAGAAACACTCTGAGAGCCGTCCAGTACAAATATCACATCGAGTCTGCCGCTACACTCTGAAAACAATGACATACGTACTGATATACATACATACATACATACACACACACACATACATACATACATACATATATACATACATACATACATACATACATATATATATATATACTTATATACATACATACATACACACACACATACATACATACATACATACATACATACATACATACATACATACATACATACATACATACATACATACATACATACATACACACACACACACACACACACACACAGACAGATGTATATGTATATTAGGACCCTACGAATGTCCATTTTTTCGGAATCGCATTTCAAAACGAACATTTGATAATTATCGAATGGAAGAGATTTTCGAAGAATATGCAATTCATATTTATGAAGGAATGTTAAGTTCATCAGTTCAGTACATGAAACCTCATGAAACGATGATATAAATATCCATTTCATTGGATGTACGATTGACAAGATTATACAAGGTTGAAGTTTAAATTACAAACAATTGATCAGCAAATGAGCAGATGATAGCATATAATTATTAGTTTACATTATATATACTGATTTTCTATCTGGATATCTTTTTTATTGATTTTAAAAAAATTTTATTTAATTTAATTTTTTTTTATTATTATTATTATTATTATTATTATTATTATTATTATTATTATTATTATTATTATTTAAATCATTAAACGTATTAGAGATATTGCATTATTAAAGATAAGATGTTCTTAATAATATATATTTGCTTTAATAGCATCTGTAAAAGCCTTCGACGATATACTGTATTAGATATTGACTATAATAATAATGTTTTTTAAAACAAATGATACGAAGATGATTTACCTGCTTCTGTTTCCTGCGACAGGATGGCAAGGACTGTTAAAACCAGCCCTGCAGAGGCTATCCACCTTCATAATGGCGTTGAGAAGTTACTGTCAGGAAAACGAAAAACAAAAAACATGAAATAAATAAATATACGTACACTTTACGTCAGGTTAAAAAAAATAATAATAAAATAATAATAATAATAATAATAATAATAATAATAATAATAATAATAATAATAGTAGTAGTAGTGGTAGTAGTAGTTCGTTAACAAAGCATAAAAGCAAACGTATGGTTTGTTGAATTTACACCACCGTTAAAATAAAATGTTTCTTTTCTTCTTCTTCTTCTTCTTCTTATTATTTTGTTGTTGTTGCTGCTGCTGCTGTTATTTTTGTCGTTATTTTGTTGTTGTTATTAATTTTGATATTATTATTATTGCATACGATTCATTGTTAAGACAGAATTATTTTGAAAAGAATACATACTGAAGAAAATAAGAAAATATTTTAAAACAGAAATGACTGCAATGAACAAGATTTATAAATCTGTAGATATTTTATATATATTAAAAACTATTTTCAATTTACTATAAAAAAAAAATAATAATAATAAATAATAAAATAAAATAAAAAAAAAAAAATAAATAAATAATTTTTTTCAATACGTTAATTTGCAAAAGAAAATGAAATCTACTATCAACTTACATTAGAACCACAATGAAATGCTCTGATATCAAACAAATTACAGAAACGACCAGCAAGGTTTTGAACAACAGAGAGTAAAGACTAAACTGTTTTTCCAACTGGGTTCGTTTAATATTAATTAAACAAAATAAATAAATAAATAAAGAACCTATCCTTTGACGTATACGTCACATCCAAGCATTTCCGATTCCTCCATATTCTACAAAATGGCGTTACCACTTGAAACACACCTCCTTGTTTTATTGTTCCAGTCGCGCCTTTGTAGGCAACAAATACGCAAATCGTACGAAAGTTATTTAAAACTAGGAGGTGTATCCATTCATCTCTGCCCTAGCACAACATTAGGAAGAAAGGTGCTTGCTGCATGAGATCTCTTAACAGAAAAAGTGGGTGGTCATAAGCAAACAGATTTTGTCACGACGTATTTTTGATGTTTTCAAACTCACCAGCCAAGATAGACGCAAGTAACTGTTGTGTGTGTGCATTTCGATTCGTTTATCCTCCCTTTAAACGAGATAATAGCAGGTTTTTTACAGATGCTTTTTTAGGCTTGATTTTCGTGCAGAAATAATTATGAGATTAATCTGACAAAGTACAAGAGTATCAGTAAAAAAAATATGAATAATAAAAATTTGATTGTTGTTTTTTTAGCTTTTTTCTTTTTTTCTTTTTATTATTATTATCATTATCATTATTATTATTATTATTATTATTATTATTATTATTATTATTATTATTATTATTATTATTATTATCATCATCATCATCATCATTACTATTATTATTTTTGCATCAATAGCACTATAGTAGATAACAACTTAATTTAGTCAGTAACGTTTGTATTTTACATGTTCTTGTTACTGTTACTTCAAAATCTTTAGAACTCAAACTGAATAATGATTTATTAAGATACACCGACTTTGTTAATTAAATAGTGCACGAAATTACTTTGTTATAAAATACTAAAACATATAAATACACACTAAAACATATAAAAACACTATAAAAATAATAATTATAACTTGTTAGCATCAAAATTATTTTTTGTATTAAACCTCGGATGAAGACTATAAAAAGAAAGCGATTTCTAAAAACAATTTAAAAATTTGAAAATAAAACTGAGAAAAAAATTCGCTTCACTGTTGACTTTTATACTGAAATTAAATTAACAATCTAAACTTAATTCACATTTTACATTTCAAGATCGACATCTCACCTTATAAATATGAATATCCAAGTTATTAACACATTGCAACAATTATTAAGTCCAAGTAATTTTTAGTCATTACTGATGCCGTTCTAGATTTCTCCCTGTCAACGATATTGTGTTGATTTTGATAATATTTGAACTGTCAAACCAAATATATGCCAGTCACGGGTATTCATGATAAGTGTTGAAAAAACGTGTCTCTAAGACTTCTGTAAATAAATGGTTTTTCTCATATTCAAATTGCTTCAACGGTGTCCTGGGTCGGGGTGTGAGAAAAGTCTGGACTGAGGCTTCATGCTTAACATGACTGATTCCTCTTTGCTTTTTTTCCGTTAAGATTCATGTTGTAAGAAATGCAATAACAGTCTGTTCTGTTCCGTCTATGTACAGAAATATGTTTGACTTTTAAATGCAAAGATGGTTGAATGTATGGTGGATTTTTTTATATAGTGTTTGTTTGTTTGAATGTTTATTTAATTAGCTTGTGAAAATGTATGTAGATGATTTCTGAAACATTTTTTCGAGGGACTGTTAATATTCTTTCGGGTTGATTCGACAGATATTTTCTGTTAGCAAACAGGAGATAAAATCAATTCAGCCTTTATTTCTTTTGTGCAGTAAACTTTCACTCCAACACGAAATTACGAAGTAGTAGTAGTAGCTTTGAAGGGTTCTAATTTTCCATCAGGTGCTCTAACCATTGGACTTAGTTTGTTCACGTCTTAATGTCTACGTATAACGGGATGGCAGAGACTCTGGTAAAACAACTGTGTGGTAAATATCAACAGCTGCTTGCAGTATACAGAACATACAACCCATGATAAGTAGGACCGACCATCGATCTTCTGGTCCCTTCCATTGTAAGATGTGTGGCTTTCATATGATTGTAGAATATCATGAATGTAAATACAGAGAAAACAAAATCTTCAAATATTTAATTTAGGGGTTGATCTCAAGAATTGACGTTAATCAATCCACCTAAAGAAATAATCAATAGCACTGCTTTATTTTAGTATTGCTACGACTGAAACTAATGCTGATCCTGCTGGTACTGCTATTAGTACCTTCTAATACTGATAATGATGATGTTAATGATGGGAATAATAATATTTTAATAATAATAGTAGTGGTAGTAGTAGTAGCAGCAGCAGTAGCAGTAGTAGTAGTAGTAGTAGTAGTAGTAGTAGTAGTAGTAGTAGTAGTAGTAGTAGTAGCAGTAGTAGTAGTAGCAGTAGTAATACTCATAATAACAATAATAAAAGGAATTAGATACATAATATAAAGTGTCAATTGAAAAGACTGTTTAGAAAACACCTTGAAATGACATTTATGTCTATTTCACACCTTTCTTTTCAGAATTTCATATTTTATTTACAGAGCATTTAAAAGCGATTACGAGCAATGTCACTACTACAGAAAACATACAAAGCTACATGAATCTCACCCAAAAGTAAACACTGCAAGTGAACACTTATTTAAACTCAGCTCACGTACTAAGAAACAGAGCTTTATAAACGTTTCAGATATTGTAAATATAACAATTTGACTATGTTGTTGTTAGATCCTCAAATGTAGAAACATCTCTCTCTCTCTCTCTCTCTCTCTCTCTCTCTCTCTCTCTCTCTCTCTCTCTCTCTCTCTCTCTCTCTCTCTCTCTCTCTCTCTCTCTCTCTCTCTCTCTCTCTCTCTCTCTCTCTCTCTCTCTCTCTCTCTCTCTCTCTCTCTCTCTCTCTCTCTCTCTCTCTCTCTCTCTCTCTCTGTCTCTCTCTCTCTTTCTCTCTCTCTTATCTGTCTCTCTCTATAGATTTTTGAAGTGTGTCTCTCTGTATGTCTGTCTGCATATGAGTATACCTGTGATGTATCTCTCTATATATATGTATGTATTTATATTTGTATGTATGTATGTATCTAAATATTTGTGTACATAAGTATGTATGTGTGTATGTGTTTGTATGTAGAATATCCATCTTTTTATCTCTTTCTCTGTTTGCTTCTCAGTAATTGTTTCTTTGTTTATCTGAAGACACATTATCTAAACTTCTTGCTCAAAGGAGCTGTAATTTCTATTTCTTTTCAAGTCGGTATTTGCAAAACATGTAAAATGTAACTGTTTCTTTAGTGAACCAGTATCTGAAGATCATAAACCGACAGCACACAAAAAGATTTAGCGTTATGGTTGTATATTTTTTTTATTTCACAGATCATACCTTCCTTTGCTACCTTTGTTTTAGTAACCTTTATTATATGATATTGTTTAACATAGATTCATTTTAAATCACAAAATGCACGTCTTGTCATAATATTTTCTAACTGTTTTCTTTTTTTAAAATTGACAATTTAATGCAGTTAATAACAGTCTTACAAAATATAGAAATATCACAAGCAGTAAATATATACATAAAATTATTAATAATGGTTCCTTACTTACCAAATTATTAATTTTTTTGTCCTTTTGTTTCTTAAGTTCCTAAATTTCACACTACTTATTTGGAGTACTAATGTAATGTAGCAGTGTCACACTAACTTGTAATAAAGAGAGCCAAACTTAAACGAAGCAAATAAATGGAAAACGGTCTTAAACTGGTTTCTATCTTTATTAAGGACATCGTTGAGTTCCTTCCGTTTGTAAACCGAGAAAAGGTGGCTTTGTAATAAGACGAGAAATAATGGGATGGAGCGGAACGAATAGAACATAAAAAGAAATCAGTATTTATACAGGGAGGCAAGCCTTGGTCCATTCAAGTTTATTTATTTGTTTTTGCGTACGCTTAGCCAACGTCAGGGAGATTTCGCCGTAACTAGCTTCGTCTGGGCAACGACATTAAAACAACACTAGAAGAATAAAGACCATATTATTCAAACCAAATAAAGAAGTGAAAAGAGGGTGTATTTGTTCACAGTAAAAATACTTTTTTTGAGTGTGTGTGTGTTATCATTCCCGGGATATGTTTGTTCTCGGTAAATTCGTGGGTCTCGAGATTCCGAACTTATAGAACCTTCTATTTTATTTATTTTTTTCAGCATCGACGTGCGAAATTAGGTGGATTACTTGTTACGTTATATTTTTTTTTCCTCTTTTATTTTTTATTTCCTTTAGGTTTTCCGTTATGCTGAAATAGAAATAGAAATATTAATATTTACATTTGGGGTGATAGACAAAGTATTTCTTTTTAATTGGAGATCGTGTAATGGCCTTGCTATTTATAAAAATAAACACAGTTTTCTTTCTTTTTCTTTTTCTTTTTTTTTTTTTCTTTTTTCTTTTCTTTTTTAATTTAATTTAATTTGTATTTATTTATTTATTTATTTAAATCACGTTAGTGACGATGGGAAAACTGGAAGACTGGATGTAAACCACTCAGAGTAACTGTCGTTGTTGTCGTTGTTGTTGTCGTTAGTGTTGTTGTTGTTAGTGTTGTTTTTATTATTATTATTATTATTATTATATAGACACAAGAAACAGTAGTCACATTAAGAATGATGTTAATCTTTATACGTTGTTTAGATAAACCTGCCTTGTAAAGCAACAAACAAAAATAATTAAAATTAATTAATAAAGAAATTAATAAATTAAATAATAATAATAATAATAATAATAATAATAATAATAATAATAATAATAATAATAATAATAATAATAATGATAAATTTAAAAAATGAAAAGAGTCCGACTATTCATTAAAGAAAATAACCATTGGAAAGCTAATGTCCAGTCAATACTGTCCTTGAGGCCTGAGAAAATTAAGTGTTTTTAATTCTTTTGACACAAATAATGTTGGATTATACGGATTTATCACAGTAGACTAACTACAGTTTACCAAACTATTGTAAATTAATTTTAAAAAAAACAACGTTTGTCACAGTATATGTCATTTGTCCAAAGAACTAATTGTAGTGAAAATAAAAAACACCATCACTATTTTTATTTAATATTATTTTTTTATTATTTCCTAACTGATCGCTAGCATCAACCAATAATTATTCATATTTCTAGTTCGATTTTTATTTATTTATTTGTTACAATTCGAACTGAAATATCACAGATATTTGATATCTCTCAGACTTTGGTACTTTGCCATAAATTATGTGTCTTTGATATAATATTGTTAAAAAGTATAATTACTGCATTGCTTTTAATTATAAATAGATTATATTTAATTAACTTCAATAATTATTAAATTGATTATAACTACATAGAGAGAATTCTGACGCAAAGGGAAGTAATTATATTCCATTCTGTTATTTCCATAATTCAGAAAAAAAAAAAAAAAAAAAAACACAAAAAAAAAACACAAATGAACAGCGGAGAGAGATTTGGGCAAAGCCAAAAGAAACTGGCAAAGTTTCGGGCAACAAATCAGCTTCTCTGACGTTCATAATAAACAAATCCCCAAACCCGCCTGCATCTTGAAAAGAACAAAAACCAGACCTGTGTGTGTGTGTGTGTGTGTGTGTGTGTGTGTGTGTGTGTGTGTGTGTGTGTGTGTAAAGACGCTATTTCCGTGCCATTGATCCAAACAGTTACAGTTAATTCTAGCTCACACTATGGAGAGCAAACATGATTGAACAAATATTTAAATACACTGTGCAGAGCTTTTCGAAATCTTCAAGTATTTAACTTCTCGGGTGGTGTAGCTAAGATAATTAATGCTAATTAATTTATTACTGTTATCATCATTATCATCATTATCATTATTATTATCAGCATTATTATTATTATTATCATCATTATCATTATTATTATCAGCATTATTATTATTATTATTATTATTATTATTATTATTATTATTATTATTATTATTATTATTATTATTGTTGTTGTTGTTGTTGTTGTTGTTGTTGTTTTAGCTGATTAATGTATTATTACTAAAGCTACCAATGTTACAAGCACTGTTATTATTACTACTACTACGACTATTACTATCACCACTGTTATAAATTCTGCATTGTTTTAATAATACTGCAGCTACTGGAACAATAAATTGCATCTACTACTATTTATATCGTTATATTTGTGCTGCTGTTGATACCAGTGCTATGACTAATACTAGCGGTAAAACTAATAATAATGCTTCTATAACTACTACTACTACTACTGCTACTTTTATAACTGTCAATAATAAATATAATACTGTAACTGCTGCTGATGCTGCTACTAGTACTACCAGTAATAGTAGTAGTAGTAGTAGGAGGAGTGGTAGTATAATATGACTGTTAACCAGTGCTGATGATACCACAGCAGCTGATATTAATGTTATTAACGCAACTATTGTTGTTACTTCTAATAATATTAAGGCGAAAGTAGAGAGAAAACCAGAATCAACACTAAATGATCGGCAGAGTAACAGTTTAGCTGAATACCTGTTTTTGTAATATGTACCCCGTTATAATAATGACTTATGTTTATCTGTTTTACACCCTTCTTTTCAGAATTTCATATTTTATTTACTGTGCATTTAAAAGCGATTACGAGTACTGACATTTGTATAGGAGAGACACGAATCTCACCCGAAAGCAAACTTCACAGTGAAGAGTTATTTGCACTCAACACACAGTGGTAAGAAAAGAGCTTTAAAAACAGGGCAAGACGTTATATTTACAATCTGACTGTATTAACAGACGTATACAGGGGCACTGAAATATTTTGAACTTTGAACTACAGCACCTTTTTATACATTAGTAGTAGTAGTAGTAACAGTAGTAGTAGTAGTAGTAGTAGTAGTAGTAGTAGTAGTAGGAGGAGGAGGAGGAGAAGGAGGAGAAGGAAGAGGGGAGGCAGTAGAAGTGGTAGTTTGTACGATAGTAGTAGCTGTAGTTGTAATTGTAGTACTAATTGTAGCATGTTTTCTACAGCAGATGTTGTCGTTGTTTTAATAACAGTAGCAGTAGTGGCAGAGGGCCAGCATTCCTTTCCATTTTGCCTTGTAGTTGATGATGTGTGGTGATTTTGCATCGATAAAGAAGACAAAAGTGCTTCACAATTCGTTTTTTCTTTGTTACCATTCACACGTCAGAAATGATATTGCATAAGAACAGCACATATTTTTGAATCATTATCATCTTTTATCAAAATTCACATTTAGTGAATGGCCTAATACTATTCTTTACACTTACAGGTTATTATTTCACTGAACGATACACCGTGGTTAATGACAAATTATGAAACGAAAGAGAAAAAAAATCAAAACAAACAAAGTTATAAAATATCTGATAGTCGCCATTTTACTCTTTTTAAGGTTCATGACGTAATTACGCAGGTGATAGCTTTAACCATAGGAAAGATGTTCATCTTGTTCACGACGACATCACGAAAGCTGACGTTAAAAAAATTATTTCAAAATAATAATAATAATAATAATAATAATACAGAATAAAATAAAATGAAATAAAATACAAAAAGGCGAAAGAATATAACAATTCGTCTGAAGACTAAACTTTAGAAAGCATGTTTCGGAGATGACCTTTTCGTGTGTCTGATGAAGAAGAAATTTATGTCAAATGCTCTTTAAACTCTGTTTGTTAGTCTGAACTTTGGACAGTTCCGGCGATTAAACAGTCTAGTGGTTTACTGTTACTTGGGTTCAGCCTTTCTGTACATACTTCACAATACATTTGTGAAACAAATGTTAACTGTATTCATCTCGTTGATTTAATTTGAAATGCCTTTTGAGACGTAACGTTTTTTTTTCTATGAATGCTGAGTGAATGGTATTTTAGTTTCTCTCACTAAGAATTACTTTCTCTCTCTCTCTCTCTCCCATTCTCTCTCTCTGTGTCTCTCTCTTTTTGTCTCTGTCTCTCTCTCATATAAATATGAATGATACCCCAAAACAAAATAATACAAATAATAATAATAGTACTAATAATATTAATAAAAGTAATAATGATAACAATAAATAAATAAATAAGAAAATAGTTTATAAAATATTTTATTTCACGATACAAACACATAGTTGATGACACTTCAGGACAGTAATATTAATATACTCTAACAGTTCTCGCTGATGAATCGCACCTCAAACACCTTCAACATTTCATTTACGTTTTAAACTGTAAGGAATATATGTACTCGAGATTCCTCCTAAATTGTGAATGAACGTTCGCAGTCTTTTTACGTTTATGTAATATTATATAAGTTCTGAAGCTGGAATGGTGTCACATTCGTTAGACAAAAAGAACTGAAAAAAAATAATGAAGTTTAAAACGAATGTGAAATTTAATCTTGTTTTAAAATAATTTCAAACGATGTAGTATAATTATTGTCATGTTTCTTTTCGTATTTTCTGTTGATGATCCTATTCGTTTTTTTGTTTTTTTTTATAAAGGGTTCATTCGCTACTATTTTAGTTAAATGCACTAAGGTTTTATTCTTTAAATTATAAATTTATGCAATTCAGGAATAAAATATTAGAACGCTTAGAAATATATGAAAGTAGGTGTGTACGTATGTGTGTGTGTGAGTGTGTGTGTGTGTGTGTGTGTGTGTGTGTGTGTGTGTGTGTGTGTGTGTGTGTGTGTGTGTGTGAAATTTGTATATTGTGAAAATACTTACATCTTTCATCTTGCCGCTAAATGTGTTCTTTCCTGCGTGTTGAGGACCGCCAAGTTTCAGTGTGCATTTGCGTGTAAGAATATCTGTTAAACAAAAACAACAGATTTACAGAAAAATCAAGTATACTAATGAACAACAAACAATCTACTACACACACACACACACACACACACACAGAGAGATACACATATACAGTATTCACATTTCAGTCATTTGTTTTCTTCTACATGTTATACATTTTATTTAAAAGTTAAAATGAAAATATCTCTGGATGACGTTCAGTTTAAACAGTGCGTATCGTCCAATACCTCCTAGTGCTGGCTTTGGTTGAGTTGTCTCCACAAAGTTCGTTCCAACCACCTCTAATTTCATCTTCAGTTCACCGCCTGCTTTCTGCAGAGTCACTTGTTTCCACTGGTCCCGATACTGAAAGAGAAAGCGTGCAGATCTGTATCTTGTTCTCTGTCATCATCATTACATCATCATCTCATCACATCATCCTCGTTATTACTTCAGCTGCTGTTCTTGTTAACAGCGTCAGATTCACGCCATCAACGTCGTATCTTCGTTTTCAGATTATTTTAAATAATATGGTTATCACCATCATCATCATCATCATCAGTAATTGTTATTATTAGTATTATTGTTGTTGTTATTCTTCTTGTTGTGCATGTTCTTATTATCAGTATCTTCATTATCATCATTAATATTACTATTATAGTTGTTGTTGTCGTTTTTGTAATTGTTGTTATTATTATTTTATTTTATACAAATAGTCTCTCTGAAATAATTTATTATTAGACAATTTTTTTTTTTATATCTGTATTTTTGTGTATGTGTGTACGTCTGTCTGTATGTGTGTCTGTGTGTGTCTGTGTGTGTGTCTGTATGTGTGTGTCTGTGTGTGTCTGTATGTGTGTGTTGTGTGTGTCTGTGTGTAGGTGTTTGTTTCTATGATACCTGAGCCACACTGTATGTGATATCAGCTGAGACAGTTCCTTCCACCGACGTCTTCACTCCTGCACGGACGTTTCCGGTGGCGGGGTTAAGATAAATGAAGACGCTTGGTTCGTCGCTGTCCTTGTCGCAGCAGACGTTGCTGAGGAGGACCTGATCCACGTTGTTGTTGTTGTTGTTGCTTTGCTCCTTGAACTTCAGTTTAATCAGCAGGTTTGGTCTCCAGCTTCGGTAACTGAAGTACCACGATCTCAGATAACCTTTCCTGAATATGGCCTCTCCGGCCATCTTGTTGATAAGCACCCTCTCGCTTGCCATGTAGGACGACTGGGAGAAGACAGGTCCAGCCGTGACGCCATTCTGTCCACGTGACTGAAGTCCACTGACGCCGTCAGAGAAAGGCAGCTCGACGGTCCACAGACAGCCGTTCAAATCTGCACAGCGGAAAGATACAATGAGGAGCACATTTGTCCAATGAAATCGCAGTATTATTATTATTATTTGAATATCAAGAAACATGTATGGGATGTTTGTTTGTTTGTGGGGTTTTTTTGGTTTGTTCGTGTGTTTATTTATTTATTTATTTATTGATTTATTACAAAAATATGATGTATGAAAACTGACGTCGCTTTTCTTGATCAGTGTAATAATATTCAAATGTTTTCATTGAATAAGAAACGCAACGTTCTTTGATACACCAGTTATTGAACACTAAGCTAGAATATCAAAGAAAACAAACAGACATGAGCCGAAGAACTACTGAACGGTATACAAAGCTTT
The DNA here is from genome assembly GCA_012295275.1 of Chrysomallon squamiferum. Classification (NCBI taxonomy): domain Eukaryota; kingdom Metazoa; phylum Mollusca; class Gastropoda; order Neomphalida; family Peltospiridae; genus Chrysomallon; species Chrysomallon squamiferum. The sequence goes on along the minus strand of CM022673.1, from coordinate 28,248,497 downwards.
AAACCACATTTTTTTCAGCCCTCTAGGCAGATATACCAGTAGTGGTACACTGGTACAACGAGAAGAAAGCTGCATGGGCCACTGTACTAGAATGATCGATCATACGATCTACCGCACAGTGCAGCCGGATCCACACATAAATCCAAACAAATGTCAACAGAGGTTTCAGTTCTTGCACACTCACCTCGTGGGTCGACTGCACATCTGTCACCAGCTTCCATACCGACACACAGACACAGTTCTCGACTGAATTTGGTTCCTGCAGCACAAGATTTGTTGTAGATAGGGTGACCGGTTTGCTTCACTTGGTACTCGCAGATGTTACCCTCAACGGGATATTTGTTGCAGCCTTAAAAGAGAATAATACACTGCAGTCGTAATATTTTTAGCCAATAAAAATAAAAACGTAGCGATGTAGATAGAAATCTAACTTTATTAACATGCAAGATACAGGAACAGACAGATATATATATTTTTTGGGTAGATAGGAAGAAACACAAGATTAACACCATTTACGCAGTTAATAATATAACAATAGTATATAAGTAATTATTCTTACTAAATGATCTGTCGTCTTCGCCACAGTTGTCAATGCAGTTGCCGTCAGGAACACAGGTCTGGGAGTTGGCGTCGAATCGCTGACCAGCTGGACAACACTTTTCTACGTACGGGCTTGTCCCGTTGCACACTCGGTATTTCCTGCAGTTTCCACTGACCGAGTATTTTCCATATTCATTGGGTGGCTCGCAGTATGCTGAAATGTTAATGGGTTTTTTCAAAGTTTATAACATGTGTTACGTTCAGTTTATGAACCCTTAATAGGAATGATTGTTATTGTCATCCGATATCACTATAAACAAATCTTGAATACTTGTTTCTGGGACATTTGAATTACTTTTTACTTTTTTATTTTTTATTATTATTATTATTATTATTATTATTATTATTATTATTATTATTATTATTATTATTATCGTCATCATCATCATTATTATTTATTTTTTATTATTATTATTATTATTTGATTTCACTGGCATTCAGCCGATAGAAGTAAATGATTTTGGTAATAAGTCTACATATCTTCACACGATATCAAATGGGGATTCTTGGTTTATGTATGTGTATATTGTATATGCTACATACATATATACATACATTTAGAGAGAGAGAGAGAGAGAGAGAGAGAGAGAGAGAGAGAGAGAGAGAGAGAGAGAGAGAGAGAGAGAGAGAGAGAGAGAGAGAGAGAGAGAGAGAGAGAGAGAGAGAGAGAGAGAGAGAGAGAGAGATGAAACTTACGGCAGGTATTAGATTTATCTTCAGCTACACATGTCAGTCGCTCCTGGTCCCACACAGTCAGCCAGGGGCACGTGTAGTTGTATTTCAGCGGCTGCGATGAATCCATTTTATACACACACAAGTAAAACTTGTGACAGTTGTTTTCGTCACCAATAAAGGCAACGCCGTTTTGGAAATCGCACCTAGAACAGTCTATGTACAAAAAAAAAACATTAAAAAAATATATATATATTTATTTCTGATTATTAGGATTTTCCTGATTTATAATGTACAGTTACAGGAGAAAAAATGCAACTTGTTTTAATAAAATATGCGCAACCTATTTGGAATAATAAGAACAGTGCATGTAAAATCTGAAAAAAACGGTAAAAAAAAAAACATAAATTCACAGATACCAACATTTTCTAACATTATAATGATATTCTATATATCCACACAAATAACACAAACCAGTCATACATAAATATATATATATATATATATATATATATATATATATATATATATATATGGTCTAAATAGTATTTATTTATCTACCTACGTACGTACAAATACTCGTGTATTCATAAAATAATATAACCTGAAATATTTAATCTGACATGAAATAAATTTCGGATGAAATCTTTCATAGAGTACTTAAAAATTAGCATGAAGAAACTTGTCACTTGTTAACAAGTACTGAACCAACCTGAATCGACAACGGGACATGAAACTGGTATAAACTGCTCGAGGGTGTTTCGGATGACGTTACTGTTCGAATTTGTCACGATGCGCACGTTGTTGCTACTGGATGCGAGAATCTGTAGTTTGTTCGTACTAAGGACTCTCCTGTATTGAAGTCCTATCACGTACACGTCAGCGTTCAGTCCTAGTGAGTCCTTTACGTCATCTGAAGCTGTGATGATCACAACCTTTGATCCTGGAGTGATCAGAGCGGGGAGACTCTTCGCTACTTGCGCCCAGTTGAGACCCAAATTCTGAAGATTAACCGTCTTTATTGCATTTCTCACCGTATTTAAGTCCGAACTGAGGCCTACGACCGATCTAGCTGCCAAACGACCGCCATTCTCTTGGCCGATACCTACGTAACCAGCTCTTGCTACCCCAGGTGAAGGTGATGCTGATACCGCATTGAGGTATTCAGAGATTTGGTCTTTGACGCTTTCAAAGAAAGTTCGCATCATTTCTGACTCATCAACTACGAAATAGACGTCGTCTTTGCAGCCTGTTTGTGTACAAATAAAAATATGTTAATAGTGGTAGTTGTTTGTGAAAGAATAGGTAATAGTGGTAGTAGCAGTAGTGGTGGTGGTGGTAGTAATAATAGTAATTAGTTTAATCATCAGAAACTACACTGTAGAATGATGATGATGATAATAAAAAGAAGGAGAACAATAATAATAACAATAGCAATAATCAACAACAACAACAACAACAACATCAAAGCTATTCCAATTGTAACTATCCATTTATAACTAACACCATCACTATTGATTATGCTGATGTTTCTACTACTACTACTACAAACCACTAGTAATGCTATTAGTATATATTTATTTCAGTTCTTTCTTCACTTACCTAAAATACCAGAAACCATAACAAGCAACATCAGTATATGAATCTTCATCTTGACTTTTCTGTAAGAAAGAGAAAATAAATTTTTAAAAAGTTTTACTAACTGTTTCTGTTCAATTTATCAAAATATTCACTAAATTTCTGATCCGATAATATAACGAAAATAAATCTACAAAACACACACATATTCTTAGTATATCTACAGTAACCTTTCAATTTAGATATAACTTTAAACACAGCTAAAGCCTATTTCAATACTTACATAAGGCTAAATTAATAAATATATGCTGTACGTTAGTTACAGTACAGATCCAAGGTTTCTCTGGAATAACTTCTAATCTGACGATGCTCAGATTTATAGCAGTGTTACACCCTTTTAAGGTTGGCCTCGGTAAACCTACCAGCATCTAATACAATGTCGTAGAAACCACGCAATGACGTAAAATATGCATATAGGAATAATAATCTAGGTACGTCATCTCAAAGGGCTGGAATACAGTCATACCGTTATTCTTCTTTCAGTCTTATTGAAATAACTAGATGCAAATATTTGCTATGCAATTCTTCGCAATGGAAGTAGTCGTGGTGAAATGTTCCTACGACTGTGTCAATATTTTGGTGGAAGCGATGTGACAGTTTGCTCAGTTGGCCGGTACAAGTCTCCGCTTCGATGAGAAGACCTGAGGGGATTGTCACTTTGTACTTGGCTCGTCTTTGTTACGATCCTTTGTATCGAGAACTTAGTGTATTATTATAGGTTTCATTAATTGCACAATTATTTCTCCTGCAGTCATTTCTAGAAATAGAAGATGAAAGACGTGTGTTTTTTGGGTTTTTTTCTCCGTCTCTCTCTTTCTTTTTTCTCTTTTTTAAATGGGTTAACATAAATGAAAGATGTAACTGGAAGAAAAGACTATATACGTATAAGATGTTGCATTGCTCCACGGTTAAAGTCTTTGTTATATGGGTGTTTCCAGTATATTTTTTCCCTTTATTTCTTAAGCAAAATAAATAAAGCATATATTGAAATAAACAAAGAAAAAGCACATTGTAGCATTGTAGAAACGTAATTTCTAACCAAGAAATTGTGTAGAAATTGACGAGTCTAGGTTTTCGACAATCGTTTATATAACACACTGCCATACTGTTTAGGTACGCGATATGTATATATAGAAACTTGATTTTGAATACTATCTGAAATAGGTTATTTTTAGACAATCGGAAGTTTATTTCAGAAATATTCGAATTTTATTTTGCCTTCAACAAAAGTGTTGTTTAGATATATATATAAAACAATTAAATATAAACAATTTATTACGTTATATAAAGTGTCTAATTCATAACTGACATTTACACACACACACACACACACACACACACACACTCACATGATATCACGTCATTCGTACTATATCACGTTTCAGTGTCATACCTCACCTGACACACAAACAAACGTTTAGACACATTTACTTTTTTTTTTTATTTCCAGATGTTTTTATTCTTCTCCCTTTTTTTTTTTCTCTTTTTGCAGTTTTGTTCAAAAGTTTGGGGGTCACCTTTAAGGTTCCCTTGTTAAATCTGCAAGCAAACATGCAATGTTATTTTTAGTGGGCTGTGAATTAAACGCGCACAGACATCTGTATTTGATCATAAAAGGTGTTGTTTGAAAAGTGCAAGCAGTTATTCTAGTGAGAAATAAGTTTAAGCTGGAGCCTGTGTCCGACTGTGTTTATAGAGAAAAAACTATTTGTATTTATATAGATTCTAATGTAAACAATGAACGGAGATTAACACATTTTTTGTCCAGATTCAAATCATAGATTGGAAACTTACAAATACTATTAATGCTAAAATGTGTTACGCTACTGATATATATATTTTTTCTCATTGATATTTTCGTTATGATGTTGTTGTTGTTGTTGTTATTATTATTATTATTATTATTATTATTATTATTATTATTATTATTATTATTATTATTATTATTATTACTGTTGTTGTTGTTGTTTTGTTTTGTTTTGTTTTTATATATATATATAAAATGCAAGGAAATATAATTTTTGATGTGATATTCTTTAATATCATAATGATTCGGAAAATTCATAATCCTGAAACCAACCAACTATTAAGAAAAATACGTAAATATGTTAACTGTTCATTAATTAGTTATTGTATTAATGAATACAGTAAATGTAATAAAAACTATGTTAATATATCAATATGGCGATGAAAATAGGGTTTTGAAATATAATTTTAAAATAGTTTTAGCAGTTTAGTTTATTAATAATAAACTCAGATGATAATATTTTGTAATAGATTTAAAGAAAGTGATTCGATTTTGTAACATATTTAAAGATACTGATACGATTTTGTAATAGATTAAAAGATAGTGATTCGATTTTGTAACATATTTAAAGATAGTGATACGATTTTGTAGTAGAATTTAAAGACAGCGAAAAGAATTTATAACAGATTTAAATCACGGATAGGTTCTAGATTAAGTGATTACACTGTAAATGTTAATTCCGATGAGCGAATGACGACAGAGATATCTAGTTATATTTCAGTGGGTTTCACAGGAAGGCACGTGTACTTGAAATCGTCAGAGGGTGTTGTACAATATTCACACGAACGAGTTACCAGAAAATAAGTGACGTCTTTAAACATATTACTTCCCACAAAGTAAATACTCACTGGTCTGTACGCAATTTCTACGTGGAATGCTGTGTATAAACCAGAATGTTACTGAAATATAATTTCTATATAGAGAGAGTGTTATAATACTGTTTGTATATTTTATATAATTATGTGCGTTTTACTCTATGACCATCAGTATGAGGTTTCACCCATATAGATATGAATTATATTCATACATTCATACACACGTTCATACACAAGCACCCTTAAATACAAACACACACACACACACACACACACACACACACACACACAAATATATTCAGTAGAGAGATTATATAATTATGCACATACAGATAAAATCGAATGTACAAACTTAGTTTATTATATATTTTATACAATGCTTCTATTACATCTATTGTGTTAAAAATTATTTAAAGTACATAATTCGGCTTTCATTTGCTAAATTTGATCCTACTAAAAAAAAAATAATAAAAATAGTAATAAAAAAATAAAAAGTCAATCAAAAATTAAAAGTAGAAATAAAGAAATAAGACAGAACTGCATTAAATTCAAAAATTAAGTCAAATAAAATTTATACTAATCCCATTTCGGCCTAAACGGCATGAATTATAAGTAGAAAAAAAAAAAAAAAAAAAAAAAAATCATAAAAATAATAATCATTTGATTTACGTTCAAAATAAATGGCATGCATTTACAGTCCAATTAAACGAAAAGTTGTAACCTATCTACTAATCTGTATTGCTCGACAGATGGTCGACGATTTTATTTTTGCCAAGCATTACTTCGTTATTGCTTTTGAAAACAAATACTTTATTGCTCGTAGTAGAAAATCAAGAATATTTCCTATTGCTCTTAATTATCTTTTATTTCCCAATTATCTTTGCACCTAATGAATACCGGAAGGTGCTGCCTCGCCAATTGTGATACAGATGCATATCAAATCCGGTGAGTTTTGTATAAAACAGTGGACAAGCGTGGACCTATGGACACTTCGGATCATTCTGAGACAGGTCAGCAGAAACATATTTTGTTGTTTTTACTTAACTTCTCCAAATTTTATTTAGATATTTGAATTATGTCTGCGTGGGATAATATTAACAACTGCAGTAGATCCATCTGTCTGCCTATATATCTATCTAGCTATATATCTAGTTATATATATATGTGTGTGTGTCTCTGTGTATATATATATATATATATATCTTTCTGATTTCAGGATGAAGATAGCCATTCTTCTGGGATTAGTATGTCTTGTCAGTGTGTTAAAGAGGTATAATCTCCCATTCTCTCTCTCTCTCTCTCTCTCTCTCTCTCTCTCTCTCTCTCTCTCTCTCTTCTTCTCTCTCTTACTACTTTCTCAACTCTCTCTGCTTCTCTCTCTCTCTCTCTCTCTCTTGTTATTCATATTATTACTACTACAACTCTACTGCTTCTGCTACTACTATTTCTAGTTCTACTGCTGCTATTACTCCTACTATCACCAATACCATTACTACTACTACTACTACAGTTATTATTATTATTATTATTACAGAATGCTCGCTATGTGCGCGATGATGAGGACGTTGGAGGTGATGATGACGGAGATGAAGGAAATGCTGGAGATGCTACAGGGGAAAATGATGACGAGATTGTGCTCAACAATGGCGTACAGCATGAACACAAATCACAGAAGGTGTTTATTTATTTACTTACTTACTTACTGGTTTATTTATTTATTTATTTATTTATTTATTTACTTATTTGTTTGTTTGTTTATGTATTTATTTATTTTATTTTATTTTATTTTATTTTATTTATGCCTTATTTATTTAATTAAATATTTATTTA